>JAUJYN010000067.1:0-122179 GCA_030737835.1 Acorus gramineus | reverse complement strand
TCCAGCACACGCACACAACAACAACACAGAGTGACCGGGCCGGCAGGACAGTGTTCCGTGGCGTACGCTTATGCGCAAGCACACGGACACACATGCAAGACCTACTTCGTATGCACTTCGGTGTCTAAAAGGGGAAGTCGTGGGATTCGCTCAACACGGCTAGTCCTCGAGCAACGTCAAGGCTGGGCCCCATGTCTCGGTCCTATGCACCGTTGCCGAAGCTGGCGCCAATCGCGCCCATGTCACCATCTCGCCCCACTTCGCCGGCATATGCGAGCGGAGACGTCACCTCATCAACGAACGGCGATTATAGGAACCATCCAAAGTCTGTACATGGCTGGGCGACCCAGACTCAACTACAATATCAGAGCGGCTGCATATGCCGCTTGTACGCGTACGCGTAAGATTGGACCAGGTGCATGAAACTTCTGCATGCCCTCGTCTGGTGCGTACGCGTACAGAAGCTGCGCATGGTCTTCAAATCTTGGTCTCGTTTACGTTCGTCCAGTGGATTCATGGTACGTGCTCTTCATCGGTGGTGCCCGTGTCAATTTTGATTCGTCTCGCATCAGCAACATATCTGGCACGATGATCGGTAGACGCTTCTGCAGAACTTCGGACGTACGTATGTCATGTGGTCACGAGCGCGAAATGACAGGGGCAATGCGGCATGCTTCCCTCCCATGACTCGTTCTCTTCATCTTTCTTGTTCTTCGGTTTCCGCATTTCTTTGCCAATTCGATCCTACTATGACCATAGCTAGGCGCCAACATGCCGAAGCGGAAACATTCCTCCAACTCTAGGAAGCAAAGTATCACCAATGATCAGAACCGTAGCTCAAGATCACCTATACAGTCACTGGTGCAGGCTGACCCTATCAATTCCTCTAATACACAGCTTAGAGATGAACCTCAAATACGAAGAAGGCGCAATGTCATGAGAGGAGCAATGTCAATCATCGGAGACGCTCTCGCCGAGATGAATAAAAGGGTATCCTCGAAGAAACCACTACAGCCAATCGAACTAAGTGATGACCATCTTACGGTAGTGAGAACATTTCTCCAAACGATCAGCCCCCAGACCGCCAGCGATCCCTCGCTAAATGAGCTATCACAGAAGAATATGGCAAGATACTGTTCACTCGTTGTATCAATGGTTGATGGATATAATCAGCTCTGCCGCATGTCGTTTCGGTCCCAGGCGCCTCTCGCGTATTGTACGTTTTCGCGGAGTCAAGTAACACCATCTCCTTTCAATTCATGGCAGAATTAGCAAGTGTTGCATTTGTGATACGAGACGACGAACATCTTGGGAAAATTACTGGATGCATGATCATGAGATATACGGCAAGCTTTGCATCCATATGCATGATGTCGGAAAATAGCACCGTAAACACGGTCATTCCGAATTTTGGTGTTGGTCTCCCGCTGACTTTGAACATTGACAATGCTGATATCAGGGTAGTATTCGTAAGCGAGAAACGATCTGAAATCATTCAAAACCTAATACGCGATGTGTCCCGGACGTATTGCACCGTGTGCGCCATCTGTGGCTCCCAGAAATTTCTTCCGAGTGCGTTCATAGCTCTGTAGAAGACATTTGGCACGCCATGGCCTGCCGGACTTCAACAATATGACACTGTACGACGTCATTTCTAAATTATCGAGCATGCATGACATCAAACAGGAGCCCGAACTGTACGACGTCAGTTCTAAGTTATCGAGCATGCATGACATCAAACAGGAGCCCAAACTGTACGAGTGTCATTCCGCGACCAAACCGCCACTTACCCCAATGGACTGTGTACAAAGGGCTAAAGCCGGTTATCGTGGACTATGCTCGATCTGCGTCAGCATGAGAAGCAAGGACGATGATCACGAGCACGTAGCAATACACGACCGGGTGCAACAAGCCAACGACTACTAGTGATACCCTAGGAACATCATCATTTTCGTTTACGATCATATCGGGCGCGGATGTACAAGCATGCAGCTTTCTGGCCACACCGCTGAAAGACTGTATCAAAGGGCTCCGTCTATTTCGTATACGAGGTGCTCTGATCAGTCCTGTTGACGATTGACGCGAGGTTAGGCGATGTAGAAGATGGGTTGGAGTTTGGCTCGGAAGATGATGTAAGGTTCAGCAGGACACAGTGGTGACAGGCAGAATGAATAGATAACGGATTGTAACAACTGCGTTTCGAAACTGAAGCCCTTGGGCGTCAGTTGGTCATCCCCCGATCCATCAATACTCTATTACACGCCAGTTGTGAATGTGTTCAAAGATCTCTGGCATCTGAAACCATGCTAGATCTTTTCTTCGACAAAGATCGGCCTCACCGCTTTCCAGAGTGGGTTCATTACTTGTCTGAGTTCTCAGGAGTTTCATCAACGACTTTCAGCCCGTGTCCCGTACTCTCCAAGTCATTCCCAGCCAGTTCTTAGGCGTCCGTTCTAGAGTTGAACGCTCCAGTGTAGGCATGGATAAAACACGAGGATGGACGAAGCCGAAGCCGATGGTGACAATTCAAAATCTTCCCGCGTGTAGTACGCCCACAATGTCCTTAGTCGTGATATTTCCCACTCATGCGAGACGTTTCACTAACTCAGTGTACACCAGACCTGAAAACATCAACGTTTCCGGTCTGTCTTGTGGATCCGCCCTGGACGATTCACTCATAGCCAGCGCCAGTATCAAAGCACCTAGTGTAGATGCAACTTCTAGATCAAACGATGTCATGCACAATAAAACACAAACAGGCTCTTCCAGACTCATCTCTGCATCGTACCAGATAAACGTGATTTTGTAAGGGCTTAGCAGTCCGATTGTGTAAACCCTGCAGATGTGATATGTCGACCTTGTCTTAGTAGAACAGACCCGGTCATCGCTGTGAGTCTGACCATCCGCAGTAACGAAGAGAGAGGCAAGAACAATTCGTCGAGCTGAAGGAGCTTCTTGACTGGACACAAGGACGCATCAACGAGTAAGACAGGAGGATTTCGATGTATAAAGGTATAAGACTTTCATTGCGAGGTCCTGTTGCTCAACCTAGTAGCAATCAACAGAGACATGTAAAGCAGATGCTCCCTACAAATGGGTTTGATACTGCCCATGCTCAGCGTGTGACACGGACTGAATGACTTCAATGCGAGTGTCTTATGCGACAAGTTCAGGCCATGTTCCAATCTAGGATGATAGACTTTCCAGCTCGGACGAGTCCAGGGCCGGTTATGTTTCTTCAGCCATGCTGCTATCCGCATCAATTTGTACGCAGTTCAATGCCTTTACCATCGCTGAGAGGTCGTCAAATTCGTCCGTCTTTGCTTCAATGTCGTTAGATACGATTACCGTCGCTTCGATATCGCCCACTTGTGCTGCGAGTCTCCGACTGACTCGGCCAATGATAACAAACTTTTGCCCTGTGCGGACTTTCGTTGTCCTTTCTGATGTAGTATTGAGATCTCGCATTCAAATTGACGAGCGCTGTTCGTGTGACAGGATAAACCCGTGACTCCGCTTCGTTCCCGCTTCTGTTCGTCCAAGTATTCATCTGAAATGGCTGACGAGAATTCAAGTCTATGTTTGAAAGATGACTGAAACATTGCGCGGAAATGCAAGACGGATGAAGTTGTAGGTCTTTTCTGAATTGTACCACGTCCTTTTGGAAGAGGATGATGAGTGTTCGGGGTCTTTCGAGTAGGTTTCATATTTCGTAGTGGCTGTTAGATCAAAATGGAATGAGTAGAAACGTTCGCACCGAGCAACTTGGATCAGTCTCCCGGCACTGACTCTTTCATATAGTCACGTCCTGGAATTTTGCAGAAGCGACGCCAATCGTTGCAGAGCTCGCTCATCGAACAGGATACAATGTGGGGGACAGATGCAAGCGCCAGGGGTACAATTTGAATCACGTCTCACCCACAAAGGCCACAGAGCTTGGAGTGGTTCGTGTTTGACACCAGATCCTGATGACATAGACGGTAGGCTCCACGATCGTCTCATCGCTCGCTGGATTCATCGTTCAAGAGCGTAGTCGATCAGACAATCATAATTTTGGTGTCGTTTGTGGTTCGCCACGTCGGGAATCCATTAAATCTGAGATAAATAACTGGCTGTGGAGAACTTTCATGCATTGCGGATGTGGATGGTGAATTCCACTTGCTTTTGGTGGATAGAACCACAGTTTGTACAACAGCCAACGGAGAAGTGCATGAATGACGGCCAAGCGCGGTGGCTACAATCATGTACATCCCCAAGCTACGTTAGATATCAAGGATGCCAAATGAAAGCATCAGATGTTTTGATGGTGCCCGAGTGGGTCGACAGTATTCGGCGATCAAGCATGAACACAACGATCCATCTCCGATCCGAAGGCCAACCCTTTGTTCCGTCCGCGATTGACACTGTCGTAGGTATGCACGTACCTCTACGTTCTAATCACACGCGATTATTATACCTTGATTAGCGGCAGCCACAGCGGCTATGCTCGCGAGTGCAAGCAAACGTCGACGACGACGGGCCTTCACGGTCCTTCATGAGCGAATGAGCCGCATGCCCCACGTTGGCTGGAAGCGAGCAAATGAAATACATCTGCGTTTCCCTGTCCTTACGTTTATCTGTTAAACAAACTATGATCCATCCGGGATGAAGCTCACTTCGGAGAACAGTCCTTCGATCGCTCACAAGCAACTTACAGAGACATTGCTGTCCTCGTGTATCCATGGCGTGGCATTTTTGCTTTTCTGGTAGAGCCTCTCTAGATTGCTTATGTTCAGAGGTGAGAGCATTTGGTGCGCAAGTGTCCTGCATACGAGGACAACACTACATCGCAGCCATCACGGAAGTTAGCCGAAAGGAACGAGTGTCGAGGATCTTGTCATCGATCCAATTAATGTCAAGAGCGCAATCCGGTGGCTCATTCAGAGTCCACAAACATGGTTTCGGAAGAGAGCGAGGACGGCAGATTGCGTAAAGCACCGAAACGCGCATCGACCTACCGAATTTCACAGATAAGGGGCGAATCACCATCATCCGACGAGAAAGGACGTTTGGTACGATGTATCAGTCACAGCTGAGGCAGCTGGACTTATGGGCACCACTAACAAGCGGTATAGATTGAAGCTTGGAAACAGTCTATCCGACCCATTCCGGACGAAGAACTCCAGGCAGAGCATGCGGTGAATCGAACAAGTGAGTCAATAGTGCTCGGACTGGGCTGGACGACATTACAGTACCTGGGTCATTATGGAGGTCATTTCAGAGAACAATCGGAAAGATTGACCGCAGCGATACGGCATCTCCGTGACAACCCGTTCTAACTACATCTCTCAAAAAATACTTACTTAACCCGTCTCAGGAGATTCTCGAGCAATTACGGATGGATTTGGACAAAGCCAATATCCTCATGAGTCGGCGACAACGTGCAGATCGCCAAGCGCGAGAAAGTATGAGTTTGACGGATCTTGCGGCATCGTGCTCGCCGGAACTTAGTTACGAAGAGATTCGGAAACGATTCTTATATCGTTTCCAGGAAATTTTTCATGGGACTGGGAAGTGATGGCGATTGTCGAGCCGAGATGTTCAAACTGGCACGGAACCTTTCATTGCTGTTTTCTCAAGGCGCACGTGTTTAATAAAGGAAGACTCCATCCTGTGTCGCACGAGCTATACGACTGCATGATGCCGATTAATGCGAATAAGTTATTTCCATTTCTCTTCATGGAAGTCGACGAAAAATTGGAGAAAGCCCTGCACAACCAACAAGAAAAGCACCAGCGCAGCTCTGCGGAACATACACCGCTGGATGGTCGAGGCCGAACACACTGAAGCATTTTCAAATACGTATGCGTTTCTCCTTCTCGCTTAACTTGTACAATCTCTGCGTCCGGATGCACTGGGCCGTTCGAGAACACGCTGATCTATCCTTTGCTTTCTCTGAAAAATATTATTGCGACTACAACGATGGAGATCTGTATCTCATGTTCGACAATATCTTGGACAATTATGTTGCCAACACAGCTTCGGACTATCTTGGTAGGAATGTATAAGCCTGTTGCGGAGAGTGCGACCAAACGTCATGCTAAAATATTCAGCAATAATTAGGCTAAGAAAAGGCGTACGTCCTCAGAGCTCGAATGAGATCAGAGACCGAGTTCACAACTAGACGCTGCCAGAAGAATTCCGTGACATTATCAAGACATCTGGGGTGTGTTATCGTGGGGTACAACCAGTGAATCATTTCATTCGGTCACGTTGATTGAATTGGAGATCATGTGGCACGAAGCCATGTTGATGTTTCATCAGTTCGGGAAAAGGCGTGAACAACGATCGTCAGTGAAGTCCCATACCTGACTGCAAGAATTCGACACTGGGTTATATTGAGATGGTTCGATGAGAATACCGAAAAGTGTGGCAAGAAGTCAGAACGCTTGAACATTCAACATGACTGCTCATCTTTGCGTCTATCGTGATCTCATGCTTTCCACATGATCTGCTGTGTACACCGTTACTCTACCCACGACATCCTCTCATACCATATCTCCTGACGCTCGGTACACCGGAACTTCGCTGATCTGCTCTGTACCGATCGTGAGCACGACACCACGGAATCATGAACATCGAAGTGTTCAGCACTAGTACGAATGCCGCATGGAATCTTAATTGTCCAATGAGAACAGTGGAATGGTCTCAGAAATGTCGAATACTGGCTTCGAATGTGGTGAACCACCATATGCATCGAATGACTGTCACAACGCCTCCCACAAGCTCTTCAATCATCCATTGTGCATCTACAGACTTCCTAGGTACCGACCGACGGCAAAGACTATGTCATGTCTCCACGATTACGGCCGCACACGCCTGGCCCCCTAGTGATACAAGCATCATATCAGCTCAATCTGCAAACTGGGCCGATTCAACAGCATGTGCACACTGAGCACACAGCTTTGCAAATCACGCAGCAAAACATCGACTATTGTGACGTATTCAAAGCGTTCGGATATTCCATCTGCTCAACAGCGGTTAGCTCAACGAAAGGGTTTGGTTGTCTACAATTGGGTGCATACGAGAGTGAAATCTTATATTTGTAGAAGCTGCAAATGGGTGTAAATCATCGATGCGTCCTACTCTCGTTGAGCTTACAGCCAACTTTCTTTCATAGCGTTTCACAGAGAAAGACGTCTTCGAACCTACTGCAAATGCAAATCACGTTTTGGATCCTTCAAACCCAGGGGTTATCCAGAGACCATTGGTGGAGACCAAACCTGAACGAGGGTCAAAACCGTTCTTGCCACAGTGAATTCATGAGCAGTCATAAGCTGTCAGCGACAGCCATGTTCAGAAGCAAAAGCACACTCGGCGGACGGCGAATTGCCCACGCCATCTCAGGAAGGCCGACCTCCAGCAATTCCTGAATTGATAGGTCTCATGAAAGAGCTAGTATGCCTACTGTGAGACGTTTAGATCATCACATGGATGTGGCTGTCATGACTTTCCATTTTCGTCCTGATCGACAATCTTTACTTCCTCTCGACATCAGCCCGTCCTCTAATTCGACCACATTTCGTATTGATGGCCCCCGCTGGCTTTCGATCACCCACCATGGATATGGAAATGCCTGATTGACATCACTGTGCATAAACTTAGCAATGAGAATACTTCTGTGTGCCGACAGCGATCGTCTTTGCACTCGGTGAGGTTAGACAGTCAAGGCGTCGTCTTGGAGAGCGGTAAAAATTCGATGGAACAACCAAGAAGTTGAATGCATGTGATGGATCGAATTTTCAGTAATCAGTTCAGCCAAAGGTTTGCGATTGCAATATCTATCGATCACCTCCTATTTTCACCATTGTAGTCGTGTCGCATATTCAAGCTGACTGATCTTTGTTGTGGAAGACTTCAGCGAGAGACTTCACCGAAGGAAAAGCTCATCTGATGTTCAATGTAAGACCAGCACACATGACGGCAATGTTCGTCCACCTGCCATGCATTGAAATCGCTATAGAGGTCATTATTCTACATGCGTGGTACACGCGGTGGGTCCGCTCCGCTCTGGTCGGTCTATGTAATGTAGGTGATGTCGCGGAAGTGGAACTTGAAGCCCCCGTTTTGTCGATCACATGTACGACGGTACATCGAGATGCTTCCGACGTTTCAAACTCATTCACTTCGCTATGAGAAGGAAATCAGGTGCAGGTCGTCAAGCACAGTCATCGGGGATAAGTTGCATAGATTGGGCCACCAAATTGTCGACAAGGCAGATCCCGCAGCTAGGTAATCGTCTTAAATACTGCTGCCATAATAGTTAGGGGTTTAGAAGTATAGAATTTCACTCGTCGATGACCCTGCGCATCACGGAGGTATGGCATGCAGTATACTACTGGGTGTACACAGTTCAGGATGGATGCAGGACCGACAAATCGTAGTTAATCATACGGACTCATCCTCTACTTCACGTCTGCACGGTGCTCATTGAAACAACAGATCTTCAGTATTTCCTAGGTATACAGAGCTTCGTGCTCAGTTCAAGAGAGTGACTTAACCACTACTAGTCACATCTCACTTTCGACCTCCCCGAGTACTCAAGAACCAGCCTTCCCTACACCCGAAAGAAGACGATACGGTAGTTAGAACTTTGAATAAGAACCCGCGGACGATCGTCAGCGCATACTGTTGTAGGCCCAGCAATTGGCGTAGAGAGAGGGCCGACATACTTTCTGATAACAGAAATACTCTTGGTATTGGATGATGTGGCACAGTCAGGTGCACCGTAAGAGCAACGCATTCGGGGAGGATGCTTGCTAGAGACTTCGACTCACAGTACCATGGATCTATGTACAATCATCGTTGAACACGAATTTGGACTATGAATATGCGATCCTAGTCTAAATTCGTTTAGGAATTGTACATCGTATCTTCATAGATATAGAATTAAAGATGGACACGACATTGAGCAATGTGAGAAGTACAGTACGTATGTGCTCCTCATCTCAGTGCTGAGTTAATTCCTGAAGCTTCATACATCCTCTTCATCTTCAGCCAGCTCAAACACTTTACCACCGGCTGTGGCAAAGTCAACGGCATCAGATTCACCCGATCTGAGCTCATTGAATCGAAGATGAGTCTCGATATTGACGATGAGAAAAATTGTTTCCCTGGGTTTCTGGTTCTTTTCCGCACGAATCAATTTCGCTTAATTCACCACCTGAGTGAGTGCATCTCTCCACTCTCTATCAGAGAACTCTAAACCACGGCGTTTGTCTTCAAGCAGAACAACCATTCTCAGCGACCCATTCCTGACAAAGCGAACTGTGAGATTGGTGCGCTTGGAAAGCCATAGCTCCTTCAGTGGGCGAGATTCCTGTTCAATCCCATACGACATCGAACGAGGGAAGTAGATGGGCAACATGTTATTGTAGAAATTATCGACATCGCTCTCAATGGACCCTGTTTTCTTGATTTTTTGTAGTAGAACATCACAATGGGGTCCGCGAGGTACTGAGGAACGTCAGCCTATTCGATATAGCGCATTGAAAACGTACATGAAAGAGCTTCGTCATTGGACCACTGTGTCGTATTTTCACCCGATTGCATCGCGGAAGCCAAAGACCCAGCAGAGGCTCTACAAGGCTTTATCGAATGAACTATGTACAAGGCCCCACGATCTGACCAACTACTCGAAAGGTGTATTGATACCTTTGTCGTCACGAATTTTCCGACTCTTCGGCACTAATCTCGGACGCTGAGGCGGAGAAGACGGGGAGAGAGGAGACGGAGGAGATGGAGATGGCGATAACTGTGTGCGGCTGAACAGACGACTTGGTGGCGAACGGAAGGAATGTGTCCAAGGTGTGAGACCTGAGCCTCCACCGCGGTGCTGCTGGAAGGTTTGGTGCTGCCCTGAACCTCTATCATCTCCACCTTAGGGAAGTTTCGTTTCACTGCCTCAGCATTCCAGCAGTTGATCGTCTTTTGATGCTTCCAGCTGGTCGCCACCATCTCAAAGGTGTACCACCGGCTTTCCTGCCTGTTTCCAATCTTCATGTATCTCTTGTTCACCTCCAAATGCGTCGTCATGGCGATTCCCAGGCAATTCGGTGAGCTTCCTACGCTACTTCTGCACTTCCAGCGTCTGATGGAAGCGGACCTTTGTCTATTCTCATCACTAAATGCTGTTTGTCTCCAGACCATCTGCCAAACTCCTCGCGCGTCATCCGTTGGGAACGGGGGAAGAGCTCGTACACCACGAAGTCGTCAGACTGCGGCCTCTGGTAAGCGAGATAGTGTCCTCCTCGGACCTGGAGATACAGGCAGGGTTTGACGGCGACCATCGGCTGAGGGCCATGGCCATTGCTCAGAACCAAACTGAGAGCATCCTTAGTGCTACATTTTCGGACTATCTTCTCAATATCTGTCAAAATCGACTTGCATAGCGCATACTTGTGAACCTCATCAGCGATACCTGTACAAAGCTTAGCATATCAACTAATGGACGAGAGCTGGTGCCGGATGCTGTCTCACTCTCGTGAACTTCTTTCATTTTGCTCGGCTCATGGTCCAACGCCGTGATGGCTCGGCTGTAAAGCTGTTGAATGAGGTTTGCCGCATTGAAGGTAGTCTGGCCGTGTTCGGTGCCTTCGATCATGCCGCCACGGGAAATCGATGATGGTAGCTCATCCTCCGTCTTCAGATCGCCTGCGTCTACGAACAAGGAGGAACAGCGGTCGGCTGGCCACGCTGCTTTGGCTATTCCGACAGTCGACATGGTGATAGAGGCTAGGATTTGATAGCCACACGCTCAATGAATGCCGCTTGAATGTGTCACAAGCGCTTGTTCCGTTTTCACGCTGGTTCTGGCTGCGACGTTGATGGTGGCAATGGGATGCAGCTATGTGTAACGATCCAAACTGGAAGGAGAGACTTGCATCATAAAAAAACAATCAGCGGCGTATCTTTCCCATTCTCAAAGTAGACAGTATAGATCAGAGCCGGCCTTCGGTCCACACATGGTGACAGGCCTGGTCTTTCACATCAACTCAGATAGTTCGGACATGGCCCCTTGTGGTCCCACCACGGATTCCTGTTTGACTACAAGGTTGGCGTGCTTCAGTAGAGCCACCCTTTGGGATAGGCACTAAGCGGCAAGGTGTCTGATTCGGGTTTGGGTGCAGTAGTGATGCCGAACCGAGTGGATAGGACACAGCTTCTGAGGAATTGAAGTCAAAGTGTAGATATCGTTCGTGTGATGTTGTCCGAGTGTCAGATCACGGCCAAATTCAAGCCAAGCCATGACCAGGAGGTCAACCGGGAAAGTCTTGGCGTAGTTACGTGGGTTTACCACGAGCATATGTGAAAGATCAGTACTGAAAGACGCATAGTGAGAAGTGAATTAAGGATTGACTTTGGCAGGACGCATCAGCAGAGTCTCATCATGGCCGTGCAAAGGCGAGTAACCATCCAAAGACTAGCCAGTAACAAGCGTGTTACTGCACGTCAATGACACATTTGTTCCCGGTCACTGTTGTGTAGGTATGTTCTCAATCAGCCGAATAGATCCCCATTTTACCGACGGTCGTGTGATGCGATCGATCTAGTTTTAAGCTGAATCTAAACGAAGCGACAAGCGTACGAGAACGAACTTGTGTCATTCGCGTGGTGCTCGTCGAAGTCACTACGACACTTCAAGCAGTGTACAGGTGCAAGACGACATTGCTCATCATGGAACACCAGAATTCTCGATCTCCCCGTCGTAGGATCGACTCCAGGACTTCCCTGGATGTGTACGTCGACATGGATATCCCGTGCTACTAGAATCAGCCTCATCCTGTGCCGGTGGGCGTTTAGTGAAACGGTGGTCCTTTCCGATCGGGCTCATCTTTCTTTTGTTGCTCCGTGACTTCATGTCGTCTTCTGTCGAGGCCAAACTTTCCACGGCCTGCTGGGCGATGCAGTCAATATGTGACCACGCACAACAGTCCGATTTCCTACACTGTACGGCCAACCCACCTGCATTTGGATATGTCGAGCCAGTGCAGATCGAGCGCGACTTGGAAAAGCTTTGCGTGGCTATGTAGTTGTATATCTGTCGCCAAAAGTATTGGCGGGTTGTGATTGCAAAGCTGTCGTCATGATCGCCCCTGTGAACGATGTCAAGATTTCCGATCACACTTTCGGCATGAATGATGTCCATCCGATTCGTGGCAATGAGTTCGTTGTAGCCGTGACATGGTCGTCGATCCACTCGCAGATCTTCTAGTCTGTCAAGCCATGCGACTCTCAAGTAGAAGCATTTTGCTTTCATAACTCGAATCTCGAGAACCTTGGCGACGCACTGGTCATCATCACTGAGCTCTACGCCCTCCTGTGGGTCATTACGTCTGACCAAGATGTATTGGCCGAGAGCAACGTGCGCAGACTCTATCATTATACTTTGCTTTTTGCATAGAAGATTCCATTTATCTGGCGGTTGCACCTCGTATTGCACGGATAGACGTTTTTCGAACAAGTTTTCCTCCAACAAGAGATAGCGATTGTTCTTCTTTCCGTTTCATTTTCGTCCGCGTTCAATAGCACTTGCTGCGATGCGGAAGGATTGCGCATGATTCGTGAGTGGCCGCGTCTTGAGAGAATCTGATTCAGGCTGGAATTTTTTGGAACGCTTGGGTACTTTGGTCGACGTATACCCCAAAGTAGAGGCATCGTACACACCGTGAGATCTAGTGCGCATTTGTAGAGATTTGAGGTGCTTGCGTGTTCGCAGTGCGGACCCAGTCGTTCGATATTTGAGAGATGAGTGGCGTTGCATGGAATGAATGGGGGATCATGAAATCCAGAAGTGATCACCTTTCAACAACCACGACAACATCAAACAGAGACAGTGTTTCACATGTGTTACAGAATTATTAGGTTACTTACGCAGCGTCGCGATATCGATCAACGACAGCAGCCAACCTAGCCAAGTCGATGTTATGTAGACCACTCTTGTGGTCTTGTGGAATTCAAATCCAACGAACTCGCTGATGGCATTCTGAGCCGTTCGCAATCAACATCACCGCGACTGTATCGTGGCATGTGCAATTGAAAGGGAAAACGATTTCTTTATGTTAGTGCCGTAGGTAACCTGTATACTCTTCACGTGCACACTCTAGGCTGCTGACGGTATGTGTAGCAACCTAATCGAGGTAGCCGAAATCGATCACAGTCCCGAACGTTGCTGTGTAGCCGCCGGTTATTTGCAGACGGCTGGTACCTGTTCGTAAACTTCCTCTTGCGACCATCCATGCTCTTCTTCTCGCGAGAGTGAACAGCAATGTAACACAAGCTTTTGCTGCTGAAGAATGTCGTGCTCTCAACATTAATTCACTAGACTGTCACAGCATCTAGATGAATACATACCGCATTGACTTAGAGCTCGAGGTCTTCGCACTCATCGCGCACCTTGCGCTGTTGAAGTATAAGGTTGGACGGCTGATTGCTCACGTCAACAGGCGCGACGTTTATGTCGTATACCAGGAAAAAGCCATACAAATGTACGAAATGTACTCAGGAATTCAGTCATTTGAGCAATCGTAATAGACACCTTCGGACACACACTGGAGAGAAGCCATACAAATGTACGAAATGTACTCAGGAATTCAGTCAGTCGAGCAATCGTAATAGACACCTTCAGACACACTGGAGAGAAGCCATACAAATGTACGAAATGTACTCAGGAATTCAGTCAGTCGGGCCATCGTAATACACACCTTCGGACACACACTGGAGAGAAGCCATACAAATGTACGAAATGTACTCAGGAATTCAGCCAGTCGGGCCATCGTAATACACACCTTCAGACACACGCCGGAAAGAAGCCAAAAATATGCCGGATATGTCTCGATGAGTTCACTCAGCACAGCGATTGGAAGCAACACCTTAGGACACACCAGGGAGAGAAGCCACACCAATGTCGGATATGTGGCAAACGGTATGCTTACAGCAGAGGCTTGGAAACTCACTTGACAAACTTGCATGCTGGACAATGCTCTATTCTTCCGCAGACTGATCTACCAACGCATGCGACCTTGTCGATTGAACCAAGACCGCCACATATCGGCATTGATGTGTCGCAAGTGCAAAGTGAGGTGCCTAATGATGTAGCTCACGTCACCGGCGCGACAAGACCGAAGGACAATGACATCGTTGAGGAGACGATAGAGGTAGTGCCACTTAGCAGTGAGGGCACGAGCGAGTGGCGTAGGACAGCATTGTCATCGAATGGAAAGCATACGGCGGAGGTCAATCTACCCCAAGCGAGACCATACACAAGAAGCAGAAGATAGCATTGACACTGGACGTCGAAAAGACGATAGAAGTGAAACTTCCCATCAGCGTGGGCGTACACAAGTCGTGTACGACAGAGTCGACATCATACGCTGCGGCAGTGGTATGCTCATGCGAGCTCGCCAGGGGCGTCAAGATTAGAGGCTGTGATCGATGCAGGAGCAGTGCTTTGCACCTGTACGGCGGTGACGAGTCCCTCTCACAGCCGTCGGCATCGGAGAATCGTCTGCTCCTTCGCAAATCCCTCCATCGGGCATGCAAAGATCGACCACAGGTATCGCCGTCACATGAGCGCCGAAGACAGGCAGTGGCCGAAACCTTTCCTCCGCTGCACATATCGGGCAACTCTCCGCCTACTCGCACATCCCTCCGCTGGGCATGTAAGGACCGACCACAGAAGGCGACCAAGACCCTCGCCGCCACCGCGAACGCCAATCAGCGGACGCACCAACCCGGTCAGCGCGCTGCTCGCACCTCTCCCCCGTCCACGAACAAACGTAAACAGCAAGATAAACCGTTCGATCCGGAGGCTGTCCTTGACCTTCCAGTTGCTGGATCCAAGTGGAACCCCGTTCCTCAAGTGCCAGGAGTACAATTTTACCGGAACAGCACCAAACTGGCCGTCGAGCCGGGCACTTATATCAGCAACAGTGATGATGATACCAACGAGACTCATCTGGACGAAGGCCAACGCATAGCCCGGACCAGATATGGATTTTCCGAGGGCCAATGTGATTTTGAGGAAGACCTCCACCATCACCTCGACCGGGAGAACCTCTCCGGCGACAGGTTCTTGAGGGATGCCATCGTTCGCTTTGCGCGTTCACATCGAGACCGTATCCATGATACTTACTGGCGAGCGGCATTTCGATCAAAATTATCGTTCTTACTTAAATATGGGCTCGTAGACGATGCGACGGTCTACTACTGTGTGGGAAATATGCAAGCGACAGCACTCGTGACATCCACAGCTATGGCGTCCGTGACGCATGATCGACATCAAGAGACCGGTGAAGCTCACGAGCCACGCGACTGCCTTTGTGGCGAGCCGGCCGTCGGGAAACGAGGAACGGTCGGGTGCGGTGATGCCCAGTGTGGGCGAGACTACCACGTCAAGTGCGTAGGCATTGAAGCTCGCGAGCTGGGGTTAGCGTGGAGATGCGGGCACTGTTCGATCTCGACGCGGCCTTCGACTTCGAGCTGGTCGGTCAGGAACGCAGAGATGAACGCTTCGGCCCATTAGGACGCCCAAGGTCGTTGACGTTATCAACGGAGCTGGCTTGGTGCTGCCGAGAATGTGTGGAGCGACTCAGAGGTTCGCCAGTGTAAAGTTCGCCCTGCGGGAATCTGTGAGCAGGACGAAAGATGGCACTTCTTGAACAGCGTATTATATGATATTCAAAGACGATGAGTTCATTGTTTGGCCACACACGAGGAAGAACCAAGGTTCATTCATGGATAACAGCAGATGCTCCGGCCACGAGCCCTGAAAGGTATATGTGAGAGTCTTCACGTCCATAGGCTACAATACATTTGGCACGTTTGCGAACCTAGCTATTGAAAGCTCAATGATGAGCGGTCAGAGGATGCTACTACCACGAGAATTTGCAACAATGACTACGGAGTGCGATAACAATCACCTCATGTAAATGACATAGGATGAAGATCACCGTAAATAAGGTTAGACCGGGCGTCTACGGTCCGTCCGAACGGGCCGTGCCCTAATCGCGAAGGTTCCGTGAACGAATCCGCACCTACGGGTACCAACGAACAGCACTAGACAGTGCCGGAGAAGGTCAACGTCACGGGATACTAAAATACAGAACTGTTGAATTCAACGTCATGTCATTCTCTTTGCAAGGCCGAGCTGTACGATCATGTAGAAGCTGCTCCCGGGTCGCGCTCACGCACCGAGAACGCATAACTTCGATGTGGCATCTTCACCAAACAACCCCGAGCCCAATCCCAATCATTCTTACACAGTTCGCAATATCGTACACGGCTCGTTGCATAGCATCGAAGCTCACTCCTCAGTACGATGATCCATTGCGTGGCCCGTTGATGATGGCTGCCAAAAATCCATGCGTGTCCGATTTGCTTTCAGACACCGTGCACAGCCTTCTCGACCGGGTTCGCACCTCAGCTTCATCTTTCGGCACCTCCGACAAGCCTTGGGTAGTCGTTCGTAGTTTTTATTGGCTTTAATCACACCCCAACACCCCAACTATTCACATCTCCGGACCAATAAGTAGCTCTCATCAGCGTCGAGAATCTGCCTTTATCTCCATACACCATCTGTGGTGGGATTGTGTCAGCCCAATTCATGAGCAAGCATCAGAATCGACCACCAGAACTTCCATCTCACCTGTATCGCGACATTGTTCCGCAGTATATAAGATTGCATGTGACGCTGCCCGTATCCTGGCGAAGTTGCAGCTAGGTGAGACGATTGCCCGCACTGAAGTAGCGTGCGGGGCTTCTTTCATAAAGTCTCCGCCGTACTCGAACTGATGCATTGCTGTAGGCTGCGTGTATGTCCACCAGGAATAACGGATGGAGGCGCTCAATGATCTGTGTTTCCAATGGACAAATTGAAGTTGCAGTGCCAGCATTCCAAAAGAATACCTGCTTCGGTCTGGCGATGTAGTCGGTCACTTTCACGTATCTTCGTCCCAATAGTTCGCTGACTGGAACGGACGTCCTTTTGCTGGATTGTACAACGAGAATTGTCCGTCAGGGACGTTCGAGCCGTCGATATAGACACTACCGTATGCTAATGAGGAGCCAATTAATCAGCTTGTGCGGAAGTTTTCAATCCGGATAGTGTGTGGAAGATCCGATCGAGCAGGATAACTCCACAGTCATTGAATCCAATGCCGAGCGGGAGACGATTGTTGCAGACCCAACGGACCGGAAGAAGTGTCAATCCTACTACATACGTATGCATTGCATACCCTGTACAATCATAATAGGCGGTGAACGTGATAAACTAGGAGCCGAAAGCCACACGCTCATTCCGATATGAACCACATCTTCAACTTTCATGACCACGAACGCATCGCTGGCTGATGACTTCACTGGCTTCCAGCCTTGATTTCACCGGTTTGATGAGCGACCGTGGTGCACAACATGATTGGGTCAGAAATATGATGCACTAGGAAATGTATCGCACAGAGTCTGAACGCATTTACCGCAACAAGTGATTGCAGTACCCATGCATGCGGATGCGGATTGGTGAAGCTGACGATTCGGTTAACTCTTTCAAGGGACCTGCGCACGTAGCTAGTAGGTTATATAGGATTCCGGCTTCGCTGAAGACTGCTCTCGGGCTCTAATCACCGTCATACACCAGAGGAATTGCTGGAGAAGTGGAAAAAGAAAGCGATTGAAACAAGAAGCAACGGCATCCGCTTTAAGCAATAAATACTTGAGCCTTGGATTTCTACTTGCCTTGCGCAACCGACCTCCTCATTTTCTCGAAGGGATTTCAACTTTCCTTTGTTCCGATCAAGCGCTGCGTCAGCTCGATCTAGGATGAGATGCACGGAAAAGTTCAAGCTCAGCATTGTTGCTCATCGCCAGATTTGGAGGGGTGTTTCGCTCATGATACGGAGGACTAAACAGTGCACACCCCGCGTTTCGGAGTTTCATTCGCAATTACATTCCTTCATCTGCACTAACCTCTCTTGCTCTCTATACAGAATACTCATTTCATCCAAAATGTCCAGCGTTGACTCACAATCTGGTTCCGGTGCTTCCTTGAATCTCTTCTTAATGATCGTGGTATCGTGCTCTCGACTTCCACGATCTCACCTCGGCCCCAAGACAGGAAATTCGGAGAGAGTACTGATTCGCATGACTGAGTAGGTGTCTTCAAATGGAAAAAGTTTTCAGGAAGTGATCTGGAATGACCGATGGCCGTGTCGGAGAGCAACGGTGGATTTCGATGACTTTGTGGATGTCGCTACCTGGTCACCCCCGCGACGCTCATCGATAGACGCTTGTAAGCGAGGGGTGTTGAGCGATGTGGCCTTCTATATCCTGAGGTAATTTGGAGATGAATACAATCAGAGTGGTGGCGGCCAAATCAGCTCGAAACAGTCGATGAACACCAATCATCTCGGAATGCACGCAAATCCCATCTGTCACAGAGACAGCTGTTATGCATGCAAAGACCACAAATGCAGTCTATCTCCATGCGAGCGTCACAGCGTATGTTTAAGAAGGATCATCTGCAAGATGCAACACCCGTGGCATCTATTTCGACATCAAAGATTCGAGTGCGAGAGTGGTGATCGGCAGACTTCAGTGCCAAGCCTTGACTGGTTACATCTTGGCACTGGCTGGAGACATACCTATTTGCATGCGGAGACTGGTCGTCAAATCGAGGCACGAAAATGCAGGCCAGGTCAAAAGTCTTCTTCGTTGAACAGATTTCGACGCCCATTGTATCTTGGTCACTGCCGCCCCTAGTCCTCTCACCGGACTGGCTTCTCTGATCAAGACCCGTGTCACGAGTGCATCAGACTGACCCGACGTCTCGAAATTCGATGGCCTCCATTATTCGATGGTCTAGGGGGCGCTCGATTCTCAATTCTGGATGTATCTTCAGTACCTTCGAATGCTTAGATATACCAGTCGCCAATCCGCCGCTTCTCCAAGACGTATACCTAACCATTCATCCTGACCCGTACAATAAACCACCCAAACACCAAGGCCGTCATGGACGCTGAAAGCAAGAGAGCATCAACAATTGTGGACCGCATCGAAATGGTTCTATTGCAGGCTGGCGATGAAGAAAATTCAATTCCCGCAGGTAGGTATATTGCTACGGCCCTTCTGATCCCCCATATCGTCCGCTCGTTCTTTCACTCTCTCCTTACCATCACTAACACCGACACTAGACCACGAGGTCTTTCGGGAATGTGAAACCTTTCTCATGGGCAATGGCTGGAGCAAAGATGTGCAGCTATTGGTGAACTGGATTCGAGCCAAAAAAGTCTCTGTGCCGGACGAATCCATCGGTTCCTTGGCCAACATCGCTGCGTTCCTGCGATACGAAGACCTCCAACGACAATGTTTCGATCAGCTCCTCGAGGCCGTGATACGGTGTGATCAACGTTCGGACAAGCTTGCTGCTCAGATCGACAGCATGAATGACGATGTGCAGCTGTCACTCTTGCGTGAAGCTAGCGGTCGTCAGTATCAGGTCCTGACCAACCTGTACATCACGACGCAGTCGGATGCGAGCTACAAGGCCGGTCTCCGTCGCATCCTCAAGGGCAATGCGTTCACGCGTTCGCAAGAGTTCCGAGAGGGCAGCGGAAAGAAGCTGTACGAACAGTTTGTCCGGAACCAGGCGTGGCTCGCATCTCACCGTGCCGAGTACGAGAGCATGATTTGTCGACCGTTCGCATATTGGTCTGTCATGGATGAAATGACAGCATTGTATGCACTCTCACAGGTGCAAATGGGCATTTCATCTGATGGCCGTTATATGGCCATGCTCATCCCTGCAGAGAATTCGTCAACAACAAAGGGTTCATGATGTACTCTCTCGAGGCTGAGGATTATTCACGATCTGAAAGGACCATACTGGACGGCTGGGATCGACCTGATACAGGAGGAATGGACAGCACGGAAGAGAAGAAAGGTGACAACCTAATGCCCATCTGTAAGCGCTTCGAATTGACCGAGATCGAAACATTCAACTTGGGCCACCGCGGGTGCATACGCTTCTCGTACGCCGAAGAAGAACTGGCGGATGATCGGCATGTCGGCGTTTACGGAGCGGAGAGCAATCAATTGGTGCGGACAGGTTTTTTCGTGTAGAGACTGGTATAAGCACGGATATCCTGGATACTTAACAGAGAACTATATCTGGGAAGGGCCCCAATTTGAACGGTTTTCGGATCCAGGCCAAGAGTCAAAGGGTGCCCAAGGTCTGCCCGACCTGGAGACCCTGTATAAGGGATATGATATCCACCACGCAGAAAATCTAGGCAAGTATCCAGAAGGACAAGGTATCGGTAACCAAGACTTGATCTTCATCAGCCAAAGAAATCAATACCACATATTCGATCTCGCTCATATCGACAACTCTGTCTGCGAGCCAATTGTCGCCAAAGGGAAACTGCACACGCTCAGCAAGATGTCGAAAGAAGGATGTCTACTTGCCATCACTAGCACTGCGGTCATGCTGTGGGACATGACCTCGTGGACCTCCATTGTGACCCCTAGCGAGCGCATTTGCGGAGCTACGATCTCCTATGATGGCAGGTCCGTGGCGATTGCGGTCGAACGCGATCTGCATTGGATCGAGCTGAGTTTTGACGGGAAGGTTCAGAGCAACCAGAAACTGGCTCAAACTCAGAGCGAGATCAAACAGGGACAGATGGTCTTCTCTCCATGCGGGCGATTCCTGTGGTACATTGATGCCGACCCTAGTCGTCAGTCTCCCCAGTCACGCCTCCGCATTAAGGAGCTCTATCCCATTCCTGGAGAGCTCTGTGAAGCGTGGTGTCCACGTCCAATGCTGAATTTCACCACACAGCGCTCGAAAGAGCAGGAACGAAAGCTGGAGGAAGAGAAAGCGTCTACCAGCCGCGACTCCACTGTATACGCCACCACGGTGGACGAATACTCGGAAGCTCTATGGTAGGTACCTTAAGGTACTGAACGCCGACTACTCGGGGCAGCGTTGTGGGAAGATTGTCACGTCGTAGTGTCATTGCGATTGAACAGAAGATCAAAATTCCGTATTCAAGTTGCATGAATTAGCCTAAGCCCATATTCTAGCATGTCGAATCGTCTCTTTACACGGTCTAAAACAAAATCTTCGCCCAAGCACAGGTCGATCGTTGAATGTATTGCTTCGCAATTCAGGGTTCCGACGTATGTGTGATCGATTCACTTAGTGCCAATATCCAGTGGACGCCGAAGAACCTCTCCAACCTGTGCCTAATTACGGATACACGTCGTGCTTCGTCGTCATTCTTGCTCTTTCACCCGTTTGTCCGAGTCTCGCTACTGTCGTCGCCTTTTGGTCAGGCGAGTCTTTTGCGAGGTTTCACAACTTTGTGCACTGCGAGCTTTTTACCGGATCGGAGCTCCATGCTGGATGGGGAGGTCGCTGTGTGCTTTGTTCGTGCAGACTCTGCGGGTTGCTTCGGGTTTCGATTCGAGGTTCGTTTCGTCCTTGACTGCAGATCTGATTCACACACCTTCGTGGACTTCACTGGGCTCGCTGTAGTGAATTCGCTCGGATTGGCGCAAGTGATTCTGAGACTGATTTGTTCATGCTCTTGTCTCTTCGTCTCTGGACTTGCGAATAATCTGTAGACGAGATTGTGTATCATTTCGTAGACAGGATGGTCAATGGGGACTTCATTCGATCCAGTCAATGCTTCATGCCCGGCCTTCATGAGCTTTGCAGTCTCTGTGTCGGACGAATCTATCGGTTCCTTGGCCAACATCGCTGCGTTCCTGCGATACGAAGACCTCCAACGACAATGTTTCGATCAGCTCCTCGAGGCCGTGATACGGTGTGATCAACGTTCGGACAAGCTTGCTGCTCAGATCGACAGCATGAACGACGATGTGCAGCTGTCACTCTTGCGTGAAGCTAGCGGTCGTCAGTATCAGATGCGAGCTACAAGGCCGGCCTCCGTCGCATCCTCAAGGACAATGCGTTCACGCGTTCGCAAGAGTTCCGAGAGGGCAGCGGAAAGAAGCTGTACGAACAGTTTGTCCGGAACCAGGCGTGGCTCGCATCTCACCGTGCCAAGTACGAGAGCATGATATGCCGCCCTTTCGCGTATTCCCATGCC
This sequence comes from Acorus gramineus, assembly GCA_030737835.1. Taxonomy (NCBI): domain Eukaryota; kingdom Viridiplantae; phylum Streptophyta; class Magnoliopsida; order Acorales; family Acoraceae; genus Acorus; species Acorus gramineus. Next base: position 100,031 of record JAUJYN010000067.1, on the reverse strand, counting down.
AAAGAAGGGACGTAATTGCGCCGGCTCTCTGAAGCGCGAATCGACGTGTCCTCTGATGGCCGTTACATGGCCATGCTCATCCCCAGCAGATGGCCTAACGTCAACAACAAAGTGCTCATGATGTACTCTCTTGACGTTGAGGGTTATTCACGCTCTGAGAAGACCGAGCTGCACAACTGGGACCGGCCTGGTACCGGAGGCATGGACAGCGTGGAGCGGGAGACATGTGACGATCTGATGCCCATCTGTAAGCGCTTCGAATTGACCGGGCTCGAAACGTTTAACTTGGGCCACACGGGTTCATGCGTTTCTCGCGCTTCCAGGCATGGCCACAAGAACGGCAACATCGTCGGCAAATCCGCGTGTGCGAAGTGGAGGGCGATCGATTGTACAAGGTGGAGCGCAACCCGGAGAACGATCAATTCACGGAGACATGTGAATTCCAATCCAGTGATTGGTATGACACTGGATGCTTGACGGAGAACTATCTCTGGGAAGGGCCCAAGTTCGAACGAATTTCGGACCAGGCCAAATGCCAGAGGGTCGCCAACTTCTGCCCGACTGGAAGACCCTGTACAAGGGCTACGTTGATCCTCGAGATGAGGACATACGCAAGCATGAACGATATTCAAAAGAACAGGACATCGGGAACCAAGACTTGATCTTCCTTCGCAACGGAAAGCAGTATCAGATATTCGATCTCGCTCATATCGACACCCCTGCCTGTCAGCCAATTGTCGGCAAAGGGAAACTGTACACGATAAGCAAAATGTCAAAGAAAGGATGTCTGCTTGCCGTCACCAGCACTGCTGTCATTTTGTGGGACACAATCTCGTGGACTTCCATCGTGACCCCCAGCGAGCAGATCTGTGGAGGCACCATCTCGTATGATGGCCAGTCGGTGGCAATCGCGGTCGAGCGTGATCTACGATGGATCGAACTGAGCTTTGATGGTATCGTTCGGAATGACCAGAAACTGACTCGGACTCAAGGCGACATCAAACAGGGACAAATGGTCTTCTCTCCATGTGGACGGTTTCTGTGGTACATCGATACCGGTAAGCGACGCCTTCGTATTGAGCAGCTGTACTCGATTCCTGGAGAAACTCGTGAGGATTGGTGTCCGCCTCCGACGCCGAAGCTTCCTCCAGGGCCTGCAAATTATCGCGAATACTGTGAAGCGCGCTTGTTGAGAGAACAAAAAAGCTGAGAGCGAAGGAAAGGCCTTCGGAGGCAGACAGGAAAAAAGCGTCTATGAGGGACCGCCTCGTTGAGAAAGCCATCACAAATGACAAGTCGCAAGCTCTGAGGAAATAAGTGACCTAACCTAACTCATGAATGCTGACCAATCGGAGCAAGGCCGGTAGCTGACAAGTTTGTCGAGATTCGTGAGAGGATTGTTCTTCGGTCACGAACCATGAGCGTATTGTCATCTCGATTGAGTAGAAGATAGAACCACCAACAATGTCACCGCTTCATTCAGGGTAATTTCGTGCATATTGAACGCCAGGCAAGACCGGCCGAAGTGAAAGTGACACGATGAACTTGATCTATCGCTCATGCCTCTTCACATATCCGTTGCGGCTGCGTGATGTTCTTTCGTAGTGATACGCAGGAATGTTTAGGTTCTCACATCATTTAGGGTGAACCCATCATCGCGCTCTCCTGAGCTTTTGGGAATGAAAGTGAGTATGCTAACGAGCAGGAGGGCGCCGATGACCTGAACGATCCGAAGGGCGTGGACTGGCCTTCACATCTTCAAAGGTCGGCTAAAGGTGTTATCTGGATGGCTTTCGTGGAAAGTGTTCCACTAAAGACAAAGAGGAAGTAAGACGCAGACGGCGAAGGCACCCTGAAGAATCGGTCGATGCGTAAATTAGAATGGCACGGATATGATGGCGGTTAGTTGACTCGTGTCATGCCAGTCAGATCTCGTCGAAAAAGCTTTGTCGCAAGCGATCCGGCGTGAATCAATCATTCAACATGATGCCTTCCGATCAGCCTGTGTTGGCTGCTATGACAACTGTATCCGCTAGGCAGTCGAACAGCGTAATGGAGGCTTGGTATACACAACGCAAAACTTGCCAGCACGTATGTGGTATGGATCAGCTCAATCCTCATGGGGCCCATCTCTTTGGCGGATTTGATGCACGTCCACTTCTAGTGATGTAGGTTCGATCATTCCGTGTATCGGCCGTGCCAGAACATTGGCGAAGGTTGAATGTAACGTCTTCGCGGATTCGCATATCGATCCAATATATCAACTTTTCATGCTCCGCCATCTTTCGTTTATGAAGGTCAATCCTTCGATCTCGATTACGCGATCCAGCTTCAGGAACTTCATCTCGACTTGACACTAGCTTTTCCAAGTATTCCTGCCATGCTTCCTTCTTTTCTTTTGATATTGAAGATAATCCCGCAAATTTCCAGCTCTCTCAGTCCTTTGTCGACGATTCTTCCAATATTTCTGAAATTGAGTCCAATGAACGTATTGTGCATTGAGAACTTCATTGCCGGTGCCAGGTAGTGATTTCCAGTACGAAACGATACGTCGGTATTTTTTGGGAACGCGTTTATATGGCGGTTGGAGATACGAAGGACAACAAGGCGGACAAATTGTGCTTTCAAGAGCTCGTCGGCTTTTTGCTTCCCGTTCACAAGACTCACGAATGTCAGACAACGGATCTGGCGGGGGCGTGATCTGTCTTGATAATCTGAAATTTAGCACCCTGTCTTCTTCATGTGGATTGAGATATACCGAAGAGCTTGGTCCAAAGCACTTGCGTCCAGAGTTCCATTGCAACGTCTTGCTACTGGTGGCAGGATTGGAGATTGCATGTCGAGTACGGAACTAAGCAAGCGTCTTCATCTTATCACAATATGGATGGCTAGCCCGATGATTCTGTTGCTGACGTCGGTTCCTCAAACATCGCGGTTTTGAAGAAGGAAAAATTTGGAAAAGAACAAGGTGAATGTAAAGAATGATGGAAAAAACGAAAGCTGGTATGTTGGCGTATCGAAACCATGAGATATGCATTGCACTCCAAGTGATCTGTGCGACGCGCGCTGTGGCTGAGAATTGCGCATAGACCATGTTCATCCACCGTATCATATTTATATCCATTGTATCATTACCAGACGGACCATTTGCAGCAGGTCCGTGTTTTGCCTCCTACTCAATATCTTCTATAAAATGGACGAAAACATATTCGCCGTTCTGAGTTCCAACAACCAACGAAATGCTACCGAGGCGTTTGGGCTACCACACAATAAACAGTGTTCCGTTCCTCGGATAGTATCGTCGCAGCTGAAGATACTATCAGCAGTCGAGAAGGTACGCCTGCCTTGGACTACTCTTATGTGGATTGTATCGACAAGGGGGACCAGTTGATACTCTGCTTTGATCGACTTCTAGATGAGCAAAAGATTCCGAACTTATCTGAAGCATACAGTTTGGTACAGTGAGCAGTGCCACATACGGCTTGGCGCTCGAGGCACGCGTGGCATCAGCTCAAAGCACTACAAGATCCTGGTGAATGATGATCTGGAGATCTGGCTATACGACTACAGCTCCACGTATGGTACAGCGGTCGAATACAATGGTCAAATGTGAACAGATTTCGTACTAAGGAGCGGTGGATTCTCGCATCACACCTGGGTTCGGAGCCCCTCCCAGGACTCTATATCAACTCTGCAGGCTTAAAGTTGGAAATCGAATTCCCAAACCACAAGCAGTCCAGTGAGAAGTACAAGCAGAATTTGGAAGCCTTGGTCAAACGCATGCACGATGGTTTTGTAGAGCTTGGAGTCTCGAGATTGAGGTTCCACAAACTGGAGCCGCTACTCCCGCACCGACGGGACGCGTCGAAAGCATCTATTACCGGCTGGAACCATTAGGTGCTGGAGTGTTCGGCGCCGTCGACAAGGCCATTCGAGCCCGTGACGCCAAGGTATTCGCCATCAAAAGCTTCGTAACACATGCCAGCAAAAGGTTGGCAGGAAAGGATAAGCTCAAAATGCTGGAAGCTGTTCGTTTAGAGTTTGCCATCATGAGAGATCATCCTCATGTAAGTGCAGACCTCAGGAATCGCATCGTGAAACCTTGCAAACTGACTTATGATAGCCGAACGTCATGAAAGTTGTTGAGTTCCTCGAAACAGACGGTCCCGCGATCGTGATGGAGCTGTGCGAGAATGGCAATATCACTTCGGCCAAACTGGAGTATCATGAGAAATTCACATTGTTTGGGCAGCTGATCGATGGTTTGTGTCATCTTCACAAGAATCTTGTCGTACATCGTGATCTCAAACCTGCAAATTTACTCGTGCAAAAGACACCCCATCTAAACTCATCATCAGCGACTTCGGCCTGGCTGCGTTGATGAGCAGCAAAGTCGAACTTGAGACATTCTGTGGCTCAGCACCATATATGGCACCAGAAATCACTGACGGAGAAATAAAGAAATACGACTCCAAAGTTGACGTGTGGTCTGCAGGCGTGATTGGATTGGAGGTGCTATATGGACAACCAAAATACCCGTCAGTTGAAAAGCCCTTGTATTGGTATTCGGAATGGCGAAAAATCATCCAAAAAAAGTTGACGATTGAAAGTAGCGACGATGATAAAACCATAGAGCTCCTCGTGCAATGCTAAAAGAGATGCCTTCTAAGAGATTGACATCGATGCAATGCCTGACGATAGCTCTGGAAGAAAAGTTATTCAGGCGACAAGGACCTGAAAACCTGCTCGAGAAAGCGATTGACGCGTGTCGGAATCAGCGAAGCTTGCCGGAAGCACATTCGTCCGCGTCGATAAATTCGGAGGCATCAACCATCATACAAGAGACTTAGTGGAATAATGTGGGATGATTGATGATCATGTGGAAGGAGAAAGCTGTACAGAGCTGGTCACTTGTCCCAGCGACGCTCATCGTCGAAAGTGATCTGTGCTCGTACCTTGTTCTATCGCGCTCCATTTGCATGCATGTGCTTCTTCTGCAAGAGTACCATGTCGGCGGCGTACCTTCGACTCATAATAAGAATTCAGAGCACTAGTACCATGTGGAGGTTTTAATAACACAGCAAAACGCAGTCGATGGAAGCTTGTAAACAAGTAAAGCGTGAAGCGATTTGGACCTCTACGCTCTGAGGTGTGGCGAACCCTCCTGCAACCAAAGTGGTCATGGCCAGGTCAGCTCGAAACAGTCAATGAACCCGGTTCTCCCCAGAACGTAAGATCCTCTTTCCATGAACATTCCTGTCTTCTATACATGGTCGGGAGGTGCGATCTATCTCCGTGCGAACGCGATGGTGTGCTTTGGAAAGAACCTTCTGCCAAGCGCAACCTTCACGAAACTCATTCCAATGATGACAATCCAAAGTCCAGCAAGTCTAAAAATATGCACAGTAACGGTACAGGAGCGATGAACAATTAATACAGCCTTCAGGTCCAGGCGGTGACTAGTTGCTATTTGGCACCGGGTTGGACAAAGTACCATTGACCTCAGTGACGAAGACATCTTTCACGAGTGAACCGGACAGACCCGACGTCTTAAAACTCAGTGGCCTCCGTTATTCGATGGTCTAGGGGGCCCTCAATTCTCAATTCTGGATGTGTCTTCAGTACCTTCGGATACTAGATATACCAGTCGCCAATCCGCCGCTTCTCCAAGACGTATACCTAACCATTCATCCTGACCCGTACAATAAACCACCCAAACACCAAGACCATCATGGACGCTGAAAGCAAGAGAGCATCAACAATTGTGGACCGCATCGAAATGGTTCTATTGCAGGCTGGCGATGAAGAAAATTCGATCCCCGTAGGTATGAGAATTGCTTTACACCCTTCTCGTTTCCCTTTACTTCCCCATATAGCCCCCCTTCCCTTTCCCCCCCGTTCTTCCATTCTCTCCTTACCATCACTAACGCCGACGCTAGACCACGAGGTCTTTCGGAATGTGAAACTTTCTCATGGGCAATGGCTGGAGCGCAAAGGATGTGCAGCTATTGGTGAACTGGATTCGAGCCAAAAAAGTCTCTGTGCCGGACGAATCTATCGGTTCCTTGGCCAACATCGCTGCGTTCCTGCGATACGAAGACCTCCAACGACAATGTTTCGATCAGCTCCTCGAGGCTGTGATACAGTGTGATCAACGTTCGGACAAGCTTGCTGCTCAGATCGACAGCATGAACGACGATGTGCAGCTGTCACTCTTGCGTGAAGCTAGCGGTCGTCAATATCAGGTCCTGACCAACCTGTACATCACGACGCAGTCGGATGCGAGCTACAAGGCCGGTCTCCGTCGCATCCTCAAGGACAATGCGTTCACGCGTTCGCAAGAGTTCCGAGAGGGCAGCGGAAAGAAGCTGTACGAACAGTTTGTCCGGACCAGGCGTGGCTCGCATCTCACCGTGCCGAGTACGAGAGCATGATTTGTCGACCGTTCGCATATGACTACCCCTGTGGAAGCAATCGCTTGAGAGTACTCCCCAAGGCGCAAATTAGTCTTTCCTCTGATGGCCGTTTCTTAGCAATATTCGTTCCCCGATACCCAAATTTGATTAACAACAAAGTGATCATGGTGTACTCTCTCGAGGCCAAGGATTATGATCGTTCTATCAAGACCGAGCTACACGATTGGGATCGACAAGACATCGAAGCGATGGGCAGCGTGGAGCAGGAAAAGCGTGACGACCTGATGCCTATCTGCAAGCGCTTCGAAAGAGACGAGCTCGAAACGTTTAACCTGGGCTACTGTGGGTGCATGCGTTTCTTGTACTTCAGTGCAGAGGCAGAAAAGAGCGGCATATCGGTGTGTGCGAAGTGAAGGATGACCAGTTGATAGAGACTCATCTGTACAGATCCAGTGATTGGTATGACACTGGATGCTTGACGGAAAACTATCTCTGGGAAGGGCCGATTCGAACGAATTTCGGACCCAGGCCAAATCAGAGGGTCGCCAACTTCTGCCCGACTGGAAGACCCTGTACAAGAACTATGTTATCGGCAAAAAGCGGGATTTTGACAAGTACACGGGCGGGTATCCACATTCAGGTGGCATCGGAAACCAAGACTTGATTTTCATCAAGAAAAAAGGAAATCAATACCACATATTCGATCTCGCTCATATCGACAACTTTGTCTGCGAGCCAATTGTCGCCAAAGGGAAACTGCACACGCTCAGCAAGATGTCGAAAGAAGGATGTCTACTTGCCATCACTAGCACTGCGGTCATGCTGTGGGACATGACCTCGTGGACCTCCATTGTGACCCCTAGCGAGCGCATTTGCGGAGCTACGATCTCCTATGATGGCAGGTCCGTGGCGATTGCGGTCGAACGCGATCTGCATTGGATCGAGCTGAGTTTTGACGGGAAGGTTCAGAGCAACCAGAAACTGGCTCAAACTCAGAGCGAGATCAAACAGGGACAGATGGTCTTCTCTCCATGCGGGCGATTCCTGTGGTACATTGATGCCGACCCTAGTCGTCAGTCTCCCCAGTCACGCCTCCGCATTAAGGAGCTCTATCCCATCCCTGGAGAGCCCCGTGAAGAGTGGCGTGAACCTCCACTACCTCCACTGCCTTGGAAGCCTGGGAAGTGCCGTGAATACTTTGAAGAGAAGCGACGCTTGGAAAAAGAGGAACGGATGCTGATGGCAGAGAATAAGAATGAGGAACCGGACGACTTCTTCAAAACAGGCACCACAAAGAACGACAGGTCGGATGTTTTAAGAAATACATAGTGGATGATGATCAGTTGGAGCAAGGCTGGTCGAGGTAACAAATCTGCCGAGATCCGTGAGAGGAGTGTTCTCCGTTCACGAATCATCATCGTATTGTTATTCCTACCGAATAGAAGATAGATTCACCAATATTGTCACCGTATTACTTCTGAGTGATCGCGCCCATGTGATGAAACGCCGCTAACAAGACTGACCCAAGTAGAAGTGGTTCCATCAAAACCTGATCTACCACTCATGCCCCTTCATAGGTCACTGTTCTATCTCCACGACGTCCGGTTTCTGTTTGTATCGAGAGTGAAACGTTGTCAAGCCATGAAATCTTGGTTATCGTCGCAGAATATCAATCGAGAGCCATGAAATCAGGAAGACATCAAATATATCTGCTCACGGTCAAAATTGTTTCAATATGCAATACGAGTAAGGACGACGGTGCTCGGCTGCTTCCGAAATCGATCACGATATGAAGACTAGAGGGAGCTTTGATAACTGTCATCGCCAGCACGCATGGTCTGCCGGATGTCATGCGCAACGAAGAACTAGCAGTGGCGTCCTTCCACAGCGACGAACAAGATTTAAGATCCGTCCATGTATTGTATGATCGACACCATTTGATCCATCTTGATCGTATGCAGCAAAGTTCCAAGACTCACCCAGGCTTTCCCTGGTCATGGCTTGGCGGTCAATTGTCAAGTCACATCCGAGTCGCATTCCGGTCACATGCAAGAAACCTCATGTCCCACAGTGAAGCTGATTAGACACATTCAACACGACATGCCGGAGATGACGTCTGACGAGGTTTCATGCATTCGTGGCAGAGAAATATCCAGTTCCAATTTCCTCGATTGGCCATGTCCGAGCATGGATTCCCTCAACCCCAATTACTTCCACAACAAGTCGACGTCGATGACTCCTGGACCTGGATCCGAACACACCATCTCCGCATCGTCCGTCACGGGACATCGAGTCGTTGAGATGCCCCTCGAGATCTGGAAAATGATCATCGATCACCTGAGCCCCCAGAGTCTCGCCAGATTTGAGCAGACTTGTAAACTGGCCCACAAGCTCGGGCAGTCGATGTGGGAAAGTTTGCTTCTTCGGATGTCGTCCACGACAGCCATCAAGGCTCCGGTGAGTGAGAAGCCGGGAGACTGGCCTGCACGCATGATCACCAATCGCTCACCGTTACCCCTACCTTGTTCGCTTTAGATCGGTCGAGTCATTTCCGTGGATCGTTGGAAGGTCGTCCGATACACCGCCTGAGGTGGCAACTGCAGTGGCACACATTGTCCAGTGCTGAACAATCAGCCATCCTCGAGCGCGATCTGACCGTCAACATCTGTTCCAATGCAAGCATAGCGGCGGTGAGAGCGATTGTGTTCGCTCGCGAGAGCGGCATTCAGCAACGGCAACAAGCCAGCATGACCTTGGCCGACGCTGTCGGTCGATACCGTGCCATGAGCCAAGTCATTCCGGCGGAGTACCTGCGAGCGTTGCTGATCAGATCCTGTCAAAGGCACGACAAGAGGTCCAGCTCTCGAAGTTCGCCGACGCCCAGATGTCTCTTGTCTTCGACGCCAACAACTTTCGCATCAGGCATGGCATGCACTTTGCCGTACAACAGGTGCTCGACTTTGTGGATCTGTGTCTAGACATGTTCGCCTCGCCAGCCTTGATCGGCCTCAAAGCATACGACCGGCGTATGCTCTGGATGGCGACCAAACATGCGGTGCTTCTGATTCCGACCACCGATACATCGGCCCCGGCGCTGGATCAGCTCCGTTCATTCTTGAAAGATCTCGCGCAGCGCATCGACGACTTGGACAGGACTCCCTCCGCAGAGCTGGGTCTGGCTATGCAGAACCTATGCAAGAACGAACGCCCTCCCTTAGCGATCCGGTCATGGAGTGTTCAAGGTAATTAGTGGGCTGTTGGTCGTTGGTCATTTGTCTGTTCCGATGAGATCTGAACGGCAATGAAGATACTTACATTGCCATGGGACGGACTGCGGAAGTGCATGTAAGTGCATGAAAGTGCATGAACAGAATTGAAGCGTAGCTAGATCGAACGATCAAACATGGTCTGTCCGTCTGTCCATCTGTCCTCTTGTGCTTCCCACGATCAATGCGAGTCAGCAGGGACGCTCGTCTGTAGACTCATCTCTGAATCATATCACTGTCGGCTATCTGACTTCGCGTTCGTCGCCTGTATAGAGTGATCGTGCCTGCGTCATCATGTATTTGTCAGTGCTTCTCATGTCGAGAGGCCCGCTTTCGCAGCGGCTGAGGGTGGCCTGCCGCTCACTCCATAGCCAGATGCTCGATCTGACCTACCATGCGCACCTATAAGTACGGCTTGGGCGGGAGCGTGTCTGGAAATGTACCCGTGCAAAAATGTCCCGTCCAGCCATCGGCACACAGGTTGCGCTCGATCATCCACCTGATAGAGGGACTTGGCTGGACCGCACAATCGCAGGGGCACTACGATACGGAGGTATCGTCGCAGCGAGATGGAACGAATCAAAGGCGCTTGAACAAGCACCCGGAGGTGGTTATCTCGATTTGACGGAGGATTGGACAGAGTCGGAAGATGAGACCAGCGTATACGAATGGTCGGATACGGTCGAAGCTGCGAGCGTGGATGACACCGATACCGACACAAACATCGATGCGGCTCCAGTCAAGAACACCATCAATGAGCTCGACGAGGTCGGAGCATCTGCCAGCATGTATGGCCGAGTCTGCGGAGTATGGTACCTTGCGTGTGAGCGGTCACCGTGGGGGTGTGTTGCAGTGTATGATCTCGTCTGTCCTCCCCAGTACTCGCATTCGCCGGCACTTGAGCCGTCGACCCAACGCGGCGGTCGTGTCAACATGAAGGTGGATGAAACGGCCATCGATGCGCAGGACGGTATCATGTGTTTCGGAGTTGCCATGACCGTTCATCTGGAGCAAGATAATCAATGGTGCATGTATCTGGGTGCCTCCAGAGCGACCGCCAAATGGTACAGTTCCGAGAGGGCCGTAAGCAGCTGCAGCTTCGAGAAAGTTCGCCTGTTCTTCCGTGCCCTTGCTCACGAGCGGGACATTCCTCGCCTGTCGATCCAACAGACACGGAGCTTCTGTGAGCGCGACATCTTCACGCTGTGGTCGGATGACTGGACTTACCAATCTGCATCCGGGGCCCCATCGTACCCCCTGTTATCTCGGGAGAGCTTCGCATGGCTTCAAGATGCGGAGGAGATCAACCTAGTGATTGCGCACTCGGCGCCGATAGTGAAACATCCGCTTGTAGAGCAGCTTGCCAGTGTATTGAGGAGGAACGACGTTGTGGAGCGTAAGATGGTCGTCTCGCTCCACAACTTTAAACAGAGCCTCGAGACAAGTGGAACACGTCCTTGTTCCCAATGCTTCAAGCTCTACCTACGAGATCTGTTGGTGCCGCTGACTGATCTGGAACACCATCGTTGGACGGTGAAATGTGACGATATTTTAAACAAGAACCTGATGATTATACAACATCTTGGACAGCAGCAACGGTGGGATTGCCTGGATTGGACGGCGGCACAACACAGCCGCTCTGCTGTGTTTGAGTTATTGCGATCTTGGGACGAGGATGTGGACGATACCAACATCGTAGACCTGAATGCGGCGGAAGTGACCTCGGCAAGATCACGGGTACTTACGTACCGCAGACTACTGCAAGGTATTGATCTTGATTTTTTGCGCACAATAGCAACGCATGCCACGGGCGTACGGAAACGGTGGCTGCTGAGGGGCGCTTGTGAGAATAGAGATATCGACGGAATTGAGGTCATCCTACAACAATCGACCCTGAATTCCGAAGCTCAAGAAGATCTTTTGTCCATGATTGACATGGTACTGGCTACGACACGGACACAAAATATGTGGACAGAGATCTATTCGAGAAGTAGCCGGGACTACATCGATAAGCTGTCGTATGATCAGCCTATTCCACTCGTCGAATAGGCCCGATGGGTATCCTCGCACTTGTGTTTTGGGGATCAAAGAAGAGCATTTTACAGGCTGTAGCATTGAGATTTAGATATTCGACATATTGGAAGCATTCATCGTTCACCTGGTTGACGGATGTGATTCCGGCTCGGACCAATGCAAATGAATGCAAATGAGCGTAGATCGAGGAGGGAGTGAACAGTAAGAATTGCATGTTACGGAACGACGTATGGAAAGAGCGAGACAGGGGAGCAGAAAGAGAGATGAGTGGAGCTACCAATCGTTGCCACGAAAAGAGACATATGGTCAGGGGCATGATGAAGCGAAGTGTCACATGAGGCTGGAACACTCAGCACTCAGTAGTGCGGACTGAAGCATCACTGGCCCACTGACCCCGACTTCCGTATAAATCACGAGTATTCCGCAGAACATCTAAAACTAAAGCTTGAACCGCAAGCAAGACTTCGATTTTTCAAGGCTGCCAAAGACGCCAGACCCATAGTGATAGCCTGCGCATCCTATTCGAGAGCTCCGCAACGAAGCAATGGACGACGTCGTCAGTTGGTCCATGTCCCCGAACCCTCCTCAGAAGCTCACTGGCATCACTCTAGCCTCTAGCCATCAGAGAATCGCTGGAAGACTAGATCTAGGAGATTCTACGTTCAGAAAGTCTCTCCGATTGACAAATCCATTCAATGAAGCCATCGGTGGAATATACAAGATGGGATAGCGCCGGAGAAGCGAATCTTGGAATAGGAGATTGGCTCGGCTCCAGTTCTGAGCTTGACTGATCTCTTCTTAGCCGTTTATCTTTTCTGATCGAACATGTCTTGCCTGATTCGAGGCTACTGGGATTACTCTTTGCATCGAGTAGGTCCTTCCATTCATCTCTTCACAATTCTCAACGTTCCACACGCGGGACAAGCTGATTCAAGTTTACTGCACAGCAGCTCAGAGACGTATGCAGCAATGTCTTCCGTCGCCGTACTCCCGCAACAGAAGTCGGCCCTGCAGCAAACCGCAATGCGAATGAAGTGGAGTTCATCAACATGAGGTCCGATTCATTTGATACATCGGCCAAAGACGTCAAGAAACGAGTTCACTCGATAGCGGCTGAAAGAGCCTGGAAAAAACGACGGCGAGGACGTTTAACATCGTCAGACCGAATGTTGCCATAGACCCAAGACTAAGACTGTTCAAGGAGTCGCAAGACCGACGAGGCACAAACGAGAACGTCTCCGATGACGCAAAGGTCACGCCAACCCGAATCACCTTCAAGATCCCCCATAACATCCTTCCACAAACAACTCTGCAGCGATTGGAAGTACTGTACTGACTGTGATCAGCCGAGCGGTTCTCAGATATATGATCGAGTTCCAGTCCAAAGATCCGACAGACATGTGCCTAGCGGCTATCAAATGCTCGACTTTACGACGACTGAATGGAGCCGACTCCAAACCTTCATAGGTACGTGCTCCGAACCAGCCCTGTCCTTAATGAGTACGTACTTCGAGCTCCAAGATAAAGTCGTCGGAGATATCCTGCATGAGGAAGAGTTGAAGTTGACGCGAAGGAGCGCGATGCGAGAGATATCGAGAGCATTGAGCGATGTAACTCGTGCTACATCGGATGCGATAATCGCTGCTGTATGTTTGATAGCGCTGTCTGATTGGCTATACGAGGATAAAGGGATTGCCAAGAACGTACATCATCCAGGTTTGAAGCGTATGGTCGCAATGCGAGGAGAAACCAAAGCATTCGAACTTCCCATGATCATTGCACGCTTGATCTGTCGGGTTGACACTTGCTAGAGAACGATCAATCATATTCGTGCATATGAAAGACAGAGAAGGGAGGTCTTTGAAGAGCAGAGACTACCGAGGAGCGCAGCTGTACAGTTGAAGGATTGAGAGAGATACGGGCAGCGGCTAAGATTGACGACCGCTGAGATGAACGATATCAAGTTGTCCAGAAGCTACCTGACCTAGCTTGTGAGTTCACATACTCGAACCGCACGCAGTTTTGAGCCGGCAAATATTCGAAAACCTTGCTCAGGCATACAAGGAGACGCAGTGACTAAAGTATGAATCCGTCAAAGAGCCTCCCTCTCAGCAGGAACGGAAATCAGCAGACGCATTGCACTACAAAGAACCGAGTTGCTGATGGGTTGAGACGACGGATCTCTGTCCTGCTCTCAATCATCATGCACGTCGCCTGTGCATCAGGGATGGTACTGCTTGTGGAAGCCTGGGTGGTAGACATCCTGACAGTCAGTATCCAGCCACTGCTCGATATGTTTGAGATGCTAATGTTCCCAGGCACTCGATCCGGGGGTGCAACTTGTACTTGTATTTGTGCGTGATCGGAAGCGTACGTACACCATACGAACATCTCCAGTCCAATAATATTCATTGTCCATACAAATGCAATGATATTGCAAATAGTCATGGAGATCGGAACATTCCTTCTCTCGATCGGTGAATCACATTCAACATTTCCGAACGAAGGTTCTGTATTGGATGGCAGTGTCCAAATCTTTCAATGATCTCCGTATTCATTGATTAAGGGAGGTCTAGACGACGTATTGCCAGGATGACATACGTGTGTATGTTCCATTTTTAGGGTGTACACCTTTTCTCGTTTTACACATGGCCCCATTGTGTTTGTGGGCTTGATGTGCTCTTTTGATCCGAGATTGTATGATGAACAAATCAAGAGTACTCCTCATACCCTTGATCTGCCGGTAGGCGCGAGGGTGGTAGTGTGCAAGATATCTGAGTGATGAAGTGCTTGTGATATCATTCACGAGGGGTAAAGGAGAGGGAGTGAGATTGGCTGGAGCCAACAACGGTCGTACACCGTCAAAATTGACGATCGGAGGGAAGCTATGGTCATGAGTGCATGAGTAGGTGATTGTCGTGAGTGGACCAGGTTTGGAAGTGGTCGACGTGCCCTCTAGCTGACTGGCTGGAAGGAGGACACGTTTAGCCATCTCAACCTTCCTGGTTTTTTCGATGCACATTTTCAATCGCAGGCTGGGAACATTTTCTCTTGGAAGACATATAGTGGAATCGGCTCCGACACATCATCGTGTTGCGTCCTAGGAAACGTATCGAAATATCCCCCATCCCATACCCTTGCCACGCAGTTCGCTGACCAACTGGTCCTCTTGAACCGTCCATCTTGGCACCTCCATCTCCACCGGCTTCTCCTTTGCACACAGCTGTGGATGTTCTGACTGTAGATGTCCAGACCTAGGATCTTGCGACATGGACAACAATGATTGTGGTCGGGATCCGCCGTAGCATAGGTGGGAGATAACGGGAAGTGGTCCTAAGCGTTTTCAGAAGCGATTCAGAAAATCTACAAAGATCAGGTCAGAGAACAACGTTAGCAACGTGAAACTACAGAGTCACAAGTGGGAAATTACAGTCCAAGAATACAGTCCAAAGCATGACGCCACCCCTGTTCTTTCCTGCTCTGACCCTCCACTTCCCCGGCCAATGATGGTCGAGGACAAGAGTTGCGACAGCTGCGCGCCTGACTGGAGCGATCAAGTGGCATTGCGAACCCACTCTAGCTGACAGTGAGAACCCGGTCAAAGCGAATCCCTTCCTTCCGATGAATACGAGCTCACGCTGATGAATGCTTTTACACGTGCGACAAGTCTACCATCCATATTCTTCATACAGGAAGCGAGCCATTCTCGTGGCATTGAGGGGATCAACGTCAGATCTGGGGACAGTTGTCCAAATCTGGTATGCCGAAGATTTGAATACATCGGTAGGCCGAATGGCGATCGGCGAGTTTGGAAGTCTTGGACACAATTATAAAGATACACCACTATTTGACTCTGCATTTTGTCAAGTTTGTCATCATCTCGAATGAGCCGGATATCTTTCACTTTCTTCTCGTATGCGAGCAAAAGGGTTAAAAAGATCCCGGATTATCGGACTGCCAAAACCAGAAATCCAAGATTTGCGCCAGAGAATGCTGGGTGTACCTTGCGAGATCTGCCGTCCCACCCCTTTACTAGGTCCTGTAAAGTCAATGAACGACACAGTGATCACAGTTCCCCGCTATCGGCATGGGTAGCATGACCGTTGACCAAGTCTGCTGCTGCCCTTCTGTCAAATATCTGCATGGCGTTGTCGATGATCTCTAGTGTTGGTTCGAGTACGATCATCTCCTGATGCGTCTCACCTGTTGGAATCTTGACCACTCTCACATGCCTTGTTTGAATGAGATACTTGTACTTACGTGTACAAGCTTCTCCGTCTTCAATGCTTAGGCCAGATGTAAGTCACTGACATCATGAGCAAATTACATCCAAGAGGCTTAGATGCAAGCACGCTTCGGCTGTGGTCGCCCAGAAGCATCAATCGTATGGGTGTCGGTTAGAACGACAATCATGTGCAAATACCAAAAGCCAATTACGTTGCTGGGATCATAGTTGAAGCAAGATTTCCTCCATTCAAGCTGTTTTCCAATGGTTAGTACGCGTTAATGCAAAATAAATGGAAAATCGGGAAGGGGGAGGGAGAAAGGTCTCAGCTCCGCATCCGATGCATGACAGCTGCATGAAAGCGACGCGGCCCAACAGTGAAGTCTGCACATGATCAAGAGGCATTGATTCATGGTTTTGTAGACCATGTAGGTGTCTGGTGGAGCTGACAGAGGCTTGCAGTATAATTGAAAAAGAAACGAGACGCCGAGGAGACCTGTTTGATCAGGATGAGATGATACACAGAATCCGATTTGATCTATAGCGAAGACTCCATTCTCATCAACCCCAGGCACAGCGGGCGAGATCCAAACGGGTAGCTCGAAGAACTTAAATGATATGCATGAAGCTGTAAGCAGCGAATGTCAAGTAGATCAGAAGATCCCGCACAATCCTGACCCGAATAATGGGGTTGCACATGAGCTTTTCGGTTCGGCCAGGATCTCGGTCCTGGGAGAGAAGAGGAGGAGAAGGGCCCGAGTCGGAGGTACGGAGCCAAAAAGAGATGTTGATGATTGGAGAAGCGCTCCTCATGTAAATCTCTTCTGTACAAGCGTGGGGTTGCGCAAGCATTGCATCGATGGAGATACGGAGGGGCTAGATTGGGGATACTTGGGTTGGCCTGGCGATCCACCCATCAACCACCCACCAGCGCAACCTTAATGATGCAGCTCCTAGAGGCTATGATCCAGGAATGTCCGGCCCGGGGAACTTGTGTTGCATGAATGTCGAGCCCTATCGCGTCATGGACGGTCCAATGGTGCTCATAAAGTGGGCAAGTAACATACGCGTACGTAGTGAATACGAGTGAGATCTGAGCAAGCGAGGGTACGAGGGTCTTCCAAGCTATGGCTGGATGTCGTCGGAGAGCTTGCAATGCACTCAATCGGGAACTCTATCTGGAGCCCTGTTTTGACGCCACTTTTTAGCGTGTAGTTGCCAACCTTCACGCCTCTAGTTCTCATCGTCACGATCAGTGTCACGGATATTGTCACGCTGATAGTTGCAATCATCATCCCGGCCACAGCCATGATCATGGTCATAGCCATGAAGCATCATGGTAAGCAACAGAATCCATGGAAACGCTCATGCCGATCAAATCAATCCTAGATGAACAAATTCGACCTCGTTGACGCTACGAGTTCGACGCTGCACTGGTTATCCCTCAACAGTAAGGTCTAACATCGCTCTCGCGTTAGTTGCGGAAGATACGCCATTTCAGCTCTCACTGACTTTTAAAGACTAGTAGGTACCGTGTTTGAACGACATCCTGGGACGACGACATCGACCGGACTTACATCCGTCTTCCAGTACCTGTACATGTGGAGATTTTGGACATGGCCAGACTTCGAACAAATTCAATAGTATGCTAGTAGACAGCAAGCGACGTATCCTTATTGATCACTCATGCGCAGCTAAACCACCCCATCGGACTCGGCCAATATACATGTGGAGTGATAGTATGGATATGGACCTGACTCACCTTGATCATCGGCATGCCGTTTCGATTAACAATCATGGACTCCGTCGTTCTGTATCCATCAAGAAAGATGGGAATGTTTCCCCTATGCAAGTCATCTCAAGCAGTTCCAAGGTCCGGATACTGTACCTGAGTTATTGATTGCTCCGGATGCAACACCTGAGACTCTGGTGGCTTTATATCCCGTCATCGTGTTTATGGTGGTTCCATGGTGTCCATCTCTGCATTCCACCAACACGCAGCTCCACTAAACCTCATTTGATGGACGGTCCTGGATACGATTGATTGGAGCTGTATCAACCGAATTCCGACAGGTACATCAGCTCATAGACGATGCAGTAGAGCATCCACCACCAAACGCCAAGGTCCTGCAAAGAAACCACCCGGCCTTCGGATGGCTGATCGGAACGCTCTCCAAGATGGTTGAATGTTCCAGCCGCTAATGCTCCACAAGGGTCTGTCGGAACCATTGGTGAGGTCTTTGGATCCGCGATACCTACAGCTTGGCGCTGGACCCGTCCTTTGTCCTCGACCCCACTGACTCGACTCCATGCAGAGTACCTTCGTACATACGTACTTGTCATTCGGGTGTCGAACATGATATAAGTTGGCTATGGAGGAGGAGGAGGAGGAGGAGGAGAAGGAAGATCACTTGTTTTACACCAAATCAATCAGACGCTATACCCGTTTCCAAGTTGAACTCAACAATGTCTTGTGTCGTCATCAATCCGAATAACATTGACAACGTCTCGTATCAAAACTATACGGGAGTGTACTACTCCCCAATGGCCATGGTACAGCATCCCGAGCCCATCTCATACGATAGCTCCTTTTCATCACAATCCGACTACAGCGTCGCCCCGTACCAGAATGCTTCCTCGTTTGACTCCATGGACGGTTCATCACATGTACATCGATCCTACTCAGAACCATTCGTGAATCAAACGACCGAGTCTTTTGGCATCCCAAATCATATGCCCACTGACAATAACATGCCAATGGTTCCCATGCCGAGGACTCCCCCAATCATGACTAAGAACCCGACCATGGCCATTAGCCCCAGCTACGTGAATCCCACACCGAAAGCAAAGCGAACACCTACCGTAAGTACTAGCCAGAATTCATCCACATCTCTATTAGTTGCTAATCATATCATCGTGAAACAGGCTTGTGAAGAATGTCGGAAGCGGAAGCAGAAATGTGATGGGACTTCACCATGCTCTGCCTGTAAAGAATCGAAGATATCCTGCAAATATCGAGAAGTGAGCCCTACGAAGTAAGTTCACTACCCTCAAGGAGCAAAAGCTTGAACTAACTTCCAATCAGGAAGGACACCGCTCTCGAGAGACTTTCTGCCATCATTGAGAAATATTCCAAGAGAATTGATACCCTCGCGGAGCGTTTGGACACGATGGGCGTGACTTTACGCCAGATTGAACAACGCCTGACAAGATGCATGACTTGCGGATCTACTGTGAAACTCACAGACGGAAAATGTGAAACATGTGACGGGCCTTCTTGCAACACTTCCTCAGTAAGTGTGCCTCTTCCGTGCAGTTCACAAATGATTCTAACCCGATAAACTAGAAGAAAACGATAAGGCAGAACAAAGCAAACCTTTGAGGGATCGGTTAGAGCGATGCTACAGCAATGAACGTGTATTCATATGAGGATGGTACTCTCGGGCGTTTGGAGAAACGATTCTATTCGGCTACAGAATCGTACATGGGGGATATGTTTCTTTTGCAAATATTCTTCACCACTTGAAGATGTTTCAAGATTATAAAAACGTACAAATAAAGTCAAGAACGGGGTGCATGCATGACATTGACGGACAAAGACACCAAGGAAGGTTTTCTCAGATTACGGAATTATGCCACGGTTGATGATTGTGACAGACCAGTCATAGATCACGAATTTCGATGGGCCTCGATTCACTACCGCTTTAATTTACCACCAAGATCAAAATTTCTATTGAGTCAAAGCAAGAAGCTGCTGAATTATTCCAATCATTCGATTCAACATTTCAACCCTTGATGTGCGAAGATCTGTGACAAACCTTCGAAGGTACATCGCTAAATGTATCTATTCAATCCCTACAACAGAAATTTGAAATTGGATTTTTCGGCCCTTTTTCCAACCATCAACCAAGATCAGAAAAGAAAAAAAAAAAAAAAAAAAAAGTGGAACGGAGGCGATCTTCTGATAGTCCTCGTGATGGACGCCATGCGTTGGTTGTAATCCAAAGGATGATCATCGTTCACATCCCATGGTATTTGGTGCATGTCCCCCTGTCCATTATTTTTTAGGCTGCCCAAGCATAACGAAACAACTATTGGAGCTCCTCCAACGGTGGACTGTTGGAACACTGTTGCAAAATCACGAAATTGCCGCAACAGCCGCCGAAGAAAACAAAGCCTAACTGACTGTACCAGAGTCTCATATGCGTGCCACGAATCAGCATGAAGACTTGGAATGGTGCAGCTTCGATCACTGTCTGCACGTCTTCGTCATCCAGGGTGAGCGTCGGCGGCGCCGGTGTACGGATGACGATGATCAGACGATTACGCCGAGTGTTCTGGTACCAATGATTGCGCATAGCTCGACGTTTCGGAGGTGGAGATTCGTCACGATCGCTTGCAGATCATGGCTCGAAGAATCTCGCCAGCTGGTCTTTTCGTGAAGAAATCCGGACCATTTTGTTTGGCTGTGTCAATAATGAAAAGCCGTCGTGCGGCTACATTTCACAAATGGTGACCTCTATATTCGATCATCCGTTGGAAAACCTCATAGTTTGGTCTTGTGTTCGAACTTCCAGGAACATGCTGAATTTGGATCCGCTGCTGATGGTGTGATCAAGTCTCGGTCCACAACCTCGCTAGGCTATTCCTTCCAATCATTTCATATCTTAGTGTCATGACTCTGCGTGCAACATCTTGGGTGGAACCTCTTCCGCTTCCTGACTAACAGCGTCAAGTGCCGGACCACACACCACACAACAGGCTACGGTCCATCTAGCTGGCGTGATGCTAGCTAGGTTCTTTTCGGAGAAAGAGGCTGCTTTCACGAGTCAATCGGAAGGAATTATAAAAAAGAAATCACCCCATCCACCGACGCAGCTACTAGCGCTCGCGAACGCACCGATGACAGACTATCTGGATCGTACGAGCGTGGGCCTTGGGCGGTGGAGTCGATCGTCTGAGCAGGGGCGTGGACCGAGCTGGCGCTTATATCGGCTCTGTCTCAGCTATTGGTGTACGCGCTTACGCAGTCTGAGCTACTGCAGACGCATGTTCCAACACTAACCGTTTTGAACCAGACCCCTAATATGGTTAGCCAGAGATCGATTTGTGAGATCCGATTCGCTCATGCGTAATGAAGCACATCGGTATCCGGAAGCGATCGCCTTTCCCCACCCTTCCTGCATAAGCGTTCACTTGCATGTTCCCACACCAACGTCACCCGGTGTCCCGTAGAGGTACTAACGACGAGGCATTCGCCGTAGATGATGGACCTCCTTCCTGAACACATGCATGTCTCTGCTGTTGTCCATGAATGAAGTTTCCTGGTGGCTTGCCTTCAACCCTATCCGTCCTCCACTTCCGGACCGGCGTGACCGTATCCCGCTTTGCCGACGGCGAGATTTGATTACCCAAACTTTTACCTCACGTCCCACTTTTCGTTCGTCTTCTTTACCATACTCTGCGAGGTTATCGGTTCTCTTCTGCAAAGATTATTACCAATCTATTAAGCTACTGCTGGATTTTCTACATCTTGCCAGGTCATTGGAGATTTACCATCTTAACGCCAGCCTCTCGCTATCTCGGGGCCTACTGCGCAGAGTTCGTCCGGGAACCTGCAGATTGGCGATGTTTATATCAATATCATGGGAAAAAATGATTTGGCCATTGTCGCATCTCACGTAGAACCCATCCACGGTGGTACGCCGAGCTCGATCGGGTCGACGTCGGAGCGAGAAGCTGGCGCCGAAGTGTTTCGGGGACCAGCGCGACCCCAGAAACGAAAGGGAGACAGAAAGCCTGTAAGCACAGCGTGTGCATATCGGGAAGGAGTCAATCGTTCTAACCGTTGATATAGATTCATGTGACTCCGGGGAACGCAAACAGCGCAATCGGCGGCAAACTCAAGCGACCGCCGAGGAACGTAAACAACGCAATCGGCAAGCTCAAATTGCCTTTCGCGAGCGTCGAGCCGAACGTATCAAACAGCTTGAAGCCACTATTAAGCAGAACGAAGAAACGCTGGCAGCCTTGCAACAGACCATCGTAGTGCGATGGACGAGTGTCGGACGCTCCGGCACAAGACCTCCATGCTCGAGCGCACTCTTTCGGAAAAGGGCATTTGCTTCTGCGCGACGTCTACCCGAAGCCGGGTGTTAACTACTGGGACAGGAATAGATGTGCCAGCTGAGCTTGAGACGAAGACCGAGAGTCCCGTTCTTGGTCCTGGATATATGCACGGCGCTGATATCGCCGTGGTTCAATCGCCACAACCGCCACTAAAGCGGACAGTACTTCACCATCGACAACAGCCTCTACAATTGACAGGTCAAAGTTTCCTCCCAAGCTCGACCTTGGCCAATCGATGCAATTACACCCAGCGAACTCAGGAACGGCATCTGACCATTATGGGGAAGCTCCGCTTGACGGTGACCCTCACGATCCCATGCCCGATTCAGTCCGTTTTGGTCTCACGGCGAGCACGTATCATCTAATACCGTGTTTATTCGGTCAACAGTAGGACCACAGAGCACGGTAGGGTTGAGTCTGGTATTTCGAATTCTTCAGGAACTGCAGTTAGGACCAGAGAAGTTTCACAGCAAGAGTGATTTTGCTTTATTTGGTTCGTCTTTGCGTGTGGACGGACAATGAACCCATCGGCTCTAGAGGTACATTTGTGGTCGATCACGCGCTGTTGCACGTACGTTGCTCGGTCGGAGAACAGCGAACTCTCTTCCCACTGCCTATCCATCTGTCTATCTAGCAAATCCGCATAGTGTGTCTGTGCATGGACAGGTATTCTCACAACATGTCTCTGAACAGCCTTCAGCTTCTACGTGTTGCACTTTCAACAGCTTCTCCGCGGACATGCGAGCAATCACGACGCCTGACACACTCCTGGCATATCTTGCATAGAGGTTGCTAGCAATTGACCTACACTGTTGGAAACGTTTCACTGATTTCCCACAGAGGCATCTTTGATCTTATGACCCAAGGTATATCGGCTCAATCAGGTTTCTTCGAGCTCCAGCCATCACCTGTTGGATACGATCTTCCACTTACAGAGACATGTGTACGATCCTTTCACCCACATACGGCCGGTTCCCAGCGTTACAATCTAACTACCATGATGTGCGACAAATCCACCACCAACAGTCTGACTACAGGACTTGGTCGCCGGATGCGCCACACACCTCGTTCGAGCATCAGTAACATCAAGTCCATCGTTCTTTCCACTACCTACATGCTGGATCACCAATTTTCATGCAAGAGTCACAGATTTGGGCAACTTTGGCAACTGCCCGTCCGTCCAGTCGAGCTCCAGAGGCGACTCGGGTACGTAAACGACCACTCAACGGGGTAGACGAGGGGGATAATCCAGCTACATCACGTTCACGATACAGTGACAAGGCTTGGATCACAGACTCAGGGCTACATCCATATTCACGTCCACAAGATGCATCCATCTCAAACAGCATATCATCGCGACCGTCATCAACGTCTACAGTCAGTATGATCCTCGGTCTGTGAAAGTTCAATGGGTGAGATGCCATGAACGCTGATTTGGTGATACAGAGAGGCTCAGATGGGTCAGAAAGTATTTTGGTCAATACACGGAACACGAATGAATTCAAGGCATCCCTGACTCACATCAGCCACGATTATGATTCATACACATCTCATCCACTGCTCAAAGACACAGCAGAAACACTGGACATCGACTACTTTCTGATCAGAAACGGAACATTGACCACCCGTAAAGTTTTATCTCTGCTCGAACGATACCGAGAGCATTATCATCCGCGATCCTCGCTAGTGCTTGGTGCAATGCTGGAAGTTCCGAAACTGGCCGAGACAGCACGAAATGAGCCGTATCCTTTGACGGCGGTGCTTACTGTAGCATTGAAAGATCTTGAGGGAGATCATGAACTCTTTACTGTTTGTTCGAAATACATGCAAGATTTGATTTCGACGCTAGTTGTTATTCCAATAAACAAGGTCGAAGTCATGGAAGCGATGTTGGTTTTGGCAGAGTGGATCCCCTTCACATCCACATCCATCAAGGCCGAGAAAGTTATTTCTGAAGAATTGCGAGTGGCAAGGGAGTGGATTGACATCGCCTTACGGATTGGCCGCATTCTGGTCTCGATCGCTCGAATTTTCCGGTCCGTAAAGATGATGCTAAGGATGCGCAGCGGGAACGAATGTGGTCGGCTTGGATGGCATGCTTTGTCCAGGACCGTCAGATCGGTACCTGTTCAGAGAATAATCTTAATTTTCCCAATTCTGGCATCTTGGCGGAGCTCCGGAAAGAAAACTCTTCGATGTTGACACCCGTCATTCCCGGGAGCAGAGATTTTGTCAGTATGTCTCAGGCCACATTTGAGCTGAACCTGCTTTTCTACAAAGTGAATTGCATGCTCTACCCAAACTCAAGATCTGAGGACGATACAGTTACGCAGTCCATGGAGATAGAATCCATTAAATCTCTACGTGACGACATCAATGATTGGAAAGACAAACTGAGACTTTTGTTACCATTCCCGCAACTTCGCCCTATCCTTCGAATGTCTTATAATTACATATGGCTCCTCACAGAAATACTCGCCCTCAGTACTGATTGCAGACAATCTCTCATCCAAACAGAAGAAGAAACGGAAAATCAGAGAAATAATCATATCATTCTATACCAGGCTGACCATCAGGATGATGAAGCTAGTGTTAATATGAAACCTCATCTGCAATACTCTATGTCGCGATGTGTCAACTGAGTGGATTCAGCATGCCTTACGATCCGGAAACATCGCTTCAGTACACGCCCCCGAGATTCTATTCGTATCTGATACACTCCGGTGTCACCCTTCACAATGCTTATCAAATGTGCAGCTGAATGATGGGAGAAAGAAATTGATCAATGAAGTTGTTCTTCAAACTGTGGAGGAATTGAAGAAGTCTGGTACAGGGCCTAAACATCTAGGCAATCAGTGCTCAGCATTACTTGAGAGTCTGTGGCGTCCAGCTCGAGAAATGGCACCTGAGACTTGTTTGTTCTCCGCCGCAGTTCGCTCTATCGATACCAGTATGATGCCTACAGTGGCCTAAAACCCTTGTCTTCATATCCGTACCTTTTCACAGCCAGGGCATATGGTGAGATATCGCTACAACTAGCGATACTGAACGGCTGCCATATCGTTCAGCAACGGGAAACGATGACGTGTTTTCCGTTGGTCTGTCTCAGATACGAGCGTGTCAGACTGAAAGTCCTTGGAGCTCACGTCCTTCTCGGCACATGCTCGCATCTCCGGTATTCGCACCATCGCATAGAATTTACCTTCGATACCTGATTCTCTTTTGATTTCTGCATTTCGATGCAGAGTTGAAACAACTGATTCTTTGTGCTTAATTGTGACGCACGGTACACTGCTACATTGAGCGCTAAAGGTCCCAATGGCAATCACGTCCAGTGATGAAGATGAGATAGCGCAGCGCGACGCTTTGCCCCCAAAGTCATTGCGCACGTCCATGAACCGCCATCTTTATGACTGACGAGTTGACAAAAATAGCGACGAATGACAACTGTGCAGAGTTCTGTGTCTGATACTATCCACTAGTGAACCAGGTAAATGTCGCCAATGTTTCGCAACGCTCAGGTGTTCAGCAGCAATCACGGAGTCCGGGCTCAACGCGCTCAGTAATGCACCGTTTGGCGACAATTTCTGTGCTCGTGCATACCTTCTAGCCCTGCCATACCGTCGGACGTATCTGAAGAGACGCTTGCACGATGTTCAGTAGTGGGCGTACAATTAAAGCTGATCGCTCATTCTTCGAGTCCAGCTTTCCGAAGGTTAACCCGCTCGTTCAAACAACGTAGTGCTTTGGTTCCATTCGTCGCCCTTCCATTAGAAAATGCAGCCTTCCATTGGCTTCCGTAACCTTTGGACGAACCACTGTGTCAAATCGAAAGATGCCTTGGATAATCGACAAAGACACCCGACATGCTCGAACATAGAGCGAATGCCGTGTCATCTTCGCTCTGGTGTGGTGACTTGACGCGCTCACACCACGAAGATGGGATACTACCGGCGCCTTCTTGTTCGTGTGACGACTAAGGTCAATCGATGTCTGGAAGCTGAGATTAAGCGCCCACGGGCTACAAATGTCTCACACGTTCCTGTCCAGCGAGAGTACAAATACTGAAAGAGCTGACATAGCTGCAAACGTGATGTTCCGCAATTCCGCTTGATATCCCAAATTCCTCTTCTCGTTTTCACGCCCAATATCTGGCAAGCACAGTCTTTGCCCATCGCAATGGGGCCACAGCCTGCTTGCCGAAAGTCCACCGAACACGACGTCCATCTTGTAAGCAAACAAGAACTCTATAAGACCGCATCAAAGCACAATCTCCCGGAAACTATAGCACCTCCGTCTCGCCTGGCAGCAAGAATTGCACGGACACTCATCGACAAATATTATGTTGAAGACTACATTAGATCGCCCGAAGGCTTGAGGGAACAATATCCCAATATCGACAAGCCGATGCAGCAGGAGCACGAAGATCGATGTACACACCAAGGACCTTGCGGTACTGAATGCCCATGCGTCCGGAATCAAGCACCATGTCGGAGCGGCTGCGATTGCGGCGAGACGTGTGGCCGCCGATTCCCATCATGTAAATGTGTCGGGTCGTGCGACGGAGACTGTAACTGCGTTCGTTACAACTATGCTTGCATCCCTGGACACTGTACGTGCACCGGGTGTTCCTGGACTTTCGATCAAACACCCCCCAAACTAGCTGTCTTTCCGTCGACAATCAAGAGAGCGGGAAAAGGGCTGTACGCAATGCAGAAGATCCCCGAGGGCACCTTACTCGGCCGTCTTGATGGTCCAAAGCTGCCCAATGACGGTGCTCACGTAGGGCGTATCCACATGTTCGACATCTCGAAAAGTAAGCTGACTCGTGTGCACTCATGGTCTAATGTCTGACGTTTTGCAGCGTACGCCATCGACGGGGATCAAGGGAGCAGCCTTCTGTTGTACATGAATCATTCTCAGAAGCCAAACTCGCAATTCATGTTGATGGAGATGAGCGATGGCCGCTATCCGGTAGCCGTGACCTTGCAAGATGTCGGGATTGGTCAAGAGCTTGTCGTTGACTACCAGTCAGTATTCTCTCTTGCGTACGAAGCCCTGCTAATTCATCTAGGCTTGGGAATGACGCTGCCGGTGTCACCAAGCTCTTACAGAGTCACACACGCGAGCGTGACCATGGGCAGAGCCGACCAATGCGTGAGCATCCTTCCAGAGCGCTGGAGATTTTGATGATGAACTGACTCGTTTGATCAGTGGGCTCAGCCCCTATCTATGCCGGAGATATTGTTCTGGTCCAAACGTCGCCAGACAGCACTGCAAGATGTCATGTAAAAATAGAGAAAGATGTATTAGACGCAAATAGGAGGGTGACAGGATTTCGCCTCTTCGCTATCGACGACGTCCCGAGGGAAGCGCTCGAAATTGACACAAGATCACGCCGTTGGAGTACCGAATTTGTTCTGTCGAACGAGCGGATCAGCTTCCTGCGCATCCACATCACAGGTCGAAGCGCCGTTACCGAATGCTATTTTATGGAAGGTATAAATCATGCAAGCTGGCGAAGTATACTGGATGTCGACAACAACAAAATGGTGTATTGCGAGGCGTCTGAAAAGAGGACCCTCGATTCGGATTCGGAAGAATGCTCGACTATACACTGTTTTCCAGCCAAAAAACAGAGATCCCGAGCTTTCGACTCCAACCCCAAGATTCGACGGTCAAGTGAATGTGTCACTCGTCAACAAAATTGCCTGTCGCCCAAGGAACATGACAGGTCCGGTGGAAGAAAGGCCCGACGATCACCGCAACTCGCACAGGATTCTCCACAGCCGCCTCGGCAAAGATCACGGCACAACTCCAGAATCACGAACGAAAGCAACAATCCGTCACACGCGGATACACTGCCATGTATGTCGGATGTACCGCTTCAAAGCTGTGATGCGGCTCATTCTCCTCCCATCTTGACTCCCAGCGATAATCATGATGCGCTCGTTGTCTATGACTCGGATCGCGAGACTGTCGACTCTGCTTCTCGAGTGCCGAAGGATCGCAGCAGCAAAGGTGTCGTACAACCTACAAATCGATGTCTCGTGCCCGGCCTAACGCTCACTGCGGCTAATTACGGTATACATAAAGGTAGTAGTGACCTGTCTCGGAACGGAACCTCGTCCAGGAGCGACGATAGCGGGCTGTCAGGCTCCAGTACGGAGCCATATGATGGTTCAGAGCCTGTAAACTTCCACCATAATGATCAAATCATCGGAATGTCTTCAAGGTATCAGAATTCGGTGCATCGCACAGTGCATCATTCGGTGAATTATGCCACACCCTGGATACCACAGCCACCTGGTGGGGCGACTGGGAGCGATTCGAGGAAGGTCCTTCCTGTCTCTTCATACTATGAAGGTGCGGTCGTGATTGTTCCCGAGACTGGTTTCAGCGGGAGGTGTATTGAATGCATAACACAAGCTGATGCAAATCGCACAAACTATCATTACCTTGGGATCGGTCAGTACTGCCTCGTTCCATCCCCCACCAGTCTTTATCCCAGCTATGGGCACAATCCTTACATGGGTATTCCTTATCGATCATCACTTTATGGAAGCTTTGACGAATTTCAGTTCGTGCGTGGGTCATTATTTCGAGACTGGGTCGCCGACATGTCAAGACGATACACGCCGAACATGATGTAACCAGGATTCTCAAGAAATTTCGCGGGTGTAGTGGCCCATCCGTAGAACATTCATCTTACCTTGAACAAATAATGACGACAAAATGATCATGTCATCTCAGAACACCGATCGTCTCAGCTACACGATGCGCGTAGGCCACATGAGAACGTCTGAGAGCAGGAATAACGTTGCAATCATGGACAAGTCCGTTTCTGTATCCCATGTCTACCACCAAAGCATCTAGCTCGGGCAGAAAAGCTCGCATGTCACCTCATGATCAGTGAAGCTGCCAAATTGCTAGTAGATGTTATCAACAGGTCGATGTGCGGTGTGAAAAACCTGGAATGAAGCGTGTGTTTGAGATAGTAACAGATGTTGGGTTCACGTGCGAATTTACGGTGATCGGTCGCTCTCTGGCAGGTGCCGTAGGATCATCATCAATTATTCGACATTGGTCGCTTTCTCCCCCTCAATTCTATCTTCTTTGTGCATCGATCCGTCTCCTTGCGCACTAGTATCTCTTCGGCTCATACCATGTTTCATCAGGACAAAGCTTTGGTTGGTTCTGGAAGTCTTCGAACTAATGAATGAGCGTGGGGGCCTGCTTGATCGAGTGGCTTCTCGATATTCTAGTGGTAGTAGAGGTCGGGAAACGTCAAACACCTTGGATGCAGCTCGCCGTTTCCCTTGACAAAGCTACCATTTCCCCACGCTCATCTCATCTCAATCGTGCTTCTGGGGTTTTCCTCTGTGGCTTTCCACATGCACCTACGTTGTTCCCCGAGAGCTGAATACCTTGTCCTGAAACTGTAAGATACTGGTGAACAAACCGAATCGCGACAGAAAAACGCATAGACTCATAGGAAGGTGATTGAAGAATGGTCACTCGGTGAATGGAGTCATTCTGCATCTCTATTGAGCAAGAGTGTAACACTGACGCAATATAGTGCCGTAGCATACGTTTTTCGTGCACGAGTGCGAAGTACCCCCGTAACCTATCACCACGTCGTTTGCCTTCCCCTCATCAATCCTCGGCAATACAATCCATTGTCAAGTCCCGACTGGACGGGAAGAGCGACAGAGTCCAGGATTCCACGTAGCACACGTTAGTGGGGGGCCATGCACGTACTCGTACAACCACACACGAGCCAAACTCTCTACTGTCGCCTGGGTGAACTTGCTCTTCTTCTCGATCTATCCGACAAATCTGACAATGCCGACTCGATCGAGTATTTTTCCTTCGGTCACTCACCAAGAACAACAGAGTAAACTTCTGATGATGTGCATACAGTCAGTACATGGAAAAGGCAAAAGAGCAATCAAACGGAGAGACATTGACAAGACTTCGAGCCGGTCTCTCTCAAGCTCGCGATTGGTCGGCTTCTTGCTTGGATCCGGGATGCAGCCAACGGAAGCAGCGTCAAGGCCGAATGGAAAATGCATCAGGTTACATCTCAGGTCCCGCCACTGAGCTTGTGCACTCGATTGATACAACAGCCGCGGACTTGCAAATGTGATTTGTAGCTCTGGGAACAAATATTAGGGTGGTACTGCGTCGTTGTTTGTGAGTTGTTGTCGATGTTGGGTCAAGATGATGTCGAGAGTGTATGTGTCTGTGATGGAGCATGTCCTTGGGTGAGTTTGGGGAGGACGCTTGCCTCACCCTAATTTCCAGCGCATCGATGCTGGTGGTTTATTATTCTCGACACAAAGACGAAACCCGTCTTCTAGAGAATATCACAATCATACACGAAGGGAAGTGCTCAGAAAAGAAGATAGGATAAATTCACCGAGAACAAGAATTGATCCGAGACCAGAAGAAAGAACAGTGTCCGACCACTCATATAATCAAACCAATAATCCAGGAACGATGACACCTAAGTAGTCTCGTCCTACAAAGAAAATACGGATGTAAAGTGTTTTCAAGCGGGACTTGACTCAAATCCCCCCGAAAGCTCGAGCAAGAAAGAAACGCAAACAGGCATCAGTCTTCACAGACGCTCTTGCGCAGCTCCACTGTTTGGAATCAAAAGATTCAGCATTTCCTCGGTCATTCCAGACACGCATGGAGAAAAGGGCGAGGCAAGTCGTTCAGCAGTCGCGGCCATTTCATCTTCGAGACGAATCTTTTCCAACGTTTGAATCATCTCCTCTTCTTTGTTGGCACGGGCTTTGGCAAGATGATTTTTAATCTTTTTTGTGACGGCTTGTTGAGCATGATACCATCGATTCCCATTACCAAATGTCTTGGTCGTGCCAATAAAAGAAGCCCAGATCGGTCGCATCGACACGTCTCGAGCAAATGGATGTTTGCTCTTGTCAGGACAGACGCCGTTGTTCTTCGTAATGATGGTCGACGTGGGCATATGAGCACTGGTACAAGGGACTTTCGGATGACGTTGATTGGCTTCGTCACAAAGTTGAGGACGAATGACAAAGTGACCACACTTTTCCCAGCTCAACATGTTGGAGTAACACATTCTGTACTGAATGGAGATGCAGAAGAAGTATTTTCAGTTAAATGAGAGGTGAGGTAAGGGAATGAAGGGTAAGAAAAGGGGGAGGAGGACGAGCATATGGAAATCCTCGGTAAATGTAAATCATGGAGAGCTCATCAAGAAGACGTTCGGTTGGAGCACACCTGACCAGTTTCGGCCTTTATCGCCAAGCGTGAGGAGCGATCCTGAACTCGAGACTGGATCTTGTGATCTTGCCGTAGAGGTTCCGTATCCCGTACATCATCGATGGAGAGAATCCATTGGTTGGGAAAGGCCGGAGTTCCTTCCCGTTCGGCGTTTTGTCGGTCTCAGCATGGTGCATGTCAATGCATTGCACTTATGCAGCTCACTAGACAAGGATCGTTCTGACTCGGCAAAGATTGTCAAAATGCATGGCAAGGATGTGGGACACGATCAAATCGTTACCGCCGCAACCGGCAGCACATGAACATCACGATCGACTGTTTCCTTTGGTCAAATTTGATGCAACAATTCTACCGATGGCCTTCCATCCTTGCGCGGAAGCATTCTTTCTCATTCTCCACACCTGAACCCGGCGCCCGTATACACTTGAGCTGAACTGTTATGTTATGTCATAAGTATTTCCGTCATGTTCGTACCATCGCTCACCTCTTGGAATTGGTATGCATCGCAGACAACACTACATACCCTAACTCCACGCAGTACTAGTGATCTTGAATGGACCCGCTCAGCCGCCATAGAAAGACTAACTCTGGGAAACATCTAGACAACAACAAATCGGTACCTGCGGGCTTGTTGGAAGCATTCATATAGTCCTGGCACATCGTTGGTCCTTGTCCCAAAAATCCGGTCTTACATTCTACTGTGGTAGAGTCCAAGCCAGTACCCTTCATTCCCATCATGATTAGCATTCTTGATCAACATCATCGAAGCTTACGTTATGTCCAGAGCCCATCACAAGGAATCCAGATGCTGCTGACGGAGGCAACATATTTACCAAGGGAATTTGTGGCTGTAAAGAGCATACATACCCACACAGTGATCACATTGACAGTACACTGCCTTGGGTCACCATAGTATATAGAAATGGATGAAGCTTCGGGTCAATCGTAAACGGTACACAGCTGCGTCCCAGCCGTGATGGAGCTAGACATCGGTGTTGATGATCTGCTCCGGCGATCGTCTACGAACTCGGTTTCTTCCGAGGTTCGGCAAATCAATCACACATTCTAAGCCCGTACATATCGAATCCGAATCATTGCAAGAGCAGCACATCACAGAAGATGAGTACCCAAACATTCAGCCTGGTTTTATTCTGGCGGAGACATAGCAACCTGAAGCACAACCTTTGGATAAGATAAGACGTCGTCTGAATCTTTCATTCGTATTGTACTGTGTTGGTGCAAGGCGGAAGGTTCAGCGAATTGTAGATAGTGCTGCAGAGAAGATGTACGATCTTTGTGCGTGACCCATCTCAGAATATCCCCATGATGAGCTTCTGATGGACGGATGAAGCTGCTGCAGGTCATCTTCCCGCATCGGAGTACACGGGGCAAGGTCTTGCTCCAGTCACTGTAGCATATGACTCGTAGCCCTCATCTAAGTAGAATCGACTTTACGTGTGCGTATGCTCTATGAAATACCATTGGGCGTGACAGCCCATGAGCTTGAGATGATTGTCTCAAGGAGATGTTGGGCCAGACATCTCATCTGGCCCATGCTACACCGGCGGAGTGTAGCTATGTACATAGTATCATGACCTGTTCGGATGAGACCATGCTCTGCTGTATGGTATGTACCATCTTGAGTCAATGCTTTGAGTCGAGGATGTAGTGTTTAGATTTCAAATGCTTCGGCGAGAGCTTGTCAGCCAACAAGTTCACTGTTGATCACTACGGCTTCATTCTTTTGAATTGAAAACTATGCTGTCAGCCGATCGACTCGATATCAATGAGACGCTCGGCCATACATGTCTACCACATGAGCTCCATACGTGTGGCCCACTCTTGAGCCTCTTCAAAGTATATCACGTGACTTTAGCCCCCTGAAGCGGAGAATGTCTATGTCGAATGATCACTTCTCCATGGAGCATAGAGATCTGAAACGTAATGAGCCACCTCGAAGTGATCGTGGATCGGCCTCACGCGTTCCAACCAACACTAATGGGTGATAGCCTGCGGAAACGGCCTAACAAACAGTGTCCGTTGCTGCTCTCCAACCGTCACCAGGATCTGCGGTGGTCTCGGTTTACAATGTCCCCGTACACAGCCCTCATGGCTCAGCCTGTGAGCTGCACTGCCACTGTTGGTTAAATTAGTAGCGCCCGACGGGACAACTCGACGTCACGTGCCGGAGAAGAGTCTGGGTATATAAGACTTGAGCTTTCCCGCCATCACATCAATATCTCTCACTTTTATTTCCCAACATCACTTTCCGCCCCTCCGACTCTCTCTTCTCCGACCAAGGACCCACTACAGTGCGCAATATCGACGGTGTTGATCTGTCAGCATCCACAAAATGGTGCCATCGAGTACAGCAACGACGTTATCCCGTGGCCCGTCACCACTCTGCATCAAAAGCAAAGAAACAGTGAGTCGAATGATCAAAGCAGTGTTCATACATTCTCGTCATTAGATGATGCTATCGTTGCGACGTTGGAACCCGCCGTCAACAATCACCTGGGAAGCAGCCATGGTCAGGATGTGAGCTCTCGCAAAGAGAGTCACGAACATTCCCACCCGGCTGACTACCCTCCGCGACTGATAACCGATTTCGCTCATACGCTCTGGGTATATGCCTCAGCAAATGCATCGACACTTTGGAAATCTGCTGCTCATCATCTATGCAGTGCTCAGGTGGCTCCTGTGGAGGACTCCGAAGCAGAAAATCGAAATCGACTGGACACCTGACTACGGTTTTGACAGTAATGGCCAAAAGAATCGCATGCCTGATTGGATGACATTGAGGAAGTGTTGGACATTATGTCAGGCACGAATGAAAAAGGAGTGCCAAGGGAGTGAGCGACCGAGACGATGGCGCAGAAGTAGCATTGATAGCAGCTGACGAAATGACGCTACACGTCGTGCATGGAAATCTTGATCCAGGCTTTTGAAAGGGACGATGTATGTTCTACACGCAATAGACAGTGAAGTGATGAATCAATATCCGAGACTGAGTCGAACTTTCATCAAGGCGCAATGTCAAGACCAGCAAGTGAAACTACAGTAGCCGTGACCAGTGATGTTCGCATAAGGAATCCATGGCATTTGGAACTGGAAGAGGTGCGTGCAACAGGCAACGTACTCCACAGCGCGATAGCCACCGGTCATATGCAAAGACCGGGGACGCTGCTGTGGGAGAAGATTGTCAATATCAGATGTATGGTGAAGACGTACGTTCAAGAAAGTGATCTGTGACAGTCTGTAAGATACGCCCGGTCTGTTAAATACTGACCCCGGTCATCTGAATATGTGTCAGCCTGCAGACTAACCACTTTGCGTCGCATCATATTGGACACCCGACATCACTCGGTCTTCAACATCATTGCTGTCCGGGACAAATCTCTTTGACAAGATCGGTAAAGTGGGACTATTTTCACTGCATTGCAGTCCCAAAACAACTCATAATTGATGACCGCCTTCATACTACCGTATCACCGGGAATGTAGTAGCCACAGCGAGATGCAGCACGAGCGTATTAACCCTTACCGGGGCTCGTCGACCGCTGCCAACGCAGTTCGAATACAACATCTGCCCGACACATACGGTGCAGCTGAATCTACCTAACTACGCCCAGTGCGTACTCGTCAATACTCCAGATCAGAGACGACATAAAATCTTGAACATAGAGGCCGCGGTGGTCTCCAAGCTCGAGAGAGGAGCATGGCTTGAAGATCTTCCAACGATCAAGCTTGTCCAGTGGTACAAATCTGTTCGCTTCAAGTGTATCCATCCTCGATTGTGTCTTTTCCTCGCCCGAGCGGACACTGAAGTGCGAATAGCTCTTCTTGACGAATGAGTGGACTGGTGTCAAGACTGTGAGGTACAATGTACAGGACGGTCAGACGGTTGCTTTCATCGCAAACAATCGGACACAATCTTGATGAGGCAACACAGACTCGGGCATTTCAGATTCGAAGGTGCGCACAGCCGAAACCCTGAAATTACCCCCTCTGCTCCTCTGCCCATGCTTTCTCCTCCTCTCCCCCACCCATCTTTTCTCCTCCTCCCCCACCCATCTTCCTATCTTCTCTCCTCCGTCCCCTGCTCTGCCTCCTCCCCGAGAATCTCCTAAATGGTACTAGCTCTGCATCAAGTTTTCTTGTCGACGCATGCGACCATCGATCGTGACGTGGCGATCGTGCGACTCTGCAATGTCACGACATTGCGTGCACTGTCGCCGGAGAGGAGCATATAAAGATCTGTCCGCGGATGCCGCATGCAGACGCTTGGCCAGTCTGATCTTATCATTTCTTTGCCCACACATACGCTGTGGAAAATTTGCGAGCGCATTCATCGAAGCTGCACAACACTGGAAGGGTGGTCACTGCTCAAGAATGGCCAAGGACGATACCAGCGCATGCAGTGCGCACGAGCGAGCAAGAAGCACGCCGCCTGAAAAGAAGACAAAAATTGACGCTGAAGATACAAACCCTGATACCGAAATATCACAGCTCGAAGCAGAGAACGCACGACTTGGAGCAGAGAACGCACGACTTGGAGCAGAGAACGCACGACTTGAAGCAGAGAACGCACGACTCGAAGCAGCGATTGAACGGCTCCAAACAGAGGTTGAGAAGTTCAAAGCAGTGCCTCGATTGCCTTCGGGAACAGAAGAGTGCGAGCAGGAAGATGAACAAGGCAGGGTAAATCAGCAAATAGAGCAACGTCTAGAAGAGGTTGAGCAAAAACTTTGTCAAAGGCTTGGTCAAGTGGAGAAGATGGTTCGAAAGTTAGAGAACAGCATTGGAGGAGCGCAGCATCTCGAAGCGTTCGAAGGTCCCAACACTGCTGAGCAAGGGCCTAGGAAGAGGAAGTACTCCGACACATAGACTGATGCAGACCGGAAGCGGATATGTTAAGGTAACTGAGAGTATAAGCGGTCAGATCGTCGCCTATGAGTCAACGGGTTCAAAAGTCTATGGGTGTATACATGCGACTTCCATCAGATGCGCCGTCGAGAAACACATTCAGCTCTGGCAGACACTCAGTCCCTATGACCACATGGAAGACAGTCATGGTCAGAGTTCGGGTTCAAGTTCGAGTACATACGAGTTATTGATATCATAAGGTAGCAATTAGTAAGTGAACAGCGTTTGCTTGCAGCATGCCAGACTTTTGGGTGGATCGTCGGCCGTTTCCCTCCACCGCAAAAGCAGGGTACGATCGATGATTACTAAAGATCTTTCCATCTACTTCATTGCAGACTCCGAGATCTGTCCTTGGTCAAGCTAGGTGACGATGAAGACCTCAGTAGCAGTATGACTTCTTTTACGAGACGACGCAAGAGCGAACCTGGGTGTGTTGAAGCTTTCGCATCCGTAGCACCAAAAAACCATTGCGGAGTTCTTCCTAGAATACGGATATGTCTCTTGAGTAGTCCTGGCAATTCTTGCCCGATATACCATTGTGATACTGTCTTTTGCAGATTGGTGTTCACATTGCGTGGCACAGAACCTTTCCACATCACAAACTACAGTCACCGACTACACGAACACATGGACTAATTATTCTCACGTCATCATACCCGGCGCCTACGACTGAGAACATCAGCCTTTTCCAACAAGTGCCGCAAAGCAAACGCTCTACTGAGCAGCAGACTTATACTCAAGAGTATTGCAACGTTGTCTCTCTCACTAAAGCACGAATGACGGTGTATGAAGTAGCGATGGCTGATGAGTTGAGACGGTTTTCGATGTGGTGGTTTCAATAGGCAAGCATGGTTATAGAAGACGGCGATACGCATGTCGTTCAGGTATGCTCCCGGTAGCGCTGATGACATACAGCGCTGATAACACGGTCGAGTGACGACACCCACATCCGCGAATCTGATCCGTCCATGAATGCCAGCAGTAATCAGCATTCAGTATGTAGTTACAATCGCTCCATGACTCATTGAACACTGGCACATTCCTTATGGCATCTTCACACTGGGTCAAGACACCGTTTCTACGCTGCATTCATTCATTCTACTGAACTGCTTTCCAACGCGATGACGCTCTTGCATCGGGTAGTCCAAAGCGCTCTCATGTAATCTCTTCATCTGGCATCTAGGCTGTGTATCATATCATGAATGGGCTTCAGGTCGTGCTGAGGCGGTAGGTGGACGATGTCAAGAATGTGCCTACAAGCTAGTAGGTACGAACGTTTGTTTGAGCTGAATGCGTGACACGCAAACCTGCTCCTCCCCCTCCTCCTCGACACCAGTCAGTGTCCGCCGACCATCAGCCAACCAGCAGGACATACAGTTTCTCGATTCGAAGTCACTGCAATTTAAACCCATGCCTATCTTCTAGCACAACTTGGCGGATGGAGATGGCGGTTGACAGATGTAGACAAGACATGATGACTGGACGAATGAAAGTGGAAATGGCGACGGCGACGGCCTGAGCAGCCCGCAACGGACGATCGCATATTTCAACATCATCATTCGTGCTCAGAGCACTCGTGGGTAGCAGCTAGTCATCCCGTTCAAGTACTCGTACAGTCCTCATTCTAAATACATTCGATATCCGCTTTGGAAATCTGTGGCAGTCGAGGGAACGATGAAGCGAGCCTCGGCTTTTCATTTCACCGATTGATCTACATTTTGAACTACATAACAACTCATGTCGTTGAAATGTGATATTAGTCGCTCCAAAATGTTTACGAAGAAAGTCCGAGGTCAGGAATGTACATGAGTGTTGTGATTCGCATAGGGTTGGTGGTGGTGATGGTGACTGTGTAGCTTAGCCGTCGTTGCTGCCATTAAAGCGTTTGGTGTCTCTTTTACGGACTGTGTTGTCATGGGATGTTACAGGGCGAATTAGTACCGAGCCGGATCAACAGTCGCGAAGCATGTTCATCGTCAGAGATCATAACAGGATAAGGATGAACCCATGCCTTTGGAGCTAGGGACAGATGTACCGACGTTCTGAACGGATAGTAGAAGATCCGCCTAGCTTGCTCGAGGAAAGCGCAAAGAGTTTTCAAAGATACGTGTCGGCATGATCGGAAACACATGAGATGAGCTAGTCGGTCACTATGGCTCCATCCAAGGTGACACCACGCCTCGTTAGTTGGTCGGTCGGTTTGCGCGATCAAAGTCTTTCTCGGGTGCACGTCAATGCTGTGCGCAATTTATCTCATGGATTAGAAAGCTGACAGCAATGGTCATCCCCTGTTGTTGAACTCATCAAGACTTTTGTGCGAACATTCAACAGACGATATGTAAATTGAAACTGCAAGCCAACTTTCTGTACTCGTTACCGGTGGACTGTATTTGAATAAGTTTTGTCAAAGAGCAATATTCATCTGCTGATTAAGCTCGTGCTGAACAAAGTCGAGCAGATCTTGCTGAGCTTAGCGAGTCTTAATCGTTCTTCGGTATTGGGACGATCCTCGAGCAGAGCTACGTGAAGCTGAACAGATTGAGGAGCGAATATCCTAGGTTTATGTCTCATTTGACTGTCCTGTTGTATTCTGAAGGAGTTCCAGAATACGTCTCTGCTGCTCCATTTGCTCCTTGTGTTGTTCTGCTTGTTGCCTCACCTGTTCCTTGTTTTGTTCAGTTTGTTGCTTCAGCTCATGCTCCAGTATCAGAATGTGTTTGCGAAATTCCTCCTTCTGCTCTTCCACCTGCTTCGTCAACTCTTGCTGGCTTTGTGTTTGGATCCGGATCTCATCCCTCAACCTTTCATTCTCCTCCTTCAATAGCACAGTCGATGACAACGAAGCTTTCTTGGATTGACTCTCTTCTTGTGAAGACACATTGCTGACGACGCCACCTGCTAGCGCTCCTTCCGATCCAAGTGGTATTGTTGAAGAGTCCAGTACGCGGACTGGCTGTCTGGCTAGGGCATCTTGGATTCTGCGAAGGTGTTGTGGGTAGAAATGTTTCCAGATGCCCAGCGTAATCTTGTACGGTCTGCTCCAGTCGGAAGTTAAGGATGTTAGCTCCGTTTCAAAGAGAAGCCGACGATGGAAGGTCTGCCTGATCCCATCGAACATGGGAAAGTGAGCGAATATGCGCACCATCTTATGGTTATGGGAAGTCGAAAAAGCCAACACTTGTCGATCCAGCTCTTCGGATGCGGAAATGCTTTCGTAGAGGTCGACCATGGTACTCACTGCAACGCTGGCGCTGTGCATCGCTTGAAGCTCCGCTTGTTCCATCGGGCCTTCGGAGCTTTTGGCCTGACGAACGTGGAATGGGAAGACGAAACCCTCACACGCGGCCGTCTTCACGATTTCTAGATACTGCTTCTCTTCATCGGTGAAGACGTGCCAGGATACTCCATAAGTACCGTCCGGTCTCGGCTTCGGCCCAGATAGAGTCGTACAATTGCGCCATTCCGCATCGAGCCCTTCATGGATATGCTCTAAGTCAACGTGACCTTGTTCATAGAGTAATTCCGCAGAGGGGGAAATTATGGAGGAATGTCTCTTTCTATTCGTCGTTCATTGCGACAACTCAGTCTCTCAAGAA
The DNA here is from genome assembly GCA_030737835.1 of Acorus gramineus. Taxonomy (NCBI): domain Eukaryota; kingdom Viridiplantae; phylum Streptophyta; class Magnoliopsida; order Acorales; family Acoraceae; genus Acorus; species Acorus gramineus. Next base: position 60,164 of record JAUJYN010000067.1, on the reverse strand, counting down.
CTTTCAGATAGTTGTCTTGCTGAAAGCGCCATTCATCCGGTAGCTCCTCTTCCCACTGCAAGATTTGACGGCAGAGCTCCTCGCTGTCTTCTGTAATCGTGATTTCTGCTTTCTCATCCATGATCAGTCCGCCTTCACGCAGGAAACTGGCATGCTGGCGACTCCACCATCTCATGGAACCGCTACCCGAGCTCGATTGCCTACGGCCGGTCGATGCGGATAATGATCGCTTCTGTGAGCGTGGACGTCGATCCATCGTCGAGACGTTCTCCGAAATAGTTGGCCACTGCTGCCCATTCTCTATCCAGTGTCGAATCGGACCCTCCTGTGCGACGACCGACGAAAATGAGTCGTCCGAAGTAGCGTTGGTGTTCAGTCGCCTGTGTTTGGCTTGCGGTTCCTCGTCTACAATGCCTTGACTCCTATCTGTCTGACGCTTCCTCTTCCCTACAGGGAAATGCTCGCTTTGAGGGGACGGTAAGGCGTATTGGCAGTCTTCGTGTAGGTGAGCCCCATCCGTATCCGGTGTCACTGCGACGCGATTAGTCGAACAGCAACCCAAATGTGCAGGAAGGCGCGGAGACAACTTACATTTAACACTGGACGCTTTTGTCAAGTTCGATGACATTGTGGAGTGGGGTGAATGAAAGTACGAATAACAGAAAGGTCTTCCAAGTCTTCATGGCGCTTCGGCTGTACCCGTCATTTGCGAAAGATCGCGTCACCTCCGCATTCCGGAGACTTTCGTCACACTTCAGCCAGTGCAATTTTAGGTTTTCATGTTGCCTTTCGAAAGTACGTACAAAGACTTGCAAATTTGGCGCCAATTGACTTTTTTTCCACAGTGGAAAGAGCAGGCATACTTTACTCGAATATTTCCCGTCGGAAGCATTCAATTTTACCTTCAGATCTGTAGACAGTTTAAGCAGATTCATTCAGTCAAATCCTGCTGTTCGCGCAGCAGCTAAGCGCAAGACACTTTGCAGCCAAAACCGGACACCATTGTGTTACGACTCGGGAGTAAAGAACATGGTTATTTCCTTGTAGTAAAAGGGTCGACATCTATGTATTTAGAGAGGACTTGGGATGAGATGCGACTTAGTGAGTGTAAATTACTGTATCGATTTCAGCACGAAGCTCTATCAATCTAGGAAGCGGTGATTGTCCACATACTGGGTCCTTCGCCCAAACTGCTCAAGGCTTGAGCATGCCGGACGTCTCAAGTAGGTCACGTGAAGGTATGCGTTGTACGCCGTAGAGAGTAGACCTAGTCACGTTTGTGACACATTGCTTCTAGGCCTGACAGTAGAAGATTCGTCAGATTGTCTCGTTACTAACGAAGAAATGCCACGATATCTACAGGAGCGATCCGGCCTCTCATTCTTTGCTGCTCGAGAAAATAGGTATCCAGATGCGACACAGGCGATTCTCGAACCACGCCGTGATCCTCGTCTTGAGCAGATTTGAAACTTTTACAGAAGCAGGAGATTATCATTCTTCAAAAGCCCAATACCGTAGTGCAATCCACTAGGCACTCGAAAGAAATCTCGAAATTTTGGCTGAGATGCTTGTTACCTTATCAAACACTGATACTTTGCGCAGAGAATGCTAAATATCTTCGCTTCCAAACTTCTGGTCCTTGTTCTTGACTTATATCTTGACACGACCGCCCGAACGTCATTTCGTACGGGAAAGCTTGCGTCTTTACTACAGCGTGTTACCATGTGTCGGTTCGGTCTGCTGTTTGAGAAGCAAATCTCGAAAGCTCTGTTCTAGCTTAGAAGCTGATGGTCGATCCTCAGGCGACCATTCAAGCATCTTTGCCACAATCTCAGCACAGCCTCTCGCTTTGTTGTAGGCTGATGAAAGTTGTTCTTGCAACAATGATTTATGTTCTGTAGAGATCCCACCGACTTTCCAATGAGTATGCACACTTTTGCGAAGTATGAGGCATTCCAGGACGCTGAGGCCGGCAGACCAAACATCTGCGTGTGGGCCATAATCAGGACTCTGACTGATCATTTTGAGAGCAATAATCTCGGGTGCTAGGTAAGCGACCGTTCCCTTTTTATGATCACGACTCGTGGAAGCACTGATGCAATGACCCAGATCAAGGATGACCGCACGAGGCTGTTGGAATGAGACACCAATATTAGCGGGTTTAATGTCGCGATGCATGTACCCGGCTTCATGAAGAAAACGCAGGCCAGCTGTGATGCCATAGATGAATGTGAGTTTCTGCGTCTCCGTGATTTTCAAGAGACGGGCATTGTCAAGCGTCCCAACCATTGCTGGCTCCAGAATCAAGGTTACGGCCATGCCTTGGTGTAGCTGCGTATCGTCTGGAGGATCGAACCCGTCTGCAAGACGAACGATGTTATCCTGTTATACTATGAGTGTAAGCATAGCTCAGTTGCATTCCCACATACGCATCGAAATCTTTGCAAACACTGAATCTCATTACGAATAGCTTCCACATCGGAATTACGGATCGTCTTCGCGGCAACAATTGCGTTGCTACCGACTTTTCTCCCAAATCTCACGGACCCAAACCCTCCCTGGAACGCGAGGCTTTTTTCGAGTGCGAAATCCTGAACGTACTCGACTTGCGTTGCAGGCGTAGGCGATATATTTCCCGGCAATTCTGGACGCGACCAGCCTCTAAATATCAGAAAGTTCTCAAACTCAGCCGTGATCGCTCCGTGATGAGTTGTGAAAGACAGCATATACTCCCAGTCTCCGAGCTTGATCACGCTTTCATTCGTAAGGCTATGCGCTTTTTGGATCCTGGTACCGTTTATTTCAAGAACGTGGCGTGGATTTGGTCTAATCATGAAACCAAACGGATCCTGCACAAAATTCATTTGACAGTGTCTTCCACCCAGACCAGTTTTTGGACGAGCAAGAAGTAGATCTACCCTTGTGTCATCACTTCCCAATGTCCAGCCAGTGCTAAGATATCGCGGGTGGGTGTCATAATAGATACGGTATACTGGAGGATCTGAATCGAAGCTGATAAACTGTCGAATGTGGACGAGCCCTTCGTTCTTTCTTATCCAGCTTGCCACGGCTCGAGCAGCCTCTCGAGATGAATTGCAAGCAGGTTCTAGCTGGACAAACCATTTATGCTGCGTTGGCACTACGTCTGACGCGGCGTAAACCGTCTGGTGCTCCTTGATTGAGAAGGGAATTGTTGCGTTGCTGGAAGGAGAAGAGCCTGACATGTTGGGGAGATAGAAGCTGGTCCACGTTACCGGGCTGGATGTAAGCGTACGTGACCGTACTTGTACTCGTGCAGCGCGCGGAACGTTCCGAAGAATGGCTTGGCGTGCGTTTGTGATCTCGGGATGCGACACAGTAAATTTTCTGCCTATTGTATTCACTATTAAAGATGTCTGACGATCCGACCTATCCATGCAATGCCAATACTCTTCCCCCGTCGCCCAAAATAATCGATGTCTTAGCAGCGGAGAAAGATGAGTCTGCGATGGAGAAACAAAAGCAAGAGTTGAATCAGTTCTGCGAAGATCTTCATTCTCGATTGCTTGAGCTGGGGCCACGCAAACGACTTTGCTCAGCAGAACGGTCAGCAGGGACAGAATCTACAGCACAGAAGCAGGAAATGGGATGCTCTGAAGAGACGAGCGGAGATCAGCCTTCAGAACGGAGATCCAAACGTCGTCTCTTCGCAGATCGAACATCATTTGACGCAGGAGTTCTCACTCCAACATCTGCGGCTCGATTTCCTAGCAATCTATCATCATGGCGCCCTCTGACTCCCACACCATCTCCATCTCCATGAGTCAGCGCATCGGTTAAGCAAACCATGCATCGCCCATGTTCATTCTCTGCAGTGTTGGTCCGCATGGCATTGCTGCGCCTCCGAAACAGCCGCGACGCTTCTCACTTCGGGTTCACACTGCATGTGAGGATACGCACCTCGATCTACTTTACACGTGTGAGGCTGTTTTGATCAATCCTTGCACAAAGCCGCCAACTCTGCCGATTTCCCACCATCATTCCACTCGGTTGTCTCTGGCTTTCGGAATGCATGGGAGCAAAGATGACCTTTGGAGCGTAGGACACAGTTCGCATTTCGGAATGAAACAAGAGCGTCTCGCATTGACAAGCCGGCTTCTTCTTGATCTGAGAGCACCGATTCATTGTCTGGGTGCAAGCTGCTACTACTTTCTCGAATAAGAAGCGAATGTCGATATGGGAAACTCGTCGCCTGGTTGCCTCCACCATGCCACCGAGATTTCTCACCGCGAACTTTTCACGCCGTATGCCGGTCGATCGGAAATGAGGGCTCAATATCTCGAGAACCGAGAATGTTGCATCTCAATAATTGCCTGAGATTCACAACTGTCGGTCAAAGGTTCACGCTGGCTGCGGGACATTGCCGAAGGAATTGTACAAGCAAAGTTATTCATGCGAATTCAGCTCGTTACTTGCAATGTGTGCCGTCGTGAGGCACTATTATATCCGATGGCGTCACTGAGAGCCGTATCGATTATGGTCGTCGACAACGTCATTCCGATCTCACACCTACATGTCCACTCGTCCCCACTTTGACAATATGGATGGAGACAGTGTCATCCGATAATCGTATCAGCATCGATCCCGTTTTAAGCCATCGTGCACTACCTCTCTGTGCCAAGATTTGGCCCGGGTTGGCATGTCGGATCTTAGCGCGAAAGAGGAGTGAAGCATATATAAACCTACCATAGGCTACTCGGTTGAAACATCGAAAGAGCTGTAAATCGACGTACCATCTCTCAAGTCTGATCGAAGGGACTGCAACTTGCCTCTAATACCTTCGTGCACAGCACACACGCGAATGGCATCAAACGAACGTATGGCAAAGAAGCGCTTCGACAGCCTTCGATTGAGGAAAGAATGCAGCCTGTCAGGAATTCGAAAGGCTTGGGGAAACGCAGTCGTGTTGGTCTTACTCAAGAAACAACGAAATGGGCAGCGAAAGACCCCAGGAAGCGACGTTTTATTGATAATTCGGGCATGCGCCAGATCGATGGATTGGGCAATAATTTGCTCTTTCGCACGACAGTTGATGCTCTGCCGACATGTATACAATGTGGGCGTTCTCATCGAAGGAAAGGTTCAAGAAACTCGTCAATATGAACTGTATACTATTTTGCTCGGAGTCTTCGAGCTTCCGACGAACTCTTAAGTGTTCCATATCGTACCAGAGACATTACTGTTCAGCCCGTTCGTGTTCTTGTTGCCAACGTTGGTATTCGAATTTAGCATGCCCTTGTAGAGATGGGCCGCTGTGTTGTTGGGCTTGCGACCCCTGAGGTCATTACGCCCCTTTCAGCTGTCACCATTCCTTTGCACACTTGTGTAGTATTTACGTCCCGATTTCTGGCAACAGCTCATGATCCTATGGCCTGTCCCGCTTCCAGCCCACGTCTCCTCAGCACAAGATCAGTGCTCCGAGACGAAAAGCATAGACTATGGTTATACTTGCAGTGTGTCCTAGCTTACACACAGTCTCTTGCCAACTGCATTCATAAGCCTGCTCTCTCAAAGGTGTCACGCCATGCTGGAATCCTTCCACACATTCTGTGAGCTGCATAATTCTGAGTACACTAGGCAGAGAACACACTTTTTAGGGGTACAGTAACACATCATATCATGAGCGCAGCTGGCACATTGCGTCTAGTGACGAGACGAAGAAGTCGCTGGTTACTGAAGATCTGATTCGAAAAGGGCTCCCACGAAGCACCTTCTGACTACTACAGTAGAGTCCAAATTTCTAGTGGGAATAACAAGCAGGGAAGAGGGTGTAGAAGCCGCGGATTTAGGAGCGCGGAAGGTCTCATAAATCTCATTGGGGTAGCAGCAGTGAGTACTCATATTCAGGAGCGTTGCCGAGGATGTACTTTGCTAACATGTGCCTGACCTAGGACGCTCTGAGTTCATCGATGGTACGTCCTGCTGCTATCCTGGACCACAAGATAATCAGACACCCTCGACAGATGAGGTAACGCATCATCTGAAGTATCAGAAAAAAGCACATTCCACGATTGATGGGCCTTAATCGTTGCCTCGGGTAAAGGGAAGGGGCAAAGGCGGTCGATACAGGAGTATGACCGGTCTTTATCGCTCCGTCACTGCTGCCTTTCCGCCTCTGTTCGAGACAGATCATGATCGCGTCACATTCTCGTGTCGTGCTTGCCCCGTGTGTTTCAGATCCCTAGAGCCAGAAGAATGACCAATCGGGATGGAATGAATGGATTGGACTGGCGCCTTCTCGTCATCACCTCCAACTACTCAGCCGCCGACGATCTGTCCGTCCTTGGTCTTACGATCACTAACATGGCTGAGACTGACGATGGTCAGGCATGCAACGTCAGGATGTAACGTTCCGTTCGGATGGCTGCAGTATAAAGATTCCCATGACCCCTGAGAGCAGGTCAACATCGTCTCCTTCATCTTTATCTCTTCCTCGGACCGTCTTCTTCATCGCATACTCTCGTTCAACGGCTCCTGTCAGACTAACAACACTCAACCTTCACCGATCGATGTTCTCCGCGAACAATTATAGGGTGAACAAAGAACGCAGTCGCAGGACTAGACCACGGCTTTCCCTGCTATCCATTCGTGTGACCTACGTCGACGCTCCGAGAAACGACGCTTTGCGTTCGACTTTGTCACGTCAGAGCACACAATCCCGTGGACGCGGGAAACTCCGTCAGCTGATCGACTTGATCGGTGAATACAAATTAGCCGGGGGCGATTCGATGTCGCTGAGCTCCGAAGACTGGATCGATGCTGTAGGGGGAAGACGAACCCTGATTTCGCCGCAAAGCTGCGACCTGCTGTCACGCGTTCGGGTTGTGTACCTACACATTTCACGTCAACATTTGCACTCGGACCACTCGTGGGTGGAGGTAGATCATCCCGTCCTCAGACAGCTTGCGGAGATTTGGAGTTGTGGACCCAAAGTCAACAAAATATACATCTCATACGACATGGCTGCTGCAGACGACCCCAAAACACCGATCAATTTGGGCTGCCAGGAAACTTACATCAATGAACTGGTGCAGCCTTTTCGACATCTTGGCATCTCGTGTGAGCTTCGATGCTTTGGTAACAGCAAACAGGCAGAATCGATGAGCAACAACCCTGATACTTTGCACGCACACCTCATGTGGGCTACGGATCGCGTCATTGCGTCTGCCACATCAAGACATTCATCTATGGTGTACGCTCCAAGTCCCCAGCATCTTTCCGAATCATCTGTCTACCCTACGCTTTTGCGATCGTTGCGGACGTTCTCCGAACGTCACTCAGGCATTTATGTGATCCGATATCTGCTGGAAAATGGTGTAGGTGTAGATGATAGAGAGGAAGATCATCTTCCCAGCGCCCTCGAGAGCGCTTCCGGCTGCGGATGCATCGAGATCGTCCAGGTGCTTCTCGAGCACGGGGCTGACGTCAATGCATTTGGTACAGACGCGGCCACGGCGCTCACACAGGCATCATACAATGGCCACCATGATGTGCTCCAGCTTTTGCTCAAGAGGGGAGCGCGCGTGAGTGCCATGAACTGGGGTCCAAATAATCCACTCGTACATGCTTCAAAAATGGGTTTTACTGAGGTCGTCAGGCTGCTGATCGAGGGTGATCCAGACGCCGGTAAGCATCTGGTCGAATCACTTACAGCTGCATCTTTCTACGGCCATGCGAGAATAGTAGAGTTGCTGCTCGAACAAGGCGCCGATGTCAATGCTCGGGATCTGGCACAACAGACAGCACTAGAGCAAGCGTCCAGAGTAGGACATTGTGAGGTGATGCGATTGCTCCTCAACCCGAAAGCAAATGTCAACACATGCACTAAAGATGGGCAGAGCGCGCTCTACTATGCCACGAGTGGTGGCCATCACGAGGCCACGAAATTGCTGCTTGAGCATGGGGTTGACATCAACGCAAAGTCACCCTTCAAAGAGACTGCGCTGACCGTGGCTTCCGGCAATGGCAACATGAAACTTGTGCGTTTATTAGTCAGTCACGGTGCAGCCGTTAAAGAGAATGCCGAGGTCGATATCGCATTCGAAAGTGCTCTCAGGCATGGCCACTGGGAAATTGCTCGTTTTCTGCTGGACATCGCTATCGATCAAGACCTTTCATGTAGCGAGGCGATGCGTCAGTCCCAGGCCTGGCGTAATTGGTCTTGGAAATCAAGATGGCTGTACCACGCCCGCAAATTCCTTCAAACCTTCATCGAAGAAAAGAATGACACTATCACAACATCGAAATTGATTGAAGATTTCCGTCCCAAGAAAAAGTCCGGGGATTTGATCGAGGTTGCAGTGTGAGGAGGAGAGGAGGGAAAAGGAGACGGTATCACGTGATAAAGGTGATGTATAAGATCAAAACAGGTACGGTCGAAGAACAGCCTTCCGAATCAGTGCCATGGTTTGGAGCACAACCACGAGAACTTTGGGCTTGCTGTGCTTGGTAGGGAATGAGACGATTGAGTTTGAGCGATTACTCGTCGACCGACCAAAGAGCTGAAAGAAGACAAGGGAAGGCACCCGCGTTGTGTCGATTCTAGAAAATAGGAATTCTAGGTCAAAGCAGGAAGAGTCGATCCATTGTTCAGCGTCCAGGGACTAATTTTGGAGATAGACATTTGGGTGAACTCCTCACTACGAAATCAGGCCAAGGAAAGATTCTGGTTCTGCTCATGGATATGATAGCTTCAAGCAATACAATTCCTGACCTTTCTACAGATCTCCAAGTATCGAGATTTCGTCGTCGACCCAGTGTAGGACTTCATTTCTACTACTAGCTCCTGTTTCGATATCGAGTGGAAATCAATAATCTACCCCTTTTCCGTGGGGGGCGATATCTGGTCATTCATAATTCAAAATCGACCACCACATCGCGTTTGAAGTCAGTGACTGAGTAAAGCTCGCTCCAGGGCTCAATGTAGCGAATATGAAACTCAGGAAAGGGGAACAGGTCTATACAAGGAACGAAGACATCAAGATATACGAATAGTTAATCGATTGCCTTCGAGGATGAACCATCGAAGATGAATGAGATCTTCTCATGTCTTGTGGCAAAAATACCCCATTAAGTATACAGAACTACACGCGATGGCTTTATTGGCGCCCGAGAGAATCCAGATTAGGTAGACGGTTTCATGGGAGAGACGAGAATCAGATCCCCACAAGTTAACAGGAAGATCACCAAATAGATCTAGAAGAGCGGGGATCGTGGACGAACGCCTCCTTGAATTCCTCATCAGAGGCGAGAGGAAGGATCGTGGGGCTGAATAGACCACCAAGATATCATTTGGTATCGATGGCGCTACGTTTCAGAGGTCGAAGATGACTTTCGTACGCTGACGACAGATATAGTTCATGAGAGTGAAATGCAATCATAATGTCAAAAATGGCGGGTGAACTGCTGCGGAAGTCCTTGAGATATTTTATCAATCGTGTCGAGACATTTGCACTCCAGAGCCTGGCACTTCCCATCAGAAGTGATGTGGATCGCTCTGGATGCTCTTGAAGCAGTAGTGTCTCAACGTATTTCTCACACTCGCCCAAGGACAGTAGCACATGCAACGTCATCGACATTCCGAGGTAGTTTGACTCCGGCTGTACCATGACCTTTGCTTGTTTCACAATCTGATACTCTGATCACCCTCGGCACCGGCATCGATACCTTATAGTTCAAGGGGCAGTGTAATATATTCAATACGACTTTACAATGTAACGTCCGCTAAGCTCCGATGATATAAAAGGCTTGTCCTGGCATCCTTTCCGCCCCTGCACCGTTCTTTCCTTACAAAAGTTTTCTCATCTCGCACACCCCTCACTCTCTTTTCCCCCTCTCCCCAAACCTCGAAGGTTTCGCCGTGAATCAACTTACTAACCTCTGCTCGGGAGTCTCAATCCTTCGTGTGGTCATCGGCGGCATTAGTCCGTCTGCGAAGACTGAGTTCGAGAAGTGACAAGTCAACCAACTCCTTTTGCGTAGCGCACCTGTCGACACGGTTCTACGCAGAGGTGTTGGAAACAACCCTTCGTCGTCGACCTCAGCGCAAATCGGAGAGCTCTGGAAGATATTAGGGATGGCGATAATACAATTTCACGGCCTATAGACGAGCAGCTTCGTGAGCGAATGCTCAAACAAGATGCCACTGCCAGTCAATTACTCCGCAGGCACATTGCGGACTCATGCAAACCGAGTTTCGAAACGCTCGCAACCAGTGGTTAAAACTCTACCCCAAGGTGTTAGATCACTTATCACATCGGACCCTAGTAAGAGTTGCTGTCAATACGAACGAGACCATCAACAGAAAAAGCCAGAGCCACATGCACAACAGTCCATAAAGCGACACATATACAAGCCCAATGAGCCAAAAGAAGACCGGCAACAGAAGGAACAAGAAAACTACGAAGATGCTAGACAGCGCCATGATCGACAGCAACAGGAGGAGGAATGTTGGAAACGAAAGATGGAGGATTCAATCGAAATTCATGAACAAGATAAAGAGGAAAACGAGTATAATGAAAGTGAGCAACTCATTCAATCCTACGAAGAAGCTAGAGTAGATCTTCGAAAAGAAGAAAGGGATCTCGAACTAGGAGAAGCTCACAGCGAAGAAGAGAAAAATCTTGCACAAGAAGCATGGGAACGTTGGGATCGAATTCACCAGGAGCGGGTATCTCGGGAACGGGAGTATCGACGACAGAAACATGGGGAACGTGTCAAGCAAGACCGAGCCGTGCGGAAACAGCAACGGCAAGACCGCAGGACTCGAGTAGAATTGCGGCACGAGCGATACAAACGAGAGGAAGACGAAGCAATATACAAACTACGGCAAGAACCTAAAACACGTTTTCCCACGACTGAAACGCAGCAGTTCGAGATACGAATGTCTGCACGAATGCAACAACACCAAGAAGAAGAAAAGTATTGGGAACAGTGCCTAAAAGACAAAAGGCAGAAAGAAAAAGATGAGACGACTCGGGCATACCCAGAGCGTTCGGATCAGGAAAGGCGAGGAGTGGTGCAACCGACCATACAAGAACATATTCACCAAAAACTTGAATTCGAGGACCAGCAAAGAAGAGTGCGAGTGCATGAGCTGCGGTGCAGTCGTGAAGTGCGGATACGGCAATGCGGGCTTCAAAAGGTGTCGATACAGCCTGCAAATGATGGGTGATTTCTCGAATCGACCATAGGTAATGTAGTACACATGCAGAGCGAATCAGGGAGAGATTTATGATGGGTGTACCAATTCAAGCAATATGCTTATCAGCTGAGAACATCATAAGACTCTTTGCACATGATATGCACAAGTCAACTATGTGACAGTAGACGTTCTCTTTACTAGATTGAATTGCCGAGATATCCAGTATGTCGGGCAGTAGTATGAGCCGATAATACTGCTCCGTCTGCTTCGCTGTACCCGAAGGTATATGGTGTCTCTTTTGGGAAGAGAAACACCGACGAATGCAAGAAACGAAAGCGACGCTTAATAGTTGTGCCTGTTCTCTTGGATTCAAACAAATCATTCAATATCTGATCATTCAATATCTGAACAGAAGTCTCAGGTCAATTGGGAAAAGTTGATCAGTCTATTACACCCTCTCCTTGGATCTCCGTACCGATGTTCATGACTTGGAAGCGCCGTTAAAGGGCGAGTTAGATGGTGTCGCCCATGGCATCAGGTCAATAGAGCCTTAATAAGATCACAGCAGTGTAGCGCTTAGATTACCACTTGATGATATGAAATCTACAGTCATGCCAGTCTTATCACATCCTGGTTTCCATGCTGGTACTCAACGATGCTCATGCCGTTGAAGTCCTTGCTAAATGTTCGCCGTGTACACAAAAAGTGATGGACTCTGATTCTCCCTGTTCACATTCTTTACACTTTTCTTGGATATCTGGATAATTGAGTACGATTACGAATCTATTCGAGGCTGCATTCCTTCAGTGCAAGAGCATAACATGCCGCATGGTTGAGTATTGGATTTCCATCGCCGAGATGATTGCGTCCACCATCCGAGCGAGAAAAGATCGAACATCGGTAGAGAAGACCAGATTATATCTGGTGCGGTGATGAATATCTCTCATGCCCGCCTGTTTGAGAATTTAGGATGGCCATCAGTCCTTCACGAAAGTTGGAGGGTGATGAATATCTAGGAAGCGGATAGCTTTGCGCCTGGGTCTACGGATTGGTATTTTCGAGATCGACTACTCATGTCTCGATGACTCACAATTGGATCAAGTGAGGCGGGCCATGCTTGATTCTGGCGCGAAGTGTATACGTAGAACTGTCCATGGTAGAGCAATACTACGTAAGCTTTGGCTCCGCACAGTCGTACGATCTCGTCTGCTTTTCTTTGAATAGTACCGCGGTGATTGCGGAAAAGATCTTTCTGTCGAGTTGAGGCTGGGCGAACCGTTGTGATGTCCGTTATTTCTGGTGGAAGTGAACAGGGTCACACCACGACACTACCACATTTGTACGTATTCACTATCCGCATAAAAACATGCACTTCGTCAACTTTTGCTAATTTAAATGTCCCGAACTATAGTTTCGAAGACGAACTTTGAAAATGGGGACCCACATTCGCAGCCGGTGATTCTACTTTTCTTGACTGTTGTTCGATGCGGTAGATATTTGTACAAAGCATTACACGAGGGGCGCTTGTGAGAATGCCATGGCTTCCCTAGGCAGAGCTTGGCGTTCCGACGTGCGTCATGTTTACGATGCTTCCGAGATATGCTTTTCCAGCGGTTCCACATGTGGCAAGTAGTCTTGAAAGACATTCCAATTCCCTATGAAAATCACATGCACATGGCTTCGCACATAGAACAAAGACCCCAAGTAGCTGTCGCTGCAGTTCTTTCGAATCGGAAATTTTACTGTCAAAACAGCGACCGACGTGGTTCAAAGACGACGAGCGAAGCACGCAAATGTGGGGAAATCTTTATCGCCATCTCTGTTCAAGGTCGTTTCAGTTTGCTGCGAGCAAACAAGCTCTGGCTCGACTATCTTTCGTGATGTAGGTTGTAGATATCCCACAGATTCTTGTAGACGGTTTTCTTCTTATTTTTTTTGGAATCAATATTTATGCATTCCTCATTGGAAAGATCAGCCATGAGAGGAAAGGATGTAGAAGGTTGAGATGGTCGAAGACGACTAGTCCTGTTTGGACTCACTGGTGGGCGTTCCCGCTTTCAGGATGGGACTTCCAACGCGTCTAAATAATCGCGTATGCAACAGCCTGTCTTCTCATCGTCTGTTTCCACATGTCCATTGTTTATTATGTAACCTCTTTGTCATTACGATTGTCGTTCCCTCAAAGTTCAGAGACTGTGGCCTGGAAATCCACGCATTCGAGTCTGGTCACCAGCACCTCTTTCATTTCAACATGCGCACCAGACATACTGGACCTCGAGTCTCTGAAACTCCGGACCTTGATGCTCACAACGTGCCCAATACCCCACCCAAAACCGTGACACCTCATCAGCGTCCAGAGTTATCGGAAGCGGAAATCAAGGCGCTAAAGAGCTGGCTTGATAAACATTCACAACCTTTCAGTATTACCACCCTGTCACTATCACGAAAGCGAAAACGGGGAACTTTGCCTCTTGCTGTCGAAATTCATATATATTTGAAGACCGTTTATCGGTGCAATATGAGGTGAAGCCACAAGGTAAATGGAACAGTTTGCGTAGCTTCAAGAAGTTCACCCTTGGAAGTGAGAGTTTCAAGCTGGGTCAATGTATCCTGGTCAAACACGATGATTCGCAAGGTGTGAAATTCAAAGCAGAGGATCAATGGAAGGCCAAAGTTCTGGACATCCGCGCTCTAGATCCGGAACATGTTTACCTGAGAGTAAGCTGGCTGAATCGACCGCAAGATCTGAATCACGGCCGACAACCTTACCATGGTCACCATGAGTTGATTCCTACGAATCAAATGGACATTATCGATGCCAGGAGCGTCAACGGCAGTTTTGAATTTGTGCGCTGGAATCACCAAGATGATGATAGTCCTTTCATCCCGGACGACCAGTATTTTTGGCGACAGACATATGACTTTGTGTCTACCAAGACATTCTCGGAATTGCGTCCGATTTGTACGGATGACACCCCTCAAAATCCAGACGAGGTGGCTGTGCAATGTTCGAATGCAGAATGTGGTATGTGGTTGCACCTTGATTGCATCGCAAAACATGCTATAAAGGCATTCATCCCCGCCGAGACCGATTCCAATACTCGGAAAAAGAAGAAGCAACAGAAAGCATTGAAGATCAAGCGGGCCAAAAAAGGTTCGATGGCGCAAGCCGAGGCCGAGTCTGGCAATGCGGTCGCAACCGTCTTCATCAAAGGCCTTCCGGAAGGCAATGACGCCGCAATTGCATCCAAAATCATCGTCACGGAGAGATCCGGGAAATCTCGTTCGTTACCGATTCGATGTTTGAAGTGTGACAGTGAGGTAAAGGACGACTGAGTAGAGTATGTCTTGCAGTCTTTTTGTTCAGATCACACCAACAATCGCGAGCGAAGTCACCGACGACACGACTGAGTGCACTTCATGATTCCTAACTTAGTCAAACGGCAAAGACGACGTACTAGTCTTGTCAAAAATCAACATGAAGCACATACGTCCATGTACATCGTATGCTGGGTCACGGTATACAAGTGCACTCTTCTGACATCTGGGAAAAATCACGTATAACAATACAGTCGGCCACCTTGACAGGCCGGTCGTTGCGTCGCATTGGTTGTGAAGCTTGTTCACTGTGGCTCTGCTTGGAAAGGGATCGAATCTTTGATATTCTGTTCTACTGGGTCCTTCACTTACATGTGTGTGGATCAACCCTCCAACCCCTCCAACTTACCACAGTGTTGACTTTACTTGTAGAGATGATACTCATCAGTTCAGTGTGTACCAAGTTTGAGATGTTGGGTCCCAGTGTTGTGATTGGCTAGTAAATAAACCTGGGCGTTGTATGCCAAGGGTTACGTCGTAGTTCTTGCCACGGTCTCCTGACGGGATTTCATCTTCCCGACCGATTTTGACAACAAGTTACTCCTCGATCTCGTGCCGCCTTACAAAGGAAAAACTTCATCGACGATTAAAACGCGATAACGCGGTCATGACATTAATCGCAACTAAGAAAAGGAGGCATTCTTCTAATGGCTCTTCTAATGGCTCTCCTGATGACCTTGCTCGTACGATGTCGAAACTTCCCGCGAATGTACTTGCAGCCAACCCCAATACCTTTGAGAATGATCGAGCTTTGAATCCCTCTCCCATCAAACCTGAGGAGATGAAAAGACAGATTCGAGAGTCAGTTGATGCGCTGTCTGCTCCATCAGAAAGATATCGTTCGGTTCGATGCCTTCTAATCTCCTGGCAAGAGGACGACCTCGGCCGCATTGAAGAAACAAATGAGCTATCAAAGTTTTTAAAGATGGTTATGCATTTGAAAGCGACATCTACCAGATTCCGAGCGAGGAACCTGACCGGAATTTGCGTTTGCGATTGCACGATATCGATAAGCTGATGATGAAGCGTGGCGACCTTTTCATCATATACTATGGCGGTCGTACGTGTCAACCCGATCCACAAGACGATCCTACCTGGTCTGCGAACGCTAAAGCCACCGTCACTCTGAATTGGCGTTCTTTGCAACGCACGATCGAGGACTGGTCTTGTGATGTTCTGTTCGTTATGGACTGTCACTATACCGGGCACACTACCAGGAAAGAAATGTCGTCGGGAAAGAAAGAGGTTCTCGCTGCTGCAAGCTGGAACATCCAAGCTGCTACTGGCGTCCAAGACAAACACTCATTTACAGCATTCGTCATTAAAGAGTCACAGCGTCTTGCTGACCTGGGCCAGCCTTTTACCATAGGCGAACTCTACGCCAGCATATTAAGAAATTTGAAGGGACCAAACGAATGATTCCTTGGACAAATACCCTTGCACTCTCTGCTGCAATGTAAAGAGCCTCGTCGCCAGATAGTATTCCACCCACGGCAGTCGGATTTGAGCGTATCCACTCCAAATCGCACACCCGGCTGGACCTCTTATCCGAAGATGATGGCCACCGTTCACTTCTCAGGAGGCTTGAAAAATCAGACTACCAAAGAAATCTGCAATTGGCTGACCAGCGACCTTCCCTCAGATGTCCGGAAATCGTGCATTGATATAAACATGGTGGCGAAAAGCTACTGTACCATGGTCAATTTGACGATACCCATTACCCTATGGACCACAATGTCCGTGAGTGATGCACTGCGTCCGTGTGGGATTATCACTGGCCCTTAGCATCGTCTACAGAGCGCAGCATCAAAAGCAGGTCACCGGGAGATTGTCATAATGATTGAAGTGCTCTCGTTCTCGCAATCGTTATCGCTTTGATTCTCAAGGGGCTGTCCCTGCCGAGCGGAGCCTCATGTCCCAGCGCAACTCACTCCAGCTACATGAACGAGTATGTCTTCCGGAAATTCTCAGCTTGCTTTTCAACTTGTACACAACATCCAGAAGCCATGATACGCACACTACATGAACTTTTCTACGTTCTCTTTGTCCTTTCCTTCATCGTCCCAGTCATTTTCAAGGGTCGTGAAGGAGAGGGAGATCACGGTGACAGTCACGGTGGAGATCCCGACGCATCTTCCGGTAGGCATTCTTTCCACGATTCCCGATCCTATATCGACGAGGGTAACACCTTCCTGCTGATCATCGATACAGCTCCGAGTGTAGTGTACTGGCTTACGAAGCCTGGTCAACAGCGAACATACTGAAGTACATGATCTTCTGGATCATCTTGCAAAAAGCGTGTGGGTTAATGATTGTCTCAACCTTGATCCTTGTTGGTCGCGTGGGACTGGGATTCGCACACGGTATACTTGATGTGCGTGTTGTCGGGCTGATACCGAGAGGAGAAACTGCGTACTTGGATGGTGCTTCTTCACAAAACGATCGTTATCAACGACTTCAAGCCAAGAGCCGATTTGGCAGTGTTGAGCGTCGTTCGCGCAGGAGCATATTGATACAGATATGAACTCTTTTGTAGCTACTACACGCTGTCGACCAGCTACCTGATACTCAGCACGCCTCCCTTCTTCCCTTCCTTCTTCTGTTGCAAAGTCTCAGGAAGGCCGTAACACTTTCTCCCGAATATTATGCATGCATCGGCGCCTCCGCCACAATGTCGTCTCGGGGCATCGCCCCGTGGCAAAACCTCTCAATCGTATCATAAATCTTTCATTGCTCTGTTGGGTTCTACATACAGGATACTGACGTACCTCAGCAGTTCTACTCAGCCTCTGATAGCCGTTAGCTGACAGACGACGTAGCGATCATGTGATGAGAGGGCGCGTACGAACAGGTCGTTCAGCACTCGCTGGTAGGGCAAAATAGCAGGCGGTCTTTTCAACCTCTGGCTACCGCGTCGAGACTTTACATTGAGTCATGGCTGAGTCGTGCTTCCGCATGCATTCTCAAGCCTCTAAAAGAAGCTATACACACTCGTACATACGTAACACCTACCCCTTAGCGTCGGCCCAAGATCTGAGGCAGCAAAAGCACAGCCTCCGTTGTTTCCTAGTACGAAGCTTTCACTCATCGATTGTCGGAAAGCATAGAGATCATATGGGTCTGAGTACTGGGATTTGAAATCTCATACGACCTTACCCGACGTAAGTGTCGTCATGTATGTACAGCCACTCTCACGGTCACCATGCTAGCATATCGTGAGCTGCGCCGCAGTGGGAAGCATCGTTGGTTGAACGGGGATCAGTATAGTGCGAAGGGAAGTGGGAAATCGTATAAAGATGAACAAAGCGCTCGATATGCTGTGTATAGTCCAGCTTCGGGCAGAGTCAAACATTCATATGCTCAACCTCACGACTATTCAGCCGCTACAACCTTCTGAAACTCCCTTTTGAGTGCACAGCCGCTCAGGCTCGACGAAACATAAACACGAACCAGAATTTATCAGCTCAGAAGTACAAATGAATACCGGAGGTCTGGAGATCACCCCAGAGGCGTGGGAAATAATGGTGACAGGAGGACGGAGCCTAGTTTACACACCAGAAGAACCGACACATGCATCAACGCCCTCTCGACGGCCACGAGCCCCATCATACTCGACTGTGGAAGCCTCCGACGATGGTTGTGAATACTCCAAGAACACGCATCCTCGGCGAGAAAGTGAAGTTGACACACTCGGCTTCAAGCATTACAAAGACGCTGCGACACACATCCTAGTCGGCATATGGAGAGCCATGAAAGATCCAATGAAAGCAGCGACCAAGAAGAGCGAGATGAAGAAACGACGACTGAGCGTTTGGTAGCCAAGGACGCGCTCATCAAACTGCCTATCGAAAGTCCTCCCTCGAAAATCTTGGCAAAATCGAACACCGTTCTTTGTAACCCCTTATTGACATGATCGTTGAAACGCGACAAAGGCTTGCCATTATAACTTTCGAAAGCTCCGTGCTCAAACCGATATGATCGTATCAACCCCGGACACTACCTATCGCCTCATTAACATCGATGCTGCCGTTGTTGGTTCCGCCCGGACAGATCTTTGATTCATGCTAAGACATTCCGCTTTGACAAACCAAGTCGTTAGAGATCACTGTCGTTTGAGAGATAATAACGGACGGAATACGGCAGCATCCCGTATACGCTTGATCATGTTACAATTGTTAGTCGTACATAATTCTGTTAGATAAATTTTCCTCAAGTTCAGCCATGGGCTACAATCACTCATTAGTCTGCAGCCTTTGCTACAGCTCTCTCTATTGCATTTCTTCATAGAACTCTGCAAAACTGCCAATATTCTGCCACAATCTGAAGCTCCAGTGTGCGCTGTGTACATTTTCAACATTACCAGGAAGAGACATTGGTACGGCCTTCACAACGTCTGCTGGTCATAATGGCTCAAAAGTCCGAAGCTACTCAAATGATGTCGGATGTATATCACAAATTACTCAGAAGAAGGTTTACAGTCTAGATTTATGTGAGGTTGTGTGCTGGTATACTTACAGTGACCAAGTGTGCAACTAGGTGCGGTTTCAACAATCAAATGCATCTATGTCCTCGTCTTTGACTCATTAAAACGATTATTTAAGTCTCGAATAGCCCTTGAACTGCCTAGGCCAGGTTCAAGCGAGAAATTATTCTGAGTCGCCCTGAAAGAATTAGATAAGTTCATAAAGTTTTCAACAGACAGCTTTACAGTCGCTGTCGTAAAAGCTTCAGCCTTGATAACGTTCAGCAAGGGTTCCCCAGTATTCAATTGAGCTCTGATTTGATCAGACATGCGAGTAAGCCCGTGAGTTTCTCCAAAAATGGACGCGTTCTTTAAGACTACTTCAGCCTCCACCATGTATGGCGTCGTTGATGGCGCCAGGTCGTCAATGTCCATGGCATTGGAAGGTGGGCACAAGATCCTTCCATTTCTTGCCCTTCCTCCTGGCGATCGGTAGTAGCGAGGAGTCACTTGTGAAGTGCTAGCTCCGTCCCGATCTTCTTCAGTATCGTAGTACTTGATCAAGCACTCGAAAAGGTCGGCTGTTGTGAACGGTTTGCTGAGTTTAGCCAGACGATCTAGCATTGTGGTAACAACGCTTGTAAACGATGTCTTTGCCTGGATATGTTGCGCCGTTTCGAATATCCTGGCAGGCGCGACAATGATTTCTTTCCTTTCCTGTTGTCGACAAAGATGGTGCAATTCTTCGTCTAAGGGCGCGAAGGCAGAGTCAAACATCATCAAGATATCTGTAGATAGATACTTCAGCTCTTCGAAGAAGCGACCAAGATTTAGCCTGGGTGAGGGCGGATCGAGATTGTAGCTATCACTCGGAGCCCACTGCACGCAGGACGAAATATATGAATGAAACCATTGTGGTTGTAGAGGCCCGTATGTAGTAGTCTCCTGAGAAGCTAGACATGACGTTCCTTTGTAATAGACGAAGAGCAGATCCGTATCGCGCATGACTGATGCAAATTCCCGTGTCTTCCGGCTCAATGCAAGTTGAGAGTCCTCGCGTGGAATTTCGAAATGCGCGCATTCAAATTGGTAATTTTCTTTCAAGACATAATGCAGTGAATCGATCTCTCGGTCATCTTCAGAAATGTCTCCTTCCCAAGAAAGCAAGAGACATTTCACGGATTCGTATCTGACTTGTTCATCATACTTATTAGCAGAGAGCATGGTAGACTCCAAGATGTCCTTAAATTCGCAGAGATCAATGGCGTGGAGATTTGGTAGGTTCATCATTACTGCTATACCGACGGTGGGTGGACGAATGTGAGGCAATCAAGTGAATGAGTTCAGAATGTGGTGCACAGGATCAAAGAAGTCTTGCAATTTCGACAAATATATATACACGTATAGACTTTCGCGCACGGCCCGGCACGCAAGCAGTGCGGACTTAGGCAAGTCTGCGCCGACGTGGATAAGCCAGCCAGTGAGCCGTGATGTTCTCGGCGCGTTAACTATCTCAGTACTAGCTTGAATTTCAAATCCCTAAGAAAGTTTACCAACTCTTACCCCTATGAATGAAAGGGGCGTGAATTGAGAGCGAAAGAGACCAGACAACAGTAGGAAAAGAAGAAAAGTATTCCATCTCCAAGCATTCCGAAAAAAAGGCCACATCTTCCACATCAGCCTTTGAAGTTGTCATCGAGCACGGATAGTCACTGCATCAAAAGCGCTAGAGACAGACGGTAGCAAAAATATTATCGAAGATTAGTCCCCTCAACCAGAATGGATAGCGGATCCAGACTACCTCAACTTAGGCCAAGGTACAGCCCTTATCCAGCAAGACGTGTGCAATAGACCCGGGTACTCAACGGTGGCGTTCTGCTACGGGAACTTCGACAATCCACAACTTGTGTTCGAGCTCGACATGCAAATGAGCACAACTTATAGAACCCTGCATCGTGTAGCCTTTCAACAATGTCTGCATCGTGTAAGTGTTCAGTACATGCGTGGACATTGGCTCCTGCGTCGAGTAGCAACTGAACAATGTCTTGGTTTCGTCCTCCCTCTTAATGTGTGAAAGTACTTTCCTCACCATCGGATGTATTGGAGTCGGCTCCTGCAGCCAATAGCAGCTTGACGGTTTGATCTTGATTGGCATCCTCTGCACGTTGCAGCGCAATTTGTTCGACTTTATTCCGTATGTTGAGCTTAGCCCTTGCATTCAATAGCAACTTGACAATCTCTGTATGCCCTTGTGCGGATGCACGCACCAACGCATGATGTTTGCCCCTGTCGCTATCAACGTCAGCTCCTGCATTCAGTAGCAGTTCGACAATTTCGGTGTATCCTTCCCAGAGGCTTCCATGAGTGCACTTTTCTCGCAACCAAGTATATCGACATTGGCTCCTGCATTAAGTAGCAACTTGACAATCTCGGTGTACCCTTTCTGGAGGCATGCATCAGTGCACTTTCCTCGCAATCGAGTGTATCGACATCGGCTTCTGCGTCCAGTAACAATTTGACAACGTCTACGCTTGTCAGTGCAAAGTGTCCGTACATACTACTTAAGTTGACGTTCGCTCCCGCTTTCAGCAGCAACTTGACAATCTCGGTATGTCCTCCTCTCGAAGCATGCAAGAGAGCGCTTCCTCCGGAATCAGATACATCGACATTTGCTGCTACTTGCAATAGCAACTTGACGATCTCTGTGTGTCCTCTTTTCGATGCATGCAAGAGTATCTCTCCCTCGGTGTTTGACAAGATCAATCAGGGCTCCTACATGCAGTAGTAGTTTGACGATGTCTGTATGGCCTTCCCTCACTGCACTCATAAGTGCAACTTGTCCATATCCACCACCTGCATTGACGTTCGCTTCTGCTTGCAGTAGTACCTTCACAATGTCGGTGTAACCTTTTTGTGATGCATGCAAGAGTGCACTTCCCTCGCGATTGGATGTATCGACATCTGCTCTTCCATTCAGTAGCAATGTGACAACGTCTACATGACGTTCCTTTACTGCGCTCATCAGTGCATCGTCTCCATGCGTATTAGATGCATTGACATCAGCTCCTGCATCCAATAGCAACTGGACAATCTCGATGTAACCTCCTTGCGATGCATGGAGGAGTACACTTCCTTTGTCATCGGAGGTACTGACATCGGCCCCTTTGTCCAGTAGCAATTTGACAACATCTGCATGGCGATGCCTCACTGCGCTCATTAGCGGAACGTGTCCGTTTTTATTACGCGCATTGACTTTTGCCTTTACGCCGAGGAGAAGCTTCACAATCTGCACGTATCCTTCTTTCGATGCATGCACGAGTAAATCTGCCTTGTCATTGAAGACACCGTTATAGGCTCCTTTTTTTAATAGTATTCTGACAATGCTTTCATGACCGGCAGCAACTGCACGTTCCAGCGCAAACCATTCGACCTGGTCCTGCACATCGAGCTTATCTCTTGCATCTAAGAGCAGCTTGACAATTTCTGTATGCCCTTTTGTCAATGCGCTCAGCAGTGCATCGCCAGTTGTTCCGGCGTTAGCTCCTGCATTCAGCAACAACTTGACAATTTTTCCGTGGCCGGCTGCAGATGCACTTGTCAGTGCGGTTCGTCCGTCACCATCGGGTGCATCGACGTCATCAACTGCACCCAGTAGCGACCAGACGATCTTGTAATAGCCGGCAGCAGACGCACGCACCAGCACTGTTGTCTTCAAGGAATTTTGCATAGTATCAACCACTCCCATTTCCAATAACTTATGAGCGAGATTCCGATCTCCTTCTTTCAGAACAGTCTCCATGAGTAGATGCAAAGACTTCCATACTGCCTGATCATGCGGCTGAGTTGGAACAGAACACTCGTCCAGGAGTTCTTTTCTCGCAGTCCGACTTCCTACAACTATAGCCCAGTTGAGATGATGGGCGAGATCATTCCCAGTGAGTGGTCGCTGTATTGGTGGGTCTTCAGAGTCCACCGTGATCGGAATGACATTCAGTCCTTCTAAAGGTTGAAATAGATCCTGTATGTAATGTTCGATATAGTCTGAGCGTATGGGAGAGTTCCCGCTGTTGGTAGCGTAAGTACATTGTGGCCGAATCCTGGGGTTATTTTTATTGGACCGTATGAACCTGTACAGTTGTTCTAACACCTTGTGTCCAACTCTTGTCCAGCCTTCGTGGATTCAGATCTCGGACAATTAATCTTGAATATGATCTCTTTCGCAAATTGAAGCTTTATGTAGCTTTCCAAGCTCACGGAGAACAACAAGCCCTCTTCCGGCCAATCTGTGGAGCAAAGTGTAAGAATGTTGTTCAGATATACCTTTCGGGCTATCTCCCTGAGTTGCGTCGATATGCAGAACGCAATCGGCACAGAAGGCTGCTTCACTTCGTAGCTGATGTTATCTTCGCAGCTGATGTAATATGTCATGATCTTGATTTGAAGCTCATTTGGTAGGTCCAAGAACGTCCATGTCCTTTCAGCCTGCGTGGTATTCAAGACGGTCCCAGCACTGCTTTGATAGATACAACCTGTCTTACACGCTTTACGCTCGCCATTCCGAGGTTTGTATTATCGCGTCCGTCGTGAGGTTCTACATTGGAGTTCCCCGAAAAATATCGCTGACAATCATGTAGGCGGAGAATGAGCAGAGCGGAGTCAGTTTCAAAATTGTGGCTGAGTAGTGAGGCTTGGTACGCTGCCCGTCAAACGTGCCCCGGCGGATGTGGCGCTGTCGAAGGGCTTTCATCTGATCAGGAGTAGATGTCACTACCGCAATAATAATTATCATTATCATCACTATTACAGCTCTACTGAACTTTACGTCTTGTACATCATGTGGCTCACCCCTCAACTCACCACAGTACTGAGTTCATTCGCTAAGGTGACACATTCTGTCTCTTTGGTACCATGCTTAAGATGCAGGATCTTCGTGGTCGATACGTAGCTCTTGGCGTTCTCAGAGCTGCGCGGCTCGCTCCAAGGGCTACACCGTAGTTCCTCGCACTTCCTCCGCCGGGATGATTTGCAGTGTTACCCGGCAGCGTGCCACTTCAGAATCATGCATGAAGAAATATCTCTGCGCCCTTCACTCCACGTTCCAACCATCATCAACATGCCATGACCACGAGAGCTCAACTCAAGGATATCTTCGACATTCCTTTCATTGTCGTGCCAATCAACACCAACCTCCACTGGTTTGTAGCCATCATTTGCAACCTGCCAGCTTTGTAGAGGAAAACATCCGGACAGGGTGACAAGCTGGGAACCTTGATTAGAGACGATATCGAGCTTGAGTCAACACCGGTGGCGGATCTGACTCTACCAGCAAAGACCAAGCGAGCATCTCCAGAGCGAGACGATGAAGCTAGTTCCACTTATCAAGATATACCGGTCACCAACTCTCGCGCGACGCTGACATCGAAATACAGGGCTCCTAGACTCTTCAAAAGAGCGAAAATGAAAGCCGCACCTGCGTCGAAGAAGCTTGCACTCAATGAGTCTGTGATTATGATACTAGATTCGCTCGGCAGCACTCGTATGACAGAAATACAATACTTGAAAAATACATCAAAGCCGAAGCGCTCATGAAACGGTCCGTGTCTATCGATATCACAGAATTGCAAAGTATCGCCGCCGAAGGCCTACCGTTACAAACAAACTATAGCGATTGTGGTGTCTACCTAATTGGCTTTTTGGAACAGTTTGCAGGGAATCCGCGCGAATTCGTAGAACAGGTTTTGTCAGGCAATTCGGTCGCATCTCGTTTTGATGGCTTCAGTTCTTCTACCAAACGTACAGAATTACATGGTGCCCTCATGACTTTGAACTGAAAGCAAGAAGAGGCACGCAAGTCGTCTGAGAAGGTCAAACTGGACGGAAAGCTAGCAAAGGCTCTAGAAGACCTAGAACCGGTCAATGCTGCTCAATACGAATTGCACAGCTCCTCGTCATGGGGACTGTCATCACTCCCGGCACGAACCAACGACGTTCATGGGAAAGACTCAAATGTACCCAAAGAGGCTCATCGAATCTCAGAGCTCCCGGTCGCTACTCCAACAAACCTTGTGCACCAATTGCCTGCTCCAGATGCTGACATGTTAAGACCCGCTCAAGAGCAAGTAAATAACAAAACGCCTGCGAAAAGACGATCATCCAGTCCGCCATCTGGAAGTGCCATAGAACCAGTCAAAAAGCAAGAATTGGGACGTCCGACGATTGAAAAAATCCAGGAGTGACATATTGAAAGCGTCGACTCATTGGAAAGATCATCAGCCAAGTACGGAATTTCAACATCCTCAGGTCTTAATTCCGCGAGTGGACGTGAATACGCTTCTCAAAGAATCGAAGAAGCGAAGAGGTGGGTTTCTTGTTACAATTCAACCAACACTAAAGATTTTAGATTCTAAGAAAAGAGGTTATGGAAGATAGGCGCGTGACGAAATACCGGAGGACATAATCTTGAACAGAGAGCGCCGTTCAGCCTCTATCAAGTTTGGTGAGCGACACAGGTCAAAATGGCCCTATGTGAACTCATCGCCTTCGTTCGATCTATTACATCCCTCAATGTAATCCTCCTGTTCCCAGGGCATTTCAACAGCGTTGATTTAAGCTGCAGCTTTCACGACGATGGTCCGATCATCTAAAACGTGGCAGGTTAGCCGAGCCACGTTGCTGACAGATTTCTCCGCTTTGCTGGTCGCCCCAGCAACTTCTCAAGGAAAACATGATTTTGAACATTGATTACACCTGTTCATCCACCAAGAACCCAGTACAGCATTGATGAATGACCGTTCGCTCAAGTTCATCAAATCTTGGCTCGACAGCATCGCACCGCCATCTGAATACCAGGAATCGACAGTCAACCCGCTGTTTGCGTCCAAACGGCGCTCTTCTGATATGGATGAAGAATCGATGAAGCGAAAGAGATCAAGGATTGAGCAGGACTCCGACTCAGATCCCTTCCAATTATTGCAAGACGCCGAGGAAATGCCTCGTCCTTCACGTCACAGTACAGGTCCGCCCTCTAGACAAAAAGAGAGAGCACCACACAGCCAACTCCACCACAGTCCAGCGCCATGCACTTTGTCGACAGCGCTTCAATGTCTTCGCGAAGTTTATGGACAGGCTCGGATCGTCGCGTTCGGACGAAGGGTACAAGCCCAACAAAGCAGATGGCTCGTCTGCGACATGCCTCATATCCGATCTATCAAGAAGGATTTGGGAGATTGGCGGATCTTCCCGAACAAGTCAGAATTTTGGCCTCGCAGATGCAGGGTCTGGGAAAAGGGAGGGGCGTTCTATCGTCACGGTACAAACATTGGATTACAGAACTCGGAGATGGTAAGGATGATGACGATGATGCTCGCATCTTCAGGATTCAATGCCCAGGGATGGCTGAAGACGACGGAGTACCTGATCTGGAAGTCATGCGTCGGATCATTGCCGATGCACAGCGCAACGAAAACCTGGGATGTTCAGAAGCAGCGTGGAATTCGAATGTCCATTGCATGCTCCTCAATGAAGCTTGCCGACATACAAGACACAAAAGGGGTTTGAGGTGGGATAACATGTACGCTGTGGTAGTCCAACACCTCCAACACACATCACTGACGCTAAATCAGCACTACGGCATCAATAGAGCCACCGAACTTGATACCAGAATTGACACAGAATCCGAGAGTGCAATCCAAGAAGGCCGATTTCGCAATTTCGTTGGAGCTGGGGAAGAACACAGAACGCCTTCTTGCGCATCGTGGTGTTCAAGTCAATCAGACGACATATGGCGGGGTCCAGTACAACCCTATAGTGCCCAGCATAGAAACCAAACTACCAGGCGAAGGAGGATCAGATGCGAAGTTACAGTTGGCAACGTGAACCGCGGCCCAAGTGGCGCAAATTCGTACTCTCCTACGACAGACTGGAGCGATGAAGACCGCCTTGCTTCCTTTGCCGTTGATCATCGTTCAAGGTCACGAGTGGCGTTTTGCATGTTTCGAGGACTGCGGAGATTCTGCGGTGAGTCTGGCTGTTTGCCGACATGACGTATTTTTCCTGACCGAACATCAGCGATTATGGAGCGGCATCACCTTTGGAAGCACAACCAAGCTGCTCGGAGGATACCAGGTTGTTGCAGGGCTACACTTCTTAATGAATTGGGCCGAGACCGAATATCGAGTGTGGCTAGGATCAAACATCTTGGATCCGATAACAGTACCCGACCCAGTTCCCAGCCCCGGTGGATAGGCTACCGTGGAACAGCAATGGAGGAGATGCGACTTGGGTTGAATTTCGATCATCGGGTGACGCATTCAGTGTACTTCATCGACCCAGAGCCGGTGATGGATATGAACACACACCTTCAAGCGCCCGAACTCTATTCCGAGATACGCAACTGGTAGGTGCGGAAGGATAGCTGATCCGAGTGATGTTGATGCTACAAGACGAGAAAGCCTGACTGCGCATATTGAAACTGTACACAATGCTGGCGGGAAGCATGGCGGAGGAGATTATCACGGCGAAACTGTGCAAAATGGTGAGCAATCTGGACCTGATCGATGATGAGTGGATACTGAAGAGAAGAGGTGAAGGGAAGTTACTCGAACGAGCGAGTACAAGGTAATTCGGCCAATTAGGCACTCTAGACACGCCATGAAATAAGTTTGCATCTAAAAAGACAGGCTGAAAACATCCCGTGCTCACGTGCGGGTTGCTGCCTAGAATGAGATCTTGATGATATCAGTCAGTTGGATCATGCCAACACGCCACCAACTTGCTTTTGTCTTCTCTGAACCGCCCCACTATATATGATCATAGTTCCCTCCTTGCACCCACGAAATGTGTAATTCTTACGAAGAGCATTTCACCTACTCTCAATGTAGAGCAGATCCAAAGCATATGGTAACAACTCAACGAGTAGACATGTGCAATCAAGCTCGGCGCAACGGACATTATTGCCCAGAGGTCAAATCATACAAGGGCCACAATGATGAGCAGGTTCAATTTG
The DNA here is from genome assembly GCA_030737835.1 of Acorus gramineus. Classification (NCBI taxonomy): domain Eukaryota; kingdom Viridiplantae; phylum Streptophyta; class Magnoliopsida; order Acorales; family Acoraceae; genus Acorus; species Acorus gramineus. The sequence goes on along the minus strand of JAUJYN010000067.1, from coordinate 32,138 downwards.
GTTCCTCACGGAAGCGAGGTGCCTGCCCGAAATGTCCTCCACCACTTCCGGTATGTCAGCACTGACACATCAGCCAAACGTGCGCTAATACTCGAGACCTTTACTCATCAAGAGCGGGAATACTTGAACCAAACGAAGCTTGACAGTACGATGACCGGCAGTATGGCTGATGCATGTTGCAGAACTCGAGATGCTCGGAACAGCTTTGTCTCTCTTTGCAAAATACTAGCTGCTGCTGCTGCTGCTGCTGCTGCTGGGAGTTAGCAATTTGAATAACTTGAGTAAATAAATCACCAACCTTCGCCTCTCACGTCTTCAAGAAGAGATTCTAGGTCGTCATATTTCTTGCCCCAACATTTTTGAATCACCGAGCTGAAAGCGTCCAGAGATGCGACATTTGGAAATTCTTTGCGTGAAAACCGCTTCTCAACCTCGTTGTCCTTCAGTTCTTTGAAAGGTGCTGACCCAGTCATGATTTCGAAGAAAGTCGAGCCCAGAGCGAAAATCTCACTTGAGTTTGATACGATGTCATTGCACGAAGGGTCGTTGTATCGTGTTTCGTAGCAATTCAATGATTCTTCATCATCGATTTGAGAACCTGCAAAATCACCAACCTTGACATCCAGCTTATGGTCAAGGAAAATATTGTTACATGAGATGTCAGCATGGAAGACCTCTTTCGAGTGAAGGAACTGAACAGCTTCCACAATCTGGATGGCCCATTGAAGTCGCAGGTTGAGAGGCGCTCGGCTCTTTCGTATGTACTGTCGTAGAGAGCCATTGTGAGCGTATTGTAACATCACACAGCCTCCGGAAGACCCGTAATATTGGAGAATGTTGGGATGACTGGTGTGATCATGGCTACCACGAGCCAGTCGCTCATAGATTCGGGTCTCACGCTCGAAGGATATAACGTCATCCGGTTTGAAGACTTTCATGGCAATCTCAAGTCGAGTGACAATTGCAGTATTCCCCCAACCAACAACGTCATCGCCGTTCAGGCCAAACGGCCAAAATATCGTGCTAACATTGTCTGGCATATTAGAGTAAAGGCCAGCTGGGACGTGTATACAGAAAGCTCATGAATGAAACTGGTCAGGTATACCGCTTGCTGTGCTTTACGCTTCTTCGCTTGCTTTGTAGTGTGGAATTTGTTGAAAATCTGATGTCGAAAGGTGAAATTGTTGGTCGATTGGTTCCTGCTCTCGGAGTCCTTTCGACGCTTATGAGCTGTGCCCAAATTGCGTTTAGCGCTGAATTTCGAAAGAGGTTTGTCAGGATCAGGGCGTCATCCCAAGAGTGGAATAGCATCAACAGTTCAAAACGCAACGATTTGGTAGTTTACAGGCGGAGTAGGTATTGACGGAATTGTAGAGCGCACACTGTCTCACGTCATGGAGCGGCAGGAGTACTATAATTTGGGGCTGCATTTCAACCCGGCATCAAAGGAACCAGGAGAAACGGATGAGAGGAGCCAAGGGGGAAATTAGAGCTGACGAAGCCTTCGGTAGAAGCGCTGAAAGGCCAGGATGGACGCCGAATGAGAGGCTCTAGAGCGTGCTAGTGAAGGAAACGTATGATTGATGCGGAAGCTGAAAGCGACGAAGTTGTATAACAGACTGTTACGATACTGATTGTGACAATGCCAGCCCTGTCTCTACGGATTTCCTCCACCAAGCGAATCGGCACAGCAAGGTTCGTCGCTAACCTGGACAGCTGTTTTTACTGCAAAATTGAAGAATTTCGATTCCACGCAATTGTTCAACCACACATTCAATTGACTCAATATTGAATTCCAGGCCATTTTACTACCAAATAAATCATCTGTGAAAATCACAAACCCATCAGAACATAGGAAGACCATAAAGCTTAATTTTGGGGGCCAAAACAGTGTTTTTCACACTGGAGATTGACACAGAAATCCAATTACCTTCCCTGAAGATAGCAAAAGGCCTTAGTATCATGACAATTGAATTTCAATATCATTGCTCCAATATTAATCCAAGTTTGTTACTAAAAATAGTAACACACAGACGAAATTTGTATGTAAAATGGCTGTCCAGCATACCTGTGTGTCCAGCTTACTTGTGGAGCACGTTAGTCTTAGTACCAAGACATCGCTTGAGCGATACGTATCTGAGATCGCACAGATGCCTGTGTAAGCGCTTTGGAAGGCAGCCTTGTCCTCTTTTACCATTCATGAACGCCTGCAATGGCAGCAGAGACGAGAGACACAAGAAGCAGAAGATGTGGTATATTCGTTGTTCGGCATATTTGATGTTTCCATGCCGGCCTTGTATGGTGAAGGAGGAGAAAAAGCGCAACAAAGACTGTTGAACGAAGTCGAGATGAGCCAGAAGGGAACTCAACACCAAGAATTCTCCGTCACCTTCAGCCTAAGTGAGGTGGTCGAAACTTGATTGTTGTTCTCACGCTGAACCGGGCGGAGGTCCACGACGATATTGCCACAGACTTTGACAATCTACTGAGATCCTATCTCCCATGTTCGATATCTCTTTCATTACAGCACTTCTGACGTTCCGCTTCGCTTTGGAACCGTTGACACCAATGTTCGCTTATCCAGGCGTCTGCTTAGTTTGATGGACGCCGAGAATCGAGCAGGCCATGCAATGATGTCGGCAATGTGGCCAACAACCCTCGCTTTTCACCACAGTCTCAAAGCAGTTTACGTACCGCACCCGGTGTTCTTCAATCATCGATGGTCGGGTGAAAAATTACAACAACGCTTCAATGGCGGCAAAGATGGAAGAGTCGGCGGTTCTCGGACATCGGTGATCTATCACGAGCAAGACTTTCTTGGTACCACGTGGTTCTGGAACGCCGAATGACCTTTGGATCTGTATCAATATTGGATGGCCTCCGTCGTGTCCGACAATCCGGATTCTTCTGAGGTACGCATCGGACGCGGCATACCATAGCTTGAGACGCTAATCGATGCGAACAGGTTCCTACTTCTCTGTGCCTTCCTCCAATGCTGCTTCACCCGGTGAAAATCGTCCAGTTTTACCTGGGCATACTGAAGAACTCTTGGGGACACATACAGTGCAAATCACATGCGAACAGCGAGATGGACTGAATGAATGCTGATCAAGCACAAGCTGACCATGCGGAAGTAGATGACGAAGACTGATTTTCGCTTCGAAGGCGTGCTATCAGCTGAGATTATATCAGGTCCAACTTGTTCGTACGAATGTGATAAAGGGAGATCTTAAGTATGGAGGGAGAAAGGTTCGTTGCTCATGTCTGATGTGACGGGATGGGTTCTACGCTGCCTATCCAGACTATCAATCGTAATACCTCGCAACTTGTTCAATGGAATCACAATCAATGCTCAGCAGTTCGCGTTGGCCGTGAGGCTGGTCACTCATCATGTCCCGTACAATGATAGGTACACAATATCGATGCAACCGCCGAGAGCATACCAAGCGCCACGATTCCTTCAACTCCCGTCTTGCAAATCAGAAACCCTATCGATTGCATTGTGACGGCCTCGTCTCGAAGCGAAGCTTCTTCCATCATAGCATTTCCTTCCAGGAGTAAAGCGACCGTCCAAAGGCATCCTGTGGCGACATAAGGCATAATCTTCTCGATGATCAAGACCTGCCTACTCAGTTCCTCGGTTTTGATTGACGTCGTGGTGAGAGGGGCGTTCCGAAGACAAGCAGCGAGGAGACGGCCGATCGGTCGCCCTAGAATGCCGCCGAACGAGAAGATCGCAAAGCAATACAACAAGAAGCCAAGGGTGGTAACAGCAATCTGTGTTGCCATATAGAACACGGATGACACAACCTTGAGCAACATGTGTCGACAAGATGCAGTATGAGGTAAGGATTTGGGTGGTGCACAGGATACAAGACAAAAGACGATCGTCTCAGTTTATGCTTGTCGGGGAGGTGATGCCTTTCCATCACCAGGCTGTCGTAGCCGAAACTTAATCTGGAAGCAGAACACGGAATCAGAGCGATTTCGGCCCACCTCAAACCCGCGCTGTGGGTAGTAAAGTGCGTCAGACCATGACTGCATGCGCTACGTACATTGATATTTGTTTGTTCGTGACAGCCATGGATCTTAGAGCTAGCGTTTGGATGTCGATGATTGCGAGATGAGTATCCATCCATCGCTGTCGTAGCCTCGGTCAATCGCAGAAGTAGCAATTGCGTTGAAACTTGAACCAAAAAGTCACAGATTAATGATCACACGGTACCTTATCTAGATGGGGATATGCAGTGCACACGGGACATAGCTTCTCACCGAATCTAGCGAAAGAAGCAAAACAGCCAGCCGTATCGGTCAACACTGCAACTGGGTAGGTATTTCATCCCGTTGATCGTACCGCCTGCTGCGCCGCACACTAACTTTTCTGTCAAAACTCTTTTGTTTACGATTTGAATGGCTCAACATGCACACCACCAAATGCCGAACCTTCCGTCAGCCGACCGGATTGGAACATACGAGACGAGACCAACGTACTGTGCCGTCGCTAGTTCTGCTTCATCACGCTCGTGTGTGTGGGAGTTGTGATTGCACATTTGATGACAACAGAACTGTGCCGTGCCGTCTGACCCAACTTCTCAACCCATGTATGATCCATAAACTACGTACTGTGCGACTTTCAGCCGTCCACGGGACATCAAGCTTGTGGAAAGGTTGATGTAACATCGTAAATGCGCTTCGGCGGCGTCGAAAAACTTGCTGTTAATACGCTTTCCACGTATTTCCGTTTTTCCGTGCCGCTTGTAACACAGCGTCGACCCGAATAGCCAGGGATGATCAGGTGATGCTGGTGATGATTGCTTTCGCCATTTGACGAAAATCATGATCTGCGACCGATGGCTGGATGAGGATTCGCCCGCTACTACAAATTTACGCCACATTCACTATCCTAGCGTCCTCCGACAGAGGACTAGGAGACCTCTTCACATAGCCAGGCTATTGGCTAGCAGATGCGCAGACTACACCGTCAGTTTCCGGTGTTTCATGGGTTCTCAGGTGTGCATAGTTGACGTTTATCATTATCCACTCCAGAATTCAAACACCCCCTCCCATTTTGCTAAGCTTTACTGCTTGTCAACACTCTTAAACCAGATAGGGACATGAACGCACCATGTCTCTGATGTCAGCCGGTAGCTTGGAGTGTTGCATGTAACATGTCGAGGATTGGTGATTTGCTGTATTGAAGACCAAATGTGACTTTGAGCGCTGCCGCCGTCGCCCGCTCGCTCCCACGTATCTACAGTCTCGATTTTGTCAACACTTTTACTTTTTAGGAAGACTCATTTGTTCACATTGAAAGATACTAGAGAAGTCCAGCGTTGGTAAACATCTCATCGAACGAACATTCAATATACCTAAGGCTAACTGATACACAGGATCGGATAGCGAGCTAAGACGAAGGTAAACGAGCTTGAACCCAGCCCAATTCCATCAATTAGCCGATCGTGCCTCATACAGGCATCACATGCCACCTCATGGCGTTTCCAATACATAAGAGTTGACACCTAGCTGACTGTAATCGACGCATCCTGTAGCACCGAAAACGACGGGGGTTTGGGAAGTATTGCAATGGTCGCTACTGTAGAATGCAACGGCTGTTCAATACATCATCAGCATCAACAAGGTGTTCCACAATGGTACGCATTTGCTAAGTCAACTTACTGCCTCCAGAGGGGTCTCCAGACTCAGCAACAACGAGGACAGAATGAGCGTTGTCCTCGAAGAGACCAGCGGTCTGCATAAATTAGCTTGGACAATGATAGCTGGTATGGAAAGGACATATCGCTTACTGAGCATTGATCGGGCGTGGTGAAGCCAGTAATCACAGCTGCATTCTCGCCATTGCACTGGAATCCATCGTAGAATCGCAAAGTAAAGGCATTGACCGTGCTGGCGATCAAGGTCAATGTGAAGAGCGGAGCACTCAAGAACGCATACATCATGGCTAAACTGATATGACAGACTCATCTGAAGGCATGGTATATTGGAGTTTATATGCTCTCGCACTTGAGAGAGGTTTGGAACGAAGAGCTTCCGATCGCGCTCTTTCCCAGTTCAACCCAGATCCGAAGGACTAGACTGGTTCCAGATGAATATACTTTAGGTGACAATGTCGCCTCGCGGTGGGTCCAACGGCATGGAGATGGCCGTTCTCGGTCGTCATGCCGTGTCTGATCCACTGAACATGGGCTGTTCGGTGCTACAAGATCAGCCACCAACAACACGTGGGCCAAACTATCATACTGTGGATCAGTCACAGCAGATTCATGAGTAGTGAGCCGTCCACCAACAAAGGTCTCAAGGTTAGCGCTGATTGGGACGGCACAGTTGTGAACGGTAGAAAGGGAGGTTATCGTTTGGTGTGACAATGCAATGTTACATGTGGGTCAATACATCAACGGCAGATCATCGATCGAGTCGGATGGACACAGCCGACGATGATGCATCAATCATGACTACGTTCTAATTTAGCTCGTCCCGACGCATCAAAAGTATCTGAATGAGTTAGTATTGAATCAAGCTGTTGACAAGACTTACGACTAGAGCTTGGGTCCGAGTCCCACAGATAGGACGTTCCAAGTGTTTATAAAGAGAGACTTCATCAGCTGCGTGAGAGCACTCCCATCGATCGTTCCCTTGGCTCGTTTTATACAACCTACAGCTGTTTTGTTTTGAACTTGAAACCCGGATATCTAAGCCTCTTTATTACCACTCCACAAAGCGACATGAAGACCCAGTCGTCTAATTGCTTTATCATCATTCTCATACTTTTTCTTGCCGTTGGATACTCAGCCGTCATCGAGACATTCCGCGAAGGGACATCTGTGGATCCAATTACGGACATTGCCATTCGTGTCGATGGCTGGGATGGAACCACCTCTCTCCAGACTCGCTCAACTGCCGCTTGGGTAGGAAATGCGGCTGTTTTCATTGGTATCACTGCCGCCGCGACTTGTGTCAACTCCGCAATTTTTGCGGGCCCAATCCCATGCGGCATTGCCCTGTTTTGTGCTGTATCTGGTTTCATTATCAGTTCCATCGCGGCTGTTATCTCAGCAAATTCGAAGCGAGATTTCGAGCATCACGATGATTCCTGGAACGGCTACTATACCTGGGATCATCCGACAATCTCGAGCGGGTTGAGTGTTTTCGATCGTGCGCGAATCGATTATCTGGAGGCCAACGACAGCTTACCTATCCACGTGGGGGAGACTGTGTGCGATGACGACCACAACCCGTGTTTCTCGATATGGTACGAACAGCGTCAACTGACCCAGAGGCGTTTGCATCATGTATATGTTGCACCGCGTTCGTTCGACTACCGCAGTTTCATTGCCTCCCAAACGGAGAAATGGCCTACATCCACTAGACTGGCAGCACGTCAGACCGAGAGCGAGGCTACCACGGTCACTGCCCCGAGTGGTAGTCCCGAATATTATGGTGGCTACATGTGGGACGAAGGATCGAGCTCCGATCTTTCCAGCATCTATGACATTGGTCAATCTTCGTGGACTGAACAGATCGCAGAAGAAATGTTGAACGATAACAAGCAATCCAATCGGTTTGGATTGTCCGGGACTTACTGTATGGACTTTGACGTGGAGGGAGCTTCCTCGCCTGGAACGCTGGGTTTCTTCTACTTTTATGATTCTCCAAACGGATTTCCATCAGGAAGCGAGTCTGGGATCTACGATACTTGTTCCGAAGAGGCAGCTGATTAGACTACAAGACTGCCCCAATGTCGAAGACAAAAATCAGATGGACTCATGCATGAACGATCATGATGAAGATGGAAAACCTGGCAGGATAGGTCGTCCGGCCCTATTCTTGATGAACAGCTGTCATCCGCGTCAAATGTAATTCTTTTAATGCTAGAAATCTGAATTTGGCTTTTGCATCATTCCATAGCATACCTCTTACTCCATATCAGACAATTCTTCACGATATGGACAGCAATATTGTCTCTTCCGTTCATATTCATGTCTTCCTCGGTGTGATCATTCCATACTTGAGCAATTACACTATCGGCTCTGATACAAAATGTGTCGAAGTCAATTTGACCGTTCACAAGTGATAAAATCTCCTATGATAATATTACGTCGGTTCATCAGCGCATCCCATTCCAATGGTTGCTCCTGTTTTGTCATCATTTATAATGTCTCAAGAACTCGACGACATTGCACAAAGTTGTTGCCGTATTCAGGCGAAGAACACCCTTTGCAGTGAAATCTGTAAAGCACCAAGCTCCGATGCTATCAATCAAATGCCGTATTCCATTGTCACGAACGTGACGAGAACTACGCACGCACGCGCATAATCAGGAACACTATATATAAGTGATCACTCCGAATATATAAACACACGATAGCAAGTACGTAGGAGCTTCGTGCTCAACTCAATACATTAACTCATACTAACTGGTCACACCCAACATCGTTTCATACCAAGTACTCAAGACCCAACCCTCCCTACACAGGAGTATAACCTTATGTCCTAAGGACCCAGCTGGGCCCGTGACATCCATAACATGCATTCTCCTGACACCCCGGCTATCGGCTGGGAGATCGGTCTCTCAACGGCAGTTTCTTCAGATCACACGGCAGACGACTTCTTTTGAGATACATGTTACCGGCGAACAAACGTAGCTCGTCCTTTGTGGCACCGACGAATCGTCCCAAAAACTGGGCAGATCTTCCTTGTAACTCTTCGAACGTCAACAAGTCGCTTGAGCCAGTGCCATCAGATACTTCCTCGCCATGCATATCCCTTCCCGCGATCCGATACCGGGCGTCCGCTAACGTCGGGCTCCATTCCTGGATCACCACCATGTGTCGTGACCGAAGCAATCCACCAGTCAGACTCACCACTGCTACCACCACTTGTCCACAGGTGGGGTCACCGGCCCGGATCAATAGATTGATCAAAGTCTGGTTTGCTACGAATATTGATGATCGTGGTGGTGACGGTGGAGTAGGGGAAGGGGGAGGACGAGGAGGATACGGATAAGTGCGTGCAGTATTTCCATGCGGCCGAGTTTTGCGGCAGTAGTAGCTAGTCCTAGGAGTTGTCGGGTTGCTGGACCTCGTCGAACACGCAGACCGAGGTCTAGCTCGCGTATGCGGCGGAGTAGGCCTGGAAGCGCTCGTTGTGGGCGTGGGAGCTGATGGTGATGATGTCAAGACCACTGGCACCTGTTTCGGTCGTCTCCGCCCAGGTACAGGCAACAGTAGTCCAGGAGTATCATGGCAGATTTTGCCACTCTGGACTAACCCTTCCCCTTGCGGATTCCATCTCGACTGGTATGAGGCTGCACCATTGTGATATAGATGGTCCACCATCTCCTGACCAGTCAGACCGGAACTCTCGCTTCCCCGACGTTGAAGCCAGTCAAGCACGGCATTGCTCTGATTGATGGTGTAGGGCATGCCGTCTCCGGGTCGGCGGTCAGGGTGGAGCAGACGGCTCACTTTGCGAACCTTGGAGATGAACTCTTCCAAATCAAGCGGCGGTCAGCATAGGGATCGAGTCCCAACAAGTCAAAAATATCAAGGTTGCGTAAATTTGAGTCTTTTGCCCACGGGATCCCCACCATGGTTTCTTTTTCAAAGATAAAGGGTTGCAGCGAGAGTACGATGGTTTCTTTCCGTTGGAATAAGAGGTTCTGGCAACAGTCGAATGTCGGGTCTCTGAGCGAAGGTCAAACTGGTTATGAAGTAGGGAAAGGAAGAGGAAATGTCCAAGGGAAAGGGAACATTTATATTCATTCTGGTGGTCCAAGCTTCGGTCCTCAACGCGTCTCTCACGAATTCGATCGTCTTCATTTCCTTGAGCCGGTCGATGACGGGAGTTTTATGTGTCATCAAGCGTGACTAGAGATATGAGCATGCGTATAGCAAGACACGGGTCACGTGATTTATCACGGTTGATCACGGTTGATCATGGTTGATCAATCGTGATTACTCTCAATATGTCATCATAGCAATAATGCCAGTACATAAGAGCCTCGTATACTCGAAAGGTTGGTGGACTTGAAATGTGATCTACGACTGCGACTATCGATATTGATGAAGTACGCAGGACCACGACATCATGTATACTCATCAAGGAAAGATGAGCGAGGCCGAGGAGTTTTTAATACGAGCCCTGAGAGAGTATGAGAAAGCATGTGGGCTGGATCCCCGCGCTCTCCACGAACGACAATGATCAAGCATGTGTTGAGTATGACATCGCATAGCAGACTTGCTACATCCTTTCAATGTGCCGCAAAGGATTTTTCACCACAAAGCGCGAGAGAAGCTCAGCTAAAGTGCCCAACTGTGACGGATTAAAAGCAGGGCATTATTGGTATCATTTGGACGAGATCAATCATGGTCAAGACGCGAACCAAGATCTTTATCCGACGGTTCGAAGCTTCCGCGAGTGGAAATACCGTTCCGACGATATGCCAGAAACCTGGCTCGGGGCGCTGCCGTGCAAAAATCGTGAAGACGAGGATCAAGCCGACATGGATTGTTGTATCACCGGTGAAGACGGTGGTGTTGAACAAGCACACCTGATAGAAAGGACGGAATGGCAATGGTGGACGGACAACGGCATGGGCGTACGAGCGGTGGCGGAATCTGGAAGATCAAGGAGCACCGATACTGTTGGTTACGAAACAAGCGTTCCCGGAAACTTGATTCCAATGACAGCACATCTCCATAAGCTGTTGGGACGACAATTTATTCTGTATCTTTCCGCTATTACTGGAAGGAGAATATCGGATGCATTGTGTTTTCGCCAAACCGGTGAGGAAGTCCGCGTTTGTCCATCATCGGCGACCGCTGCGTGGTGGACTACAATACACTTCACCATCATGCGCATGGGTTCGCTTTGTCTATGCTATCTCAGGTTGTACGAGTCGACATTCCTCACTCAGTCCACGCAGCGTTATCTTGGTGGGCCGGGGGTGGCAGCTCAACTTATTCCCGGAGAAGAGCTTTGGAGAGAGCGACAACAACGATCCCGCAATATAAGCCCACGAAAACAAGATAGCAATAGTCCGCGAAAACGTGCGCGGCTTCCGGCAGAACAAGATAGTTACGGTAACCGCGATCATACCTTCTCGGACCAAATGCCCTCCGACGACAACGAAGACTCGGGCGTGGAGTTTCATCCCAAACAAGAACATTCAAGAGGCCGAAAAAGAACAAGACCTCCAGAGCTATGAGGGAGTATCGGAGCGGGCTTTGCCACTTATCAATCGCGCTCATCGTTTCTTATTAGGATGGCTCCGCACCGTTGAACTTGCAGATTCAATATGATGACAAATCGTGGTGTGGTATCTTGCTTTTGTCAAGTGGTTGTTGGGATGCGGCGTAACTTCGTTCTCGTACTCAATTGACATTGAGCTTCAACGGACGATAGATACAGTCTGGTACAAGGGTTGTCAGGGGTCAAGCATCGGATATTGTTTCAAACAGTAAATGAACTTGAGCTGTGTTGATCATCATGACTGGATGCCACAGCTGGCTCTGTGAGCAAAGCTCCATAGGCTATCGGATTCTTGTGAAGTCAAGTGATCTATCCAGACTATCATCGACATTTTCATTCCGGACAAGACATTATCTTCACGGTCGTACTCACCTACCCGAGCACAATCGGTGAGCCTGACCGACTTATCCGCTGAGACTCATATCGAATGATCTGCCAATTGTAGCACGAGTCGTCCGCGGGATCAGTGATCGTAGACTGAGATGCGGATGAGTGTCAGCCCACCGATGCTATTTGCGCGTTAGTTACCCTGTGCGAGTTAATCGTAGGAAACGCACGTGGCGAAGAGATTACAAGTGCGCAGCCGAGCGGCCGTGTTGCGGTCGTGTCACGGAAAACCTCATCACCTGCATCGCGACCACCATCTTTCTGGTCTCTCAACGTGTATTCTATGAATCGGCACCATGAACTTGCTTGTGGTGAGGAGATCACCGGTGCTCATCTGGCGTTCATGTAGCGCGACTGTTGTTCCGCAACACCTGGTCGTCCACTTCACACCCGTCACGCAAGATGTATGGAAAAAGGACGTTCGTCCCGAAAAGCCATCGGAGACTGAGTATACTACTCTTTGCTTTTCGGCTGTGAGAACAAAGGGCTAGCCGGTCCGCTCGTTGAGCCGGCGCCAAAGAACCTTATTTCTTACTGGTGTTGGATTCGGAGAGGTGCCACATCCGTGATTAGGTCAATGTGAGTGGGAGCTGACGGCATGGACTACTATAGCACCGGTGAAGACGACGATAGGATATCGCAATGAGACCACGGCTGATGACTTGCACGCACTGCAATAACATGTGGTTCGTATGATGTTGCAACCGCCGCATTGGATTGGAGATAGAGTATGGCTGTCAATGACGTATCCTGTCGTGATCGCTTGCGATGTGCCGACTTCGATCTGTTTCTTCGGTAATAGCCATTGCGGCCCGTGCCGGAGAATGTTGGGGACGACCTCGAATCGTTCGCCTGTTCTCGCCATGCTTTAATCGACCAAGCCTTCGCTGACTAATTAGTCAGTAGACGACATGCTGGCAAGGCTGCACGATGCATCCCACAACGAACTGACCGAATGTGCGTGCACTCATTGCAATGCGGTTACTGAACGTCTATTCGCTTGAACTCGAGACCTTTTCGCGTTTGAGACCACACTATGCGATCGCATCGCACCGGTGGATCGACGGCGCTGAGTTCAGCTTGCACGATCTCCAAGCTAGCGCAACTTCGACAGCTTGGGATACCAAAAGACCCAGCGCTACGCCGCATTCATCCGCAACAATGTGCCTGACGTTAAGTATTTGTGGATCGACACCTGCTGCATTGACAAGAGCAGCAGTCAAGAGTTGCAAGAAGCGATCACGGCCATGTACAAATGGTATGAGAGCGCGGCGGTCTGTCTAACATACTTGAACGATGTGCTCGAAGTTGAAGAGCTTGGAAAAAGCGTTTGGTTTACTCGTGGATGGACATTGCAAGAGCTGCTTGCGCCACGTCTAGTCGTCTTTCTCTCAAGTGAATGGAACGTTCTTGGCCACAAAGCCCAAACGAGCAAGGATTTTACAATGCCATTAGATCACGTCGGGCCTAGGTTGAACTGTGATGTGTCCGCGATCACCAGCATTCCCGAATCCGTCATCGATCAGCCAGAACTCAGAAAAGAGCTGAGCGTGGACGAGAGGCTTGCATGGATGGCGCGACGTACAACCACCAGACCGGAGGACTTGGCTTATAGTCAGATCGGGTTGTTTGAGGTTTCTATGTCCCTACGGTATGAAGAAGGACAAGCACTTGCAGAACTCCGACTCAAACAAGCAATCTCAATAACGCATAGACTTCGATCTGGGCAACTGCCGAGAAGATGCAGAGAGAGGTCAATGAGTTTCTTCAAAAGCTATATGCACATACGTATCTCTACGAGGATCGCAAAAACAGAAACTCCAAGGCAGTGAAGGGAACTTGCCAGTGGTTCGTGACACACGGGAAGTTTCAAGCTTGGAACGCTACCATAAACTGCGGGGAACCAAAGACCACCGTACTATATGTCACGGCGGACCCAGGATGTGGAAAATCGGTCCTCTCGAGACATCTCATCGATACTGTGTTGCCCTCAAAGGATCACACCATATGCTACGCCTTTTTCAAAGACGACTTCCAGGATCAAAAGACTTGCTTAGGGGCAGCGTGCGCTCTTCTACACCAGCTTCTCTCCTCGAACCAGAACATATTTACGACGGAAGGAGGAAGTCGACTACTCAAGACCTTCCGGTCACAAGGCGACAAATACTTCGATTCGTTCACAGAGATTTGGAATGCCTTCATCGCTGCCGCCGCTTGCCAAGAGACCGTCTGTGTGCTCGATGCCCTCGACGAGTGTTGCGAGCCAGATCGAGACGAGCTCATTACGCGATCAGGAGGGTCAATGTTTCAACTTTGCGTTTTCTTCTGACTGGCCGTCCATATGAACATATATCCCGAAAGGTTGTACAAGAACGCAATGGGTTCGAAGCGTCGTCGATCCACATCCAAGGCGACGAAGGACCTGTCACGGAGGAGATCGTGCATGAAATACGACTAGTCATTCAAGCTCGTGTCGAAGAAGCTGCAAAGTTTTGGTGCATGTCTACTCAAGAACAGGAGTTACTTCAGGAAAACATACTCAAGGTCCCGAATCGGACATATCTGTGGGTGACGCTTGTGTTCGACGGCCTGATGAAACGGAAAAGGGCAATGAAGAAGCAAGATATCCTTGATCTTACCAGTACTACCAAGTTGCCCCAAACAGTGTACTACATATATGAAAGCTTACTAGCTAAGAGTGAGGATCAGGAGGACACGAGAAAGCTCCTAGGCTTCGTTCTGGCCGCAGAGAGACCTCTGGCCTTGATGGATATTGCTGTCTTCCTTGCGTACAATGATGGCCAACAGACGTGGAGTGCGCTTCTGGACAATATGATAACACAGGAGAGAATCCAAGGAGAGATTCGAGATCTGTGTGGTCTCTTTGTCAGCGTTGTGGACGGTAAGATCTACCTTTTGCACCAAACGGCAAGAGAGTTCTTGATCAAAACGTCATCATCAAACATGTCCGACGTCATTACCGAAGCCGGTTTCGTATGGCGACACTCCATTTCACTAGCTCAGGCTCATGGAATTCTCACAATACCATGTGCTAATGTCCTATGGCTTTACCTCTCGACACGGGATTTCTCGGGTAGCGAGCACGCGAAATGGGCCCGGTCGATGTTCAGATACTGCTGCCAGATGTGGCCCGCACACTACCGACAGTCAGCAGTGCAACATCGGATAGCAACTAGAGAGCTGGCACGAAGACTGTGTGTACCCGGCGCAGAGCGCACGCAATGGCTTGATCGTCGTCAGGACAAATATGCTGAATTCCCGCCAGACGCATCCACTTTGCATTTGGCGTCTAGTCTTGGGCTTGACCAAGTCGTACAACAGATACTGCTCGCGCCTGGCAAAGTCGACGTCGACCGTATGGACGACGACGACTTGACACCGCTGCATCGAGCAGCCAAGAACGGGCACACAGAAGTAGTAAGATTGCTGCTCGATGCGGGAGCAGACGTGAACATGCAGGGAGGAGAGCATGACAATGCACTACAAGCGGCGTCATGGGAAGGCCACCAGAAGGTCGTGCAGAAGCTGCTAGACGCAGGAGCAGACGTGAACACGCAGGGAGGAGAGTATGGCAACGCACTACAAGCGGCGGCAGCTGGGGGCAACGAGATGGTCGTGCAGAAGCTGCTCGATGCGGGAACAGACGTGAACACGCCGGGCGGAGAGTATGGCAACGCACTACAAGCGGCATCATGGGAAGGCCACCAGAAGGTCGTGCAGAAGCTGCTAGACGCAGGAGCAGACGTGAACACGCAGGGAGGAGAGTATGGCAACGCACTACAAGCGGCGGCAGCTGGGGGCAACGAGATGGTCGTGCAGAAGCTGCTCGATGCGGGAACAGACGTGAACACGCCGGGCGGAGAGTATGGCAACGCACTACAAGCGGCATCATGGGAAGGCCACCAGAAGGTCGTGCAGAAGCTGCTAGACGCAGGAGCAGACGTGAACACGCAGGGAGGAGAGTATGGCAACGCACTACAAGCGGCGGCAGCTGGGGGCAACGAGATGGTCGTGCAGAAGCTGCTCGATGCGGGAACAGACGTGAACACGCCGGGCGGAGAGTATGGCAATGCACTACAAGCGGCGTCATGGGAAGGCCACCAGAAGGTCGTGCAAAAGCTGCTCGATGCGAGAGCAGACGTGAACATGCAGGGAGGAGAGTATGGCAACGCACTACAAGCGGCGGCAGCTGGGGGCAACGAGATGATCGTGCAGATGCTGCTCGATGCAGGAGCAGACGTGAAGATGCAGGGCGGATGCTACGGCACTGCACTACAAGCGGCAGCAGCAGAGGGCAACGAGATGACCGTGCAGAAGCTGCTCGATGCAGGAGCAGACGTGAAGATGCAGGGCGGATACTGCGGCACTGCACTACAAGCGGCGGCAGCTGGGGGCAACGAGATGGTCGTGCAGAAGCTGCTCGATGCGGGAGCAGACGTGAACACGCAGGGAGGAGAGTGTGGCAACGCACTACAAGCGGCGTCTTGGGGAGGGCGCGAGAAGGTCGTGCAGAAGCTGCTCGATGCAGGAGCAGACGTGAACATGCAGGGAGGCAAGCATGGCAACTCACTACAAGCAGCGTCAGCAGGGGGCAACGAGATGGTCGTGCAGATGCTGCTCGATGCGGGAGCAGACGTGAACATGCAGGGCGGAGAGTGTGGCAACGCACTACAAGCGGCGTCACGGGAAGGGCGCGAGAAGGTCGTGCAGATGCTGCTCGATGCGGGAGCAGACGTGAACATGCAGGGCGGAGAGTGTGGCAATGCACTACAAGCGGCGTCACGGGGAGGGCGCGAGAAGATCGTGCAGATGCTGCTCGATGCGGGAGCAGACGTGAACATGCAGGGCGGAGAGTGTGGCAATGCACTACAAGCGGCGTCACGGGGAGGGCGCGAGAAGATCGTGCAGAAGCTGCTCGATGCGGGAGCAGACGTGAACATGCAGGGCGGAGAGTGTGGCAATGCACTACAAGCGGCGTCATGGGAAGGCCACCAGAAGGTCGTGCAGAAGCTGCTAGACGCAGGAGCAGACGTGAACACGCAGGAAGGCAAGCATGGCACTGCACTGCAGGCAGCGTCGACGAAAGGCCACGAGAAGGTCGTGCAGATGCTACTGGATGCAGGAGTAAACCCGAAGATGCAAGGAGGGTACTATGGCAATGCGTTGCAGACTGCACTGTTACACGGTAATGTTGAGGTAACGAAACTGCTGATAGACCGTGGAGCAGATGTCAACGCTCAAGGGGCTGAGTACGGTAGCGCACTCCATGCTGCAGCCCATCACAACAATGAAGACCTCATCCGTCAGCTTCTAGGGCAAACGGCGGACCTTACCGCTAAAGATCGCCATGGCTGGACATCTGCAATGATCGCGTCTGTTTATGGTCACTCCAAGATCGCGGAGTTGCTTTCTTCTACTCAGAGTGCTGCCAGCATGGCAACTGAGCAGACGCCTAGTGACCTAGTCCGTATGACGGGAAACTCAGGGCTTAATGAAAGGATTGATGGTCTGGTGATTACAGCAGGTTGTTTCTACTATCTTCACCTTTGCGCAACACCGATGCTAATCAAAATGATTTTAGAACACGCAAGTAAAGAGGAGCTTGACCGAAAGCTTCAGTACCGTGCAAATCACCCAATGCCCTTCAGTTCGGATACTTTCTATTTCGAGGTAACGATCATCCAAAGCAGCTCTAGCAGGCAAGTCCCAGATTTACTTAGCAAGCTTGCCATTTGCTCCTAACTAACAACGTTGTCACATTCCAGCCTTCTCGGTATAGGAGTATGCGAGCAGCGTTCTTCGCCTGAGGGTATGCCTGGGTGGAGGCAAGGATCTTGGGGATATCATGGTGATGACGGAAAAATTCTTGCACGAAATGGTAGCCGTGGAAAGTACGGTCCGACATACGGGACAGGCGATGTCGTAGGATGTGGAGGGAGCAAGACATCTCAAACCCTGTTCTTCACCAAAAATGGGCAACACCTAGGTATGAAGACTGCTAGGACAGTGATTTTAATGGGTGACATTAACAAGATGACAGGTCAGGCGGCCAGTGGCATCCAAGCCAGACTCTTCGCCGTGATAGGATAGGAACCAAGGATGTGCAAGTATCTGTCAACTTCGGATCGCTTCCTTTCCGGTACATGGGCAAACTAGCTGAGAACACTTCGCTAATAGTGGAGGGCCGGAAAATGGTCAGTGAAAGGTGGAAAAGAAATTTGAAGAAACCCTCTTCTACCTCTAGGTAGTTATTTAGGCTATGACATGTCACGAACGCGATCAGGCCTACGCATATGGACGTACAACACATACCATATGCATGGTGTCAGAGGTGACAGAAGTGTCAGAGCCTCTAACACCTCTAACACCTCTAACACCAGGAAACAACACAAGTATATAACTTCGTAGAAACACCAAGTACATGGGAGCTTCGTGCTCAACTCAATGAAGTAACTTACCCTTACTAGTCACTTCTCACCTATTGTCCTCACCAAGTGCTCAAGAACCAACCCTCCTTCCTTAAGGAGTTACCCATTGTCCAAACCCCTAACCCGGATCGTGACATGACATGCCGTCATTCTCTGCTTTTTGCGCTATCGTAGAAGCCTACAAAAGAGAGTCTCGTTTCTACCCTTCTCTTCTTTACGCCAATCGAACAACTCTCCATCCTTACCCTTATCATTCCGCTCTCTAGCTACTAGTCGCCTATCTTTCGTCAGTCATCATATTTCAGGAGACTTTGAGCAGGTCGAGCAATGTGGTCTTCCTGGAGCCCAATGAATCAGTGAACCTGACCCGTGCGCAGCTCCGGCGCTCTTCAATCTAGAGAGTGTTGTTATCGACGAGTGTCACTTAATTTTGCGTTCGTTCACTATTTTCAAATTTCAAAATCCACTAAAAATGTTAAGTGGTGCCTGGATTTATGAAGCCAGGTGGTGGATTGTTTTACAAGCGGCAGGTGTAAGAGCACGAAAGTGGGACATATTAATACTCATAACAGGTAAATTCTAGGAAACTATAATAGTCTTGCTCCCCCATAATCTGTCCACTTTCACCCAAGGTCAACGAACTACCAATCACCGCCCGCCATGCCTACGCACAGACACTGTGGGGAAATTTACTTCATTTCAAGGCTCTTCATTATTTTGTCGTCGAACACATACCATCCATAACGCATCTCTCGCACACGAGGACCAGTAGAACGACCTGCATGCGTCTTTGACGTTCGTTGTTTCTACACAAACCCACGTTCAGTAATCAATCAGCTATCGTCGTCCCTTGCAGTATCTGTCCAGACCTGCAACCGATATGGCCAAGGTCGAGCATTCGATAGAGCGCAGCACTTCTGACAACCTCATTACTATCAACGTTGGCGGTCGCAAATTCACAACCTTCAGATCGACGCTCACTGCGCGATCCGAATATTTTTTTAACGCTATTATCAGTCGAATGGAGTAAAAATGCTTGTAGATTTGACGGTGATATCTTCATTGATGCCGATCCAGAACTGTTCAGGCACATTCGCAACTTTCTTCGTCGCTCTGTCCCGCCGTTGTTCTGGACCAAAGCGAATGGATTCGACTACTCGTTGTACAATCAGGTACTCCGTGAGGCTGAGTATTATCAAATCGAGTCTTTGGCACAGTGGATCCGCCAAAGAAAATATCTCAATTCAGTGACAACATCCCAATCGATCAGAGTTGTTAACATAGCTAACTGCATTGGCACTGGCCTAAGTGGGTCTCCGGCCAACACGGAGATGGCCTTTTCGGCCAACGATTAAATGCCCAAGAATGGCGGGGTGCGACGCAAGCATGTCTACGTGCAGACCACTCATTTTGAGCCACCCGTACGTCAATGATCGTGTCTTGTTTGAGCAAGTCCTCATTTGAACATTAGGAAGCCCTATGAACAAATCCTAGCTCCGCATCATTCTGACCCCAATCGCCGATGAACGAGATGGCAAGCACTCGCGAAACGCACATGACATATAAGAGTCTAGATGTTGAGGTATGGATGCGATTCAAGGTCATGATAGACTATGCAGCGATGTGTATGGAGATGCGCGGAGTAAAGTTAGACCATTTATCAAAGGTGATCTCTATCAGGATTTAACTCCACGCAAGGCGGAAAAGACATGATCATATACGATGTTCGACACACGCGACTTTGAGGATCTATTGCAATGTGCACAATACCGCGGACACCCATCCCTCACCGGATATGACCCACATTCTGGTTCCCCATCAATCAAGCGCTGAGGCCCATGTTGAATGAACTACCAATCACATCCCGAGCCGTCCGCGGGATTAGTCATTGTAAACCGAGACAATTTCTTCCTAGTCCCAGTGTTGCCGTTTGCGCACAAGTATGATAATTCATTGTGAGTGATTCGTAGGAAACAGCGAAATTATTTGCGCTGGATGCAACCCAACTGCGGCACTGTATGGTAGTTTCGTGAAATCTCAGACCTGCGCATGCATAGTCGACTCGCGTGGTCACATGTATTCGTCCTTGATGATTCGGGCCTAGACTCAACTCTCATAAGCAAGGCTATGGTGGCTGTGTGGACGATGTTCTTCAATTTGCAATGAGCCTCTCGAAATCACACTCTGGCGAGCTGTCTCATCTATTATTCGGGATTGCAAGATCTCGCACGTCAAGTTGAAGTGCGCAACATCCCGACATCATGCGCCTACTCAGATACGATGACAAAGATTGCCTGAGGCTCACCGGTCATCTCTCCGACCAACACCGTCATAAGTATGCGATCCTATCACACACATGGAGTCCAGCAGGAGATCAAGACGAGGTCACCTTCCAAGACATGATACAAGGAGTCGGATTGAAGAAGCCAGGATACCAAAAGATTCGCTTTTGTGCTCAGCAAGCCCGACGAGACGGGTTGGAATACTTTTGGGTCGACACATGCTGCATTGACAAAACGAACAATGCCGAGCTTTCTGAATCCATCATCTCTATGTTCCGCTGGTATACACAAGCCGAAAAATGTTATGCGTACCTTTCGGATGTTGCACACCACACCCAAGAACGAGCTGACGGTAAAGAGGCGGATTGGGAGGACGACTTCCGCGCGAGCAGGTGGTTCACAAGAGGTTGGACTCTTCAAGAACTACTCGCGCCCTCCTCCGTACAGTTCTTCTCGTGCAATGGGCGTAGTCTCGGCACCAAGGCATCACTTGAGAGGATTGTCTCAGACATCACATTCATACCTGTTCGAGCGCTTCGTGGGGAAGCGTTATCATCCTTCACCACCCAAGAGCGCCTACAATGGCAAGAGGGGCGAGAGACGCAGAGACCGGAAGATCTCACATACTCATTGCTTGGCATATTTGATGTTTCTATGTCGGTCCTGTACGGCGAAGGAAGAGCACAAGCGCGAGAGAGACTACTGGAGAAGATCAAGACAAGGCAGAGAGGAATACAGCATTTAGACTTCTCCGTCACCTTTAGTCTAGGTGAAGCAGTGGAAACGCCACATTTTGTTGCAAGGGAAGCGGAATTACAAGAAATACATAAGAATCTACGCGGCAACGGCAAGCGCCAATGTGTTGTGCTCCACGGCCTGGGAGGAATTGGGAAGACACAACTGGCAACAGCATACGCCCTACGGAATGTCGACAAATACTCTGCCATCTTCTGGCTGAATGCCAAGAGTAGAGACACCGTCGAAACAAGCTTTGTGCGAATTGCTAAACAAATCCTTCGTGACCATCCGTCTGCTGCGAGACTAACTAGTGTGGAGCTAGGCAAAGACATGGACGCCACGGTAGACGCAGTGAAAGCCTGGCTCAGCATGTCCATGAACACCCGCTGGCTGATGATCTACGACAATCACGATACTCCAGCAATCCCAGGAGACGCCGATCCAACAGCATTTGACCTTCGTGACTATTTGCCAGAAGCATACCAGGGTAGTGTTATCATCACGACTCGATCGGCACAAGTCCAACTAGGTCACCGTATGCATATCAGGAAGCTACAGAGCTTACAAGATGGGCTTCGGATCTTAGAGAACTCGTCTGGCAGAAGCGAACTGACCAACAATGATGGTGCAAGGCGGTTGTGTCAGAGATTAGATGGGCTGCCTCTAGCACTCGTATCTGCCGGTGCATACCTTAGCCAAAGCACAGTCTCATTCGACAAATACCTAGAGTTCTACGAGCGGTCATGGACAAACCTTTACCAGCAAAGTTCCCGAGTATTAACTTACGAAGATCGAACGCTTTATTCCACTTGGCAGATTTCGTTTGAGCAAGTTGAGCGGAAGAATTGTCTTTCAGCAAATCTGCTTAGGTGGTGGGCATTTTTCGACAATAATGATCTATGGTTTGAGCTACTCAACCATCACGACCACAACAATCCCGAGTGGATACAGCAACTAACTAACAACGAATTTCACTTCCACGCCGCCCTACAAGCCCTGGTTCAGCACGGCTTTGTTGAGTTAGCTATCAGTTCTGAACTTGGTACAGAATCGCAAGGTTACAGTGTTCACACATGCGTTCACTCCTGGATTCTTCACGTACTTAATACGCAGGAGAACAACGTTCTCGCAAGATCAGCTCTACATTGCGTAGCTTCGCATGTCACTAACGAGAATTCGGCAAACTCGCCATTTGTTCAGAGACGCTTGCTCAGTCATGCGGATCGATGCTTGTCTTACATTTCTGAGGCTGATGACTGCGGATCTGACCTTAATTGGCCTTGCGACAGCCTAGGTACTCTGTATAGAATCCAGGGCAAGTCAGTGGAGGCCGAGGAGATGTATCGGCGAGCGCTCAGAGGGTACGAAAAAGCACAGGGACCAGATCACACGTCGACGCTCGCGGTGATCCACAACCTAGGCGTTCTGTACAGGGACCAGGGCAAGATGACAGAGGCCGAAGAGATGTATCAGCGAGCGCTCAGAGGGTACGAGAAAGCACTTGGACCAGATCATACGTCGACGCTCGCGGTGATCCACAACCTAGGTGTTCTGTATAGGGACCAGGACAAAATGGTAGAAGCTAAGGAGATGTTTCAGCGAGCGCTAAGCGGGTGCGGGAAAGCACTTGGACCAGACCACATCTCGACGCTCATTGCAGTCAACAACCTAGGTCTTCTCTACGCTGATCAGGGCAAGATGACAGAAGCCGAAGAGATGTACCAGCGAACGCTGAGAGGACTCGAGAAAGCACTCGGACCGGACCACACGTCGACGCTCGGCACGGTCAACAACATAGGCGATCTGTACAGAACCCAGGGCAAGACAGCAGAAGCTGAAGAGATGCATCAGCGAGCGCTAAGCGGGTACGAGAAAGCCTTCGGACCGGACCATAGATCGACGCTCCACACGGTCAATCATCTTAGCCTTTTGTACGCTGATCAGGGCGAGAAAGCGAAAGCCGAAGAGATGTATCAGCGAGCGCTAAGAGGGTGCGGGAAAGCACTCGGACCGTACCACACGTCGACGCTCGGCACGGTCCACAACCTAGGTGTTCTGTACAAGAAACAGGGAAAGATGATAGAGGCTGAGGAGATGTTTCAGCAAGCGCTAAGCGGGTACGAGAAAACTGTCGGACCGGACCACACCTTGACGCTTACTACGGTCGATAACCTAGGCATTCTGTACAGGGACCAGGGCAAGATGATAGAGGCTGAAGAGATGCATCAGCGGGCACTAAGCGGGTACGAGAAAGTACTTGGACCCGATCACACGTGGACGCTCGGCACAGTCAACAATCTAGGTGTTCTGTACACTGAACAGGGAAAGTTGACGAAGGCTGAGGAGATGTTCCAGCGAGCGCTGAGCGGGTACGAGAAAGCACTCGGACCGGACCATAGATCGACGCTCAACACGGTCAAAAACCTAAGCATTCTCTACTCTAATCAGCGCATGATAACAGTGGCTAGAAACATCATCCATGCCTTGTTGTCTATTATCATTTGGGCCATGTTGGCTGTATCGTATTATTATTGCAGTAAAATAATACCACAGTATGGATAATACAAGGTTGTATCAACGAATTCATTAATTAATTCATCCATCAATATATCAACCTATCCAATCAATGCAAGTACAAGCTAATTCAGAGTTAGTCAAGAGTGAAACAAGAATGGAATTCCCATAATCCGTCCACTTTGACCCAAAGTCGATTCTCCACCAATCACAGCCGGGTGTCTCTCCGCGTAGCGGATCGCGGGCCGGCTCTAGTGATCCTCGATATGCTCCAGACTCTTGGCACGGCTTGAATCTTAAGCCGTGCCGTCACGTTTCTTGCGATTCGGTAGCCTTCTGCGACGGCGTACGAACTCGTTTCTGCCCAGCAACACCTTCAATACTGAATGAAGCCATAATCATAACGATACGATAAGGAGAAAAGGAATGACGAGTTGAGTTCCCGAACGTACACCAAAATTGCGCAGGGTAAATGGGATGCCAAGCTATTCTTCTGCGGCTCGGCCCGTTCTACCACAAGCGGGCGCTAGTTGCCGCGATGTCATGACAACGATGTTACCAACTCCATCACTCGTTCCACCTCTACAATAATGACAGTGATGCAGATCATATGCACATCTGCGCATCAGATTTATGGGGAATAATTGAACGAGTTCGCGATATGAGACCCAGATACAGCAAACCTGGACATCCCAATCACCAGTTTGGGTCCTCCAGGAAATCTTCACGCGTTGTTATCAAACATCCGGGCTACCATGGATTCAATGACGTGTTGTTCACGCTCCCAGCAAACGAAGGTGACATGGCCAAGCAAGCGCATTTTGAAACTGTCCGCTTAGCTTGTATGATCGTTGCCAACAATGCATTTGATGGGGTGCTAACTACGACTCCCGACATTTCGAGCCCAGTAGAGGCCGATGAAAATGGCCTCATCCCTGCTGGTCAATATTATTTTCATGTGACCCAAGGTAGTACTGACTATCTATCTCGCTTGGTGATACTGATTGTGGTTCAGAAGAAGACACACGTCCATACCCTGTGGTTCCGAACTTCCGCAGCTGGCGATTTCCGCACAGCGGCGTGCCCAAGACATGGCAATCGGCAGGTGAAAGTCAACAGACATCAGATGGTGTTTCACAGAGTTGTCGTATGACACTGGCCAGTCACCCCCGAACGCTGCAGAGATGTCATGTGATCCCAACCACAGAGAAGAAGTGGTTCGCTGAGAATGATATGGACCAGCACGGCAATCTGAGTGGCCGAAGTGGACAAGATGTGGCCGATATGTCTAACAATTTGCTGTTGCTACGAACAGACATACATCACCTCTGGGACGCATCGGAGTTCGTCATCGTGCCTAAAGCCAAAGATGGAAGCCTCGTCTGGGTCGCACACGCGCTTTCAGATCATTCCGAAGTCTACGATCTTTATCACAACGTACCGTTACACCAGCTTGATATACCAGCAGAGTTTCTCATGGCAAGGTTCGCCTTCCAAATTTTTCCAAAGGTTCTCGGCTTCCTCCAAACAACACAGTCTCGGCGACTCGTGATGCCTGCATCGGATGGACAATTGATGACACAAGACTTCACCGCGGATCAATGCAAGGAATATAGCTCGAATCAAGGCCCGGGGCGAAGCACTAGCCCCACCAAACGTTCTCGAAGTACGACGGGTGATATCAGTATGAATCTTCAGAGCAATAGTCTGCGAAACGTGCGCTTTCTCCATTCGGACAAAATAAGCACGGCTATTACGAACGTGTCTTCTCGGATGGAACATTCTCCGACGATGACATAGACTCAGGCGTAGAGATCCGTCCCAAGGATGACGTTTGGAGGGGACGAAAAAGAATGAGGTGATCCATGTGACATGAACCAATTTCCTCTCATGAACTCAAACAGCAGATTCGATGAATGTTGAATAAAGTAAAGATGATAGTAAGCATTTAATACCATTCATGGCAAATAATTACCTGGAGACCTACTTCTCACCGTATCTAGGTCATATTCTTTTACCCGCCCTCCCGCGCCGCGGAGCGAGATGGGAGCCAATCATACAACGGGATCTTCTCCGCATAGCGAATCGCGGCCCGCCCCGAGATCGGTCGTTTGCGCATGTGATCTCCTGAACCCATGTACGTGCTGGTACTGGTTCGGGTACTAAACAAAGTACAAGTACTGTTGTAGTCCGGCGAATCTTCAAGCCTTACCCTACTTGCCATAGCGTTGGTGTTGATACTCAAATTACTCCCAACTTCCTGACAACGCTTAACCCCACTTCACTCCGCCATTTGAACAGCGGCCATGTTTGTGTGAACTAGTCATCACCTTTATTATACGCGTGAGATACACCCTTGAATGTTCCATAGCTGCAGATTCGCATGTGAAGTCGCATGGGTCGAGCCAGGTTTATACTTGGTTCCCCATAAGTCACGCGCCGAGGCACATATCGAACGAACTACCAATCTGTCAAAGGAAATGCCAAGAGCTACACAGTAGCTCTTGGAACACCTCACGCAGTTATAAGAACGCCAAGAGCTGTTATACAACCAATCATAGGAGGATCCAACATCCTTCAAAATATGGTACAAGAAGAAGGTTAATGAGGATGTGCCACCTCAACAAGTAGTCCCAGCAACGTGGTAAGTTGAGGGGTAAGCACACACATATATAGAGAGTGGATCCCAGTAGAGTAGAAAATCAAGGATTCAACCCCTTTCCTCACAGAGCTACAGTCAGGTGACCAAGCCAAGAGGAAAGCCCTTCGATAGAGGCAAGGTGTATAAATTCGATGGTTACGTCAGCGAAGACCCCGCAGAACGGCCCAATTAAGGGAAGTGTATGTTTGCCCGCAGAAGTGGGACCTTTCTCTTCCTCCCATAAACGTTCATCATCAACTTAACCAGCATACAAGCTTGCTTCGTATTTCTTGCACTCCAATCCGACATCTACAACAAGCTACATCAGAAAATTTACACCCTTTCGCCAACATGGTGGGAATCGCAGATATCACAATCGGATGTGTCTGCGTCAACCGAGCGACGCTGACTGCTGCAATGCTGAACTTGGACGAGGAGCATGAAAATCATGGTTTTGAAACAACAGAGCTTGATCCGCTCACTTGTATTTTTGGTCGGGTGGGCGTGCATCATGTCGTCATTGCTCCGCCGATCGAAGACGATGAAGCTATCAGTGTAAGCTATGTGACAGGGTACCTGCTTAGAAACTTCAGAAACATGAAGGCTACATTCGTGATAGGGATAGGTCAGAGCTCAAAACCCGAGCAGGATATCCGGCTCGGCGATGTCATTGTGGGGGAGAGGCTAGGGAGTTTGACTCAGTCGTACGACTTTGGGACTGGTAAACAGCGACTTGGAACTCACTACATGGCTGCTGGCTCCAGCCTGCCGAAGGCAGTTCATGACGCAATGGCCAAGCTCGTGAAAGATGGCGTTGATATCAATCAGGAAGCTTTGGCTCGGTCCAAGTACGGATCGCGAACAGAAAAACGGTACGGACGTCCGAGTGACAACGGCGACTGTCTTAGGACCCAAGAAGAGATAGTCAAAGTGCATCATGGCCCTATAGTCTCAACCAACTCGCACATGTGTGATGCTGTTCAACGAGACACAATCGCTAGAGACTTTGGCACACTTTGCTTCGATGAAGCAGCAGCAGGTGTGAAGTACCACAACGCATGTTTAGTTATCCTAGGTATTGCCGACTATGCTGACTCGTATGTAAACAAAGATTGGATACGGTACGCTGCTCTGACCGCGGCTTGTTGTTGCAGAAAACTTTTGCTCGAACTGTCCTCGTTAGCTTAAGAGCAGCCAGATATTTTTGGTCATGGACATGTTCGAGAACGAGGGTAGTAAACTGCATAACGGAAAGTTGTGCAGAAGTCCTGGGCTTCTGGCGAATATTTGACTTGAAAAAGAGGATGCAGTGTTGGGACGAGTATTAGAATGATATATGAAGAGTTCCATTGCTCCAGTCTTTATATCTCTTTTGAAGACCTCGCTATCGATCGACTATTTACAGATCGAGCCAGCTTGAATGCTCATACAGCCACTAATGGGGAGATATGGTTTTCCATTTGAGCTCGATGATCGTCAGCACACCTGCAGAGGATGTAAAGGGCAGGTAATTGCAGAGAAGATTATTATGTCCACATTTCTGAATCAAACTATTCCCATTTCTCTTCATTGACGCTATTTCTCTTCATTCAAGCCTCACAACATGGACTACACAGATGTATTCACTCACCTCCTTCAATATCAGGTGATTGTGTGCAGAGATTGCCACACAGCAATGGTCCCAGCCCATACCTATACCAACCTAAGTGCTAAACACCTCTATATCGACCCAAAGACCAGGAAATCTATTCATTCAACAATTCAAGAGCTTCCTGATTTAGCCAAGGATGTGAATGAAGTGCAATATCCACCTAAAACCAGTCCACCAATTCAACACCTACCTATTTACTCCCAGGGTTTCCAATGTACCCTTTGTAATTACATAATTGTTACCCTACGACAGATTCAACACCATGTAAGGGTTAGACACTTTGGAGACCTCCAACAAGGAGTGCACAGCCAAGAGTACAGCCAATTCAACAATTAAGGCTACAGCTAAGGGCACAATCAAGGGCACAATCAAGGGCACAATCAAGGGCACAATCAAGGGCACAATCAAGGGCACAATCAAGGGCACAATCAAGGGCACAATCAACCCAGCAATCAACCCAGCAATCAACCCAGCAATCAACCAGCAGTCAACCCAGCAGTCAACCCAGCAGTCAACCCAGCAGTCAACCCAGCAGTCAACCCAGCAGTCAACCCAGCAGTCAACCCAGCAGTCAACTCAGCAGTCAAGATCTCTACCTTGGCACCAACCAGTCCACCAGCCAATTCAAGGGTTAGGTGTACAGCTAACTCCACAATCAACTCAGCAATCAACTCAGCAATCAACCAGCAGCCAGTCCAGCAGCCAGTCCAGCAGCCAGTCCAGCAGCCAGTCCAGCAGCCAGTCCACCAGCAGTTCAAGGGCCAGTTCAAGGGCTAGGTGCACAGCTAATTCAACAGCCAACTCCACAGCCAAGTGCACAGCTAACTCAGCAATCAACTCAACAGCCAGTCCACCAATCAACCCACCAATCAACCCACCAATCAATTCAACAGCCTTGGAGGAAGGTTCATTCATTTCAACACTTCTTCACCCAGAAACAGTGGAAGGTGTACTTTGAGGTGAATCACAACCAAACCAGCCTTGACCACTCACCCCTAGGCATGCCTACCTCATTGTTTAATGAATTCAACGCTGTCCACACCCTAGCTGATCAACAAGAAGAGCCTATTAATGGAGAAGAGGATAAACTTACCCCTAACCCTTGGCTCAACTTTATAGGGTGGCCCTCACACCTAGCTGGACACCTCAAGAGTGATCTTATCAAGTTAATTCACCCCTCTCATGCAGAGATTGAATTCAACCCTAAGGTTCATACCAATCAATGTGAATTGTACAGCCTAGAGAGTGAGGTGGGTCTTGATAGGGCAGCTAGGGCCACCAAGAGACTCATCAAGTCTTCATTCACTTCCTGTAAGGTGGAGATTTGTAGCAGGGCAGCCCTAGAGGCAGTCAATCGAAGGGAACATGGAGAGAAGACCAATGAGAAACCCTTTTATTCGTACCATCAACCTAGGACTATCCAGGTCTACACCCAGGTGTGGATCAAGATCCTTAGGTATATTTGGAGGACTAGTGAAGAGGGTCCTCACCTCTACAAGATGACCACCTCTCAACAAGACCTCCTCCTCACAATCAAGAGACTCACCTTAACAGCTGACCCTCAGGGCCAGTCTCAGGGCCAGTCTCAGGGCCAGTCTCAGGGCCAGGGCTACAAGGAAGAGCTGAATTCAGCTATCCTTGACTTTTGGCTTGAGCTGTTCAATCAAGACCTCAAATATTCAGACTTTGAGAGCCCTCTCATGAGTGCACTGGCCCTTCTAGGACTACATGAGACTAAGCTCATCTGGCTCACCCCCCTTCAATACAACCCTAAGCTATCTGCAATAGTGACAGTAGCCAAGACCCTCATCATTGCTAAATGTCTCTACCTTCAAGCCCTCCAAATTGAGGAGCTGACTCAACTAGAGGGCCAGGCAGACATAGCTAGAGACCAGGCTGATTCACTAGTCTCCTTGATTGATGCATTTACTAAGGACAGGTTTAGCCTCAGAGAGTTAACAGGTCCTTGTACACCCTTTAACAGGGTCCTTCATCAAAGAACCTATGCATTCAGAGTCATCAACACTAGCTCTGAGGGTGGCCACATCTTCTGGACAGGCCACAATATCCACAGAGGCAACCTCACCCTCAACATGGACCAAATTAGGACCCTAGTCCACACCCTATTCAAGAATGTGAAAGGCCAGCTCTTCCAAACCCTCCTAGGGGTCGAGAAATCAACCCAATTACCCCCATCCACCTATCCAAGTTGATTGATAACCCTCTCAATCTAGATCCAGGCTTTAACTTCCTCCACCACCCCTCCAACACTTGGATTCACTCACACACATACTGGTTAAGGCAACACATGTGGAAAACTCCAAATTGGGGTCACCACTTCTTTGAATACCACTCAGATCTTCATCATGTAAAGGACTTGACATGGAGATTCACTCACATTCATCAATACCTTCAACAAATCAAGCAGTTCAAGGAAGACTTGGCTATCCTCATGCATCTCACAGCAGGGGCTCCAGCTAGGGCCACTGAACTGCTCTCTATTCAAACCAAAAATGGCAAGGAGGCTAAGTTTCAAAGAGGGTTGTTCATTCATGATGGGCTAGTAGCCATGGTCACCACCTACCACAAGGGCTACACCCACACCAGAGACTTCAAGGTAGTTCATCGATTTCTTCCTCAAGAGGTGAGTGAATTGGTGGTCTATTTCCTGTGGTTGGTCCAGCCCTTCATTGAGGACCTCCAAAGGGTAGCCTTTGGCCAGATGAAGCCCTTCTCTACCTACATGTGGCAAACCAAGCCCCAGGAGGAGGGTTGGAGGGGTCTAGAGGAGGAGGTGGATGAAGAGGTAGCTCTCTTAGCCTCAGAGGTGGAAGGACAGGGCCCTGATTCGACCCTAGACCCTCCAGCCCAACCCCAAGAGGATCTTCCTTCAGAATTAGCCAATAATGTGGATGGATTATGGGACAGCAACAGGGTCACCTACTGCTTAGAGAGGGTCTCCATGAGATACATAGGGGTCAAGATCAACATTCAAGGGTGGAGACAGCTATACCCTGCTATCCAAAGACAATTAGCCACCACTCCACAGGTACCAGAGGACCTAGAACTCATCTATAGCTCCTCTCACCCTCAGCAACACCCTCCACCAGCCTCCTGGCCTAGTATAGAAGAGGTGAGAGCCCTCCAAGCAGGCCACAGCCTCCACACAGAGGACAGGGTCTATGGCAGGCTCCTCAGTGAGGCCCCCAACACCACCCAAGCTCAAATTCAGCAATTCAGAAGGGTCAGCCTTGACTGGCACCACCTCCTCCACTTCCCCTCTGCTGCCAATCCCTTCAAGGGCCAGTTCTACGCACAGAGGAATCAATTGGAGGTCAACAGGCAAGCTCAATTAGCCAGGATTTACAGGATGCAGTCCATGGACATTCACTCAGCCCTCCAACTCCTCACTCACCCTCAGGCTGAGTTCAGAGGGCTCCAAGAGGTAGCTGTGAAGGCTGTCCTGTCGAACTATCCTAGGATCTTGATTGTCATGCCTACAGGTGAAGGGAAGACCCTCACCTTCTTGATTCCAGCCTCAGTGAGTGAATCAGGTGTCACTGTAGTGATTGTCCCTACCACAGCCCTTAGGACAGACCTAGTGGATAGGTGCAGGCAGGCCAACATCCCAGCAGAGCAATGGAAGGGTGAGAGACCAGCCTTCACAGCCAAGGTGGTGGTAGTGACTGTAGAGAGTGCAGTCTCAGGGCCATTCATTGATTACATCAATGAGAAACAGCAACACCACCTTCTAGAGAGGATCGTGATTGATGAATGTCACTTGATTCTTGAGTCTCATGCCAAGTGGAGGCCTCAAATGCTGAATTAGCAGACCTCACTCACCACCCTGTCCAATTCCTATACCTCACAGCCACCCTACCACCTTCAAACCTCTCCCCCTTCTGCCAGGCTGCAGGGGTGAGTGAATCAACCCTCAAAGTGATCAGAGGACGCAGCAACAGGCCCAACATCAAATATTCAGCCCAAGAGTACCCCCAAGAGGAAGGGTTTAACCTTATCCAAGGGCTATTCACCAATTCAAGGCTCAAAACCAAGGACAGGGCAATATTGTGGTCTATTGTAGCAAGGTGAAGACAGTCCAAGAACTAGGGAACTACCTAGGGGCAAGGGTAAGGGTAAGGGTAAGGTAAGGGTAAGGGTAAGGGTAAGGGTAAGGGTAAGGGTAAGGGTAAGGGTAAGGGTAAGGA
>JAUJYN010000066.1:272113-330685 GCA_030737835.1 Acorus gramineus | reverse complement strand
TAATATATTGGAAACTCCCTACACTAAAATGTTGATTTTGATTTTCCCCATGCAATGTTTCAAAAATGGAAAATGATACATCTAAGCACCATTGTATCCATTTACAGTCCACACTGATTTTTTTTTTTAATAAATCTATTCCATTGAAATGCATACAAGTATATGAAATGATATATATATTAATATAGCATTTTTTTCACTTTGAAAAAAAAAATAGTCAATACACTATGATAGAACCCCATATATTATGATAAGGCAGTATATCTTATGCTATCATAATATATAGGGTTGCAAAACGGATTAAATGTATCTGCGCTTCATGGCACTCATATGGCTCTTGTAGTCTGTATAAAACTCTTCTTTCTTTATAAAATGAACTAAATACCCTAACCAAGTCACTGAATCAGCATCTCATCGTAACGAATGAATCGCAACCCATAATCTACAAAAATGGTGTTTTTGTACAGCTTTTATGAACAGCGAACCCGACGATGGAGTCTTCAAGAACTGGTTGTGGTTGTCAAGAAGTTGGGAGGACCTGGGACTGGAGAGAGCTCTGATGAAGAAGGAGAGGTGTATTTAGATGAAACTAAATGATTTAGGAGCAACAAATACAATTGCCCAATCTAGAAAGGTAGATCAAAACCTACAACCACCAAATCTTCTTCCATGCCTTTTCCATCTGATTCACAGCATGTAATGCTATTGATGACTTCAGACTTCAGAGCAATCCAGTGTCCTAATTTAGAATCAAAAGTGTGCCCAACTCAACTTGAACTTCTGTTTGTGAAATCTTGTAGCTGTACATGTCTAACGCCACCATCTCCACCGCATGAAAGAAAACCGTGTGGCAGTGGTTTGATATCTGTCACCGCAGCCTGCAAAAGAGAGCATTAGATGTCTAGTCTATAGGATTTGGAGGCTCTTTGGTAAGAGAGGGTACCCGAACAATTCCACCGAATCCACGAGAGCTTGGTTGGAGAAAAGTGTGTCTATCGTGCAATTTCGGCCAATGGAAAACCAACTCTGATTTTTTCGCATCCCATAGTTTAACATCTCCATCTTTACCGCCTGTTAAGAACAAGCTTGTGTTTGGGATCGTTGTTATCCTTGCTATGCTCCCTTCAGTTACCACAAGGACATTATTAAATTATAAAATAATTGTCACATCAAAGCCATGCAAGGTTAAAGTTCAATCAATGTACCTTGATGAGCCTTTGGTATGTACCAGAGCATCCCAGTTGGGTTTTCACCTATCCTATTTGGACTCGAGGAATGTGTGTTTATACTTGGATCACTGGGGTGCTTTTGCCGTTTCGTCCTCCCAGTTGCGATGAAACGGAAGTCATGCAGTCCAACATCTCCAGCTTTTCCCCCGGTCACAATTAAGGGAGAAATAGATCCACTACCGACTTCGTTATCAAACACGGAAAGAGAGCGAGCACCACCTTCATGTGTATTTGTTTAAATGATTATATTAAAAAATTAGACTGAAAATATTTTTGAGTTATTGAAAAGAGGACACAGAATTGAGAATGCAAAGAAAAGGTAAAAGGATCACAGAAATGGGAATGATGATGTTTCATGGTCTTTTATTTAAAAAGTAATAATAGACAGAGATAATGGAATCAGAAATAACACTAAATGGATATTAAACAATCATGACAACAGATCATGTCCATGATTGAGACATCGCATGATGCAAGGGGATTGCAATTACTTATCCAGATCACAAAGGAGTGAAACACGGAAGATCATAGGACCATGCCAAAACTATACATTCTATGTAGTATACGCCATTTGGACTTATTATTTCTGAATATCAAGACAGCCTTTTTTGTTTAGCCTGTTCCACACAAACAGTTGGTCCAGAAAAAGAGAGTATTTTACAATTAAGGCTGTCATTGATGGTATGAACCTATATTGTTGCACTTGGAATAATTTTATATCCCAT
Source organism: Acorus gramineus (assembly GCA_030737835.1). Classification (NCBI taxonomy): domain Eukaryota; kingdom Viridiplantae; phylum Streptophyta; class Magnoliopsida; order Acorales; family Acoraceae; genus Acorus; species Acorus gramineus. The sequence goes on along the minus strand of JAUJYN010000066.1, from coordinate 328,731 downwards.
CCTCTTAGAACTGAAGGCGCATATCAGGATAATATGAATAAATGGAAAAATAACATTTCTGCCTGGATTTAATTCTTTTTGGAATTTATCCAAGACCTTGGTCCTAGCAGCTGCCCTTGTATCAAGATGAATAGCATTTCCTATTCCTTGAAAGAGAGCCCCATTCGAATTCCTTCAATGTGATTGTGAAAGAAGGCCTCAAATTACTATATCTTGGTTTTGGTACAGTTATGAGGATAAGCAACAGAGTCTAAAGTTGGCAGAGGGTATATGAAAACTTGACAGCCTATTTTCCAGCGGGGAAGGATGGCTAGAGATATGCAGGAAAGACAAATATCCAGCATTGTAAATCGCCACATAAAGAAAACTAATCTCTTCTACTACTACATCAAATAATATCCATGAATGTTTCAAGATTTACCTATGGCTCGAAACTCACCCTAGGAACGAAGGAAAATTTGCAGACTCCAGCAAATTTTCAAGACACCTTCAGGAAGCCTCTTATCATTTTTTTTTTTTAGGTCGCTCATAGCTCTTATAAACATAGAATCATCTGGAACAGAAGCATATTTATGTTACTGTTGGCTCCCATCTCTGGATCCTATATCAAAGGCCTTCAGAACTACTACTTTATGGGATAGTATGCTTTTCTTTTTACATTCATTATTTAGAGAAAGATGTTAAATAATGTAATGAACTTTGCACATGTTTTCTTGCGAGTTTAAAAGGAAATAAAACTTACCTTCATGACATACAAGAGATGCTTGAGAAGTGGCTGGTGGAGCCAATACGTCCCATATGACAACATTGACACCGTTTGAACTACAACCAGCAACAGCAAGAACAGATCCACTCGCAGCCAAATATGAGACATCACTGAACAATAGATAAAGAGATGAGCAGAAAAAATATACATTTACAGACAGAGGAAGAAAGATTAAAGCATTTTAATTCAAAGAAGAAAAAATAACAAAAGAATAGTTATACATACGATGCGTGGCTGTTAAAGCAGAGAGATGATTCTGTGGGGCAGACATTACTCCTTCCTCCAACCTCAAGTTGCCATGTGCATACGGTGCCATCTAAGGCGGCACTAGCAAATCTATGTCCACAGTGATCAAACTGCAATGCTGATATTGATGCAAGTGCATATGGTGGAGGAACATTCGCAGCAGGTAGAACGCCATAGGTTGCCGTAGCTCTGTACTTACCAAACTGCAATATAAGAACCTCAAATTTTAAGCAATACATATACATGTCCACATGCATAGCAAGAAAAAAAAAATCAGAAAATCATTTGAACAAAATACTATAAGAGGTACAAATTAACAAATCATAACAGCCTAAGGAAAAAAAATATAGCAAGCAGTTGTTCTCTATACATGCTTTAATTGTTAAGATTGTGTACCTCCCAAAGATACACATGTGTATTGCTTGATCCAACCAAAAAGAAAGGTCTCGAAGGATGACTGGACAAGGATCTGGTGCTTATGTTTTCAACAGTTGCTGGTGGATCAACAAACTCCTCAAAGTCTTCTTGCTCTCCCCAACCTAAACCTGACGCCCCCATACCAGCATAACCGGGAATGCCAAATGCTCCACCACCTGTCAGGTCCTTCCCTGGCCTAGCCAAAGTTCCTAGGCCAAATGTTGCTCCACCCAAGCCAAGGTGTGCCCCTTTCTTGCTTCCAAGTCCAACACCTGGAGATACAAATGTTGGGATTGGTGTAGACACAGACCCAGCCCACCCATCCCGAGGCCAATCAGATTCTGACCAGATATAATCATCCATCTCTCTGGAAGTTTCACTCCTTTTCCAGTTAAAGAAAAGAATACCCTGAGAAGGAAAACAGTCAAAATATAACATATTGAAACTTATCATCCATATCAAATCACATTAACAAGTCTTATCCCATCTGGTGGGGTATGATTTCGTCATGATTTGTGATTTCTTATGACCAATTCTAAAACCTACCATCAACACTCCATCAATTACCGAATCCCTAGGTGAAATTTGATGAATAGGGGAGGGACCTGCCAATGTGTATCCCAGGACAGTTGACTGGCAGAGAAGCTTACCGTATTTGTTAGCAATGCTACACTCACAAATAAATCTCAAACAAATTCATCAAAGATGATACAACGTGATAATGGTGATTCACTCAATGTGCTTTTTTTGGAATAGCACGTTGGATGAAATGCTCATAATCATGCCACATCATAAGATCTGTTATACAGTTTAAGCTCATGCAATTTGGGAGCAAGCTTCTTGCCCCTTAAGATTTGAAAAGGGATTAAACAAGAGGGAAACACAATACATATATGTACAGCATGCATTAAGATCTGACGCAATTCCCAACAAATATTATAACTCCCAAGATATATTTCAATGCGTTATGTCAATCTTATTTATACAAACTACAAGGAATAAAATCCACAATATGCCATTCTTCTAAAATGCACATTGTTGTTGATTGAAATAAGAGACGTTTGAATGGAGAGAAAGGAAAATTAAAGTATTGATAAACTAAAAAAAATTTACTTGGTGTCAATGAATTGGAGTTTCTCTGAATATGGATTGACCATGCGTCTTTTCTTTAGGAAAAAAATTGGAATTTATTTAAGTAAAATATGCAATATATCTTCCATCCTGCCTTTGTTCTGTGTCACTTACTAATATTGACCTTGCCATCTGGTTGCAAACAGTATCTGGATATCATGTGATAAAATGTATTTGAAGTGCAGATTATGTTCTACAAGAAAAAGAGAGTGGCAATTCTGCAAGAATCTATTTGGAGATTCCTCATTGAAGGACTGATGTGAATGAATGCTGTGTAATAAAAAAACATAACATATGACAGAAGGCTGACCTTACGGTTGCTGGCAAGTGCAACTTCTTGATGATCAATGGAATTGAAGCACATTGCCTACACAAGGCAAAATCGTGGATCAGTAATCCTAAATATAAATAAAAAATATTTGATCTACCATGTACAGAAATAATTTTGTAATTTAACAACCTTCCATATTCCTCAAAGGAAAAAAAAAACCTTAACATTGGCCATAATGAACTTTAATAATCTATTCCATAATTATTATTAGATGAATGAGTTGTAAACTGCACTTAAGGTCTTTCTGTTTGGCACTGCCATACAACAAGGTAGATAGGATGGCCCAAACTTTGGTCCCATATAAATAATAAAAAAACCCAGATAGAATATCTAAAGACAAATCAGGAAGATAATGAGAGTGGTTCACAATGAATAATTCTGGTCACTAATTTATGAGGTCAGGGCAACATGAGCACCATATGATTTCTATCATGAAAATGTTTTCATGTAGACTATGGCCGCCCAGCATGATGGGAGAAATATTATACCTCCAAAAGTTCTCCATTTCTTTTGTACACCTCTCTTGGATTATGGAAGTAAATAACCTCCTTGCCACCGCTCAGATCTTTTCTTCGGCTGCCCGGAAATCCATTGCTGACAGAATGCTGGATATGAGATTCTGCTCCCCTACTTATAGATCTTGAACTAACCCTGCTTTCATGGTCACTACATATGGTGCCAACAGTTTCACTCTCAAGCATGATGCTTTTATATGCACCAGTCCAGGATGTAGAGATCTTCTGTTTAGAGTGGAACCGAATTACTTTTTCCTGTACAAAACATTCACAAATGTCCGTGGAAGTGGAACTAACAGAAGCTTTCCATAACAGTTTACACAAATGTTCCTCACTTCCGTTGTCAAAATTTTCCAAGAAATCATCTCCCTGAATTTCAGTATTAGGTAGGTCTCCATGAGAGGAGTGATCAGACTCTTCCAACCAAACCAGTGGTGGTGACAGGGAACCTTTTTCCAGTTTCTGCCTCAAGAATGAGGCCAGATTCTTTGTTAAAGAAGAATAAATGAATGTCAAATTGATTTTTAACTTAGAAAATAACACAGGGAACAGACAGATCTGTTCATCTGTGCTTTTTCCATCCTTGTGTCTTTCATTAAATAACAAGCTCAACTCACATTGGAAGAAATTGTACAGTTGTCCCCACAAACAAGCCCCAAGCAGATGCCACATTTCATCTCTACATGTTGGGAGATTCAGCAATCCACTTGGTTGAGGATTCCTTTGCTCAAAATCCGCAGCAGGAAGATTCTCCCCATCACCGATAGATGCACCACGAACCATCACATCTGCAGCTTGACCTATTGCCTTCTCCAGATTTAATACCAAAACCTCCAGATGAGAATGCTTATTTCTGAGATGATACAGGATGGGCTTAATCATCAAAATGAGTCCTTTCAAATTTCTCTGGAACCATGTTGATGCAAAACATGTACAATATTCAAAAATATCAAGAATAGAGGTATCTTTCAGTTTGAGATCATTTGTAATATATCGAGAAATGTTGGCTCCTAGAAGTGGTCTTACACGCCTCAATAAAGATCTGATGCTGCACAAGAATAGCATGTGTGAATCAAGAGCATCATTGCTGCTACCAATTACATTTTGTTGATCAGAAGTAGGATGCAAACTAGAGTGTGTAATACTGCAGGCCACAACATATTGAGCTAACAGTTGAGAAAGCTCCTTGCTAGCCTCTAAAATCAGGTTGTCAATTGCTGGATAAAGAATCAGGTTGTCAGAAGAAAGCTGTGTATCATCATGAAGTTCTTGGTGGAAATAGCTATGTAGATACTCATATCCCAGAAGTGATGAGCCACTGTTGCTGGCAAATAAAGTAATCTGTGGCACCAAAAAGTTATCTGCCTCATTGAGAGTCAAGAAGAAATAAAACATAAAGAGGAAAAAATTACATACTGTTGAGGTGATAAATCAAATTACCATATGAATCAAATCAGCCGTATTCAGAGAATATTTCTGCTTCAAAATTGACAGTCCTGTTGCAAACTTATGTTTAAGATTCTCAATTGGTATATCATCTTGAGAAAACCCCTTCGGACTGAAGACTGATGCTGTAAAAGGTGCTATATTAGTAGCTGGCCAGCTTGGATGCTCCATCATCAATCTAGATAAGCACTGCATAGCCAAACTAAGTTTCACATGGAGCTCCAATGTAAAAGCCACATCTGCGAGCATCCAGTTACCCTCGGATGGGGAACATGGTAGAGTGGGGTCATGCTTCTTGAAATTTGAATAATCTGCTCGTTCTTTACCCTCAATCGTGTCCAAAAAAGTTGATACACAGTCCAAAGCTTCCAGCTTAAATAAATATAAAATAATCATTCAGATATGTATTTATATTTGTACAAAAAAATTTACAATAACAATTCCTTTAGTTGTCATAAAAGAGAACTAAGACAATGAAAATAAGCAAACCGAGGATTTAATCTTAATGACCAAATAAAAAATCCAGAATTGATGTATTTACTACAATAAACAGATCTGATTTCCCAAAGTAAACATTCAAGTGAGAGATCTATAGATTGAGTGGTCCATATAAAGCGATGCAAAAGCATCAAGTAATAGACAAATTAATTGCTACAGAAGGCACTATTTCTCGAGGCACCACCCATGAATCTAATTTATCATGTATGTCGTCAGAGTGAACAGAAATATTTATAAGCATATAGTGAATTTTTAATCACTATCACAGGATGTGTCATGATCAAGTAATTGAGCATCTGAAAGTAATAAATACATGGAAATTTCACATTAACAGATAGATTAGGTATTAAAGGAAACAGTGATTTTCCAGTTTTCCAGTAACCTCTAAAGTAAACATGCAACTGACACTTGCAAATTGCAATTTTACATTTATTTCAGATAATCATCTTGTAAAACAAAAACAGAGGCTTCATCCAAACAATCATGATGTGCATAACAGAGAAGAAGTTATGTAAATCAAAATAAAGGTCATACAGCAGCTGGTCATTAGAGAGTAGCAGTTGCGGTGAAATATGGTTTGTTTTGTTTGACAGTAAATTCTCCATCTACCAGCTTCAGGTGTTCTTGTTCCTTTAGTTTTTTTTTTCTCTCCCTTGTTCATTTCTCGTAATTGTAACCCGTATTAGCCATGAAAGTTGGTGGTATGATTCCAGCCTTAGCCTCCAAAAAAAAAAAAATAGTTCCTGTGTATCTGACCACACATGTTTCATATTCCCAAGTTTTATGTACATCTCTATCTTTTCCTTTCACTTTTTTTTATTGATGATCTTATTTGTTAAAGAATTTATGTTTAACTCTTCTTGGTACTTGATCTAACTTTAGTCTTAAAAAATGTTTTCCATCATCAAAAGAAATGATATAAAGAGTGAATCCGACAAAGGCATGATGTATTGTCCTTGTACAGATGCCAGATAAAGTAGACAACAATACTTACAGGAAGCCCACATTTGTTCAGAGCACTCAACGTCATCCAAAGTCCACACTTAAGGAGGGATGCTGCCATATGTTCCCCTATGGAACTTCTTAAACTATTCCTGTTTGCCAGAAGGGTGCAATATTGGCCGATGTCTGATTCAGAGAAAGCAAGATGACTGTGTAGTATATCTGGCTCATCAGCTGTGGGATCCATTGTTGAAGAGAGCATAACATTAAAAGATTGGGTGTAATTCCCTAGTGTCCACTGCACAGGTAATTACACGTTAAGCATATAGCTAATGATATGCAGAACACTATTCCAAACTTGAATACGAGGATGATATAATCAAAGCAGAAATTACATAAATTACTGTTACAGACCTCAAGCAGGCTAGAAAGCCAATAATCTGTTTTCTCAATAGCATTTGGAAGAAGGTAACTTGATATAAGATGACGCTCCAATTTGCCACCATACCCCTCTAAAAGACGACAAATTACTATAGCAAGTTGGGGATCACCAAGATTTTTAGCACAGACAGTGATAGCAGAGGAAGGATCTCCTCCGAGAAGGAAAAATGCTATGGCAAGCTCCAGCTGATGCTTTCCCAATAAAACATAAGCATTCTTCAGAGCAGCTGCCTTATTTTTCTCTTCCTGTAGAAATGAAACATGAAATAAATACAAGTCCACTCCTGGCTTGATAAAAAGGAGTAAAGTTTTGATTCCCATACGAACGACAATAGGCTAGCATCATATGCTTATTGGATTAATCTTATTCAGATTTTAAGAAACAAAGTGTAAAAAAAAAAAGTCTGGCTTAGGAAAGAGAAGTGCTTTCAGTTACGCTAAAACTTGAACATAGAAAAATGTAAAGAATTCCTTCTATGTCATTAAATTGTACACAGAGCATCCCAGAAAAAAAATGCAAGCAAGAAGGAAGCATAAGTATTTTAAAATAATGGTTCTGTTTTCCCATGACAAATATGTGAAAAAAGATAAATAAAGATGTTTGGCATAAAGCAGGACAGACTTCTAAGCTATTATTACAGAAAATAGGTTGCACTGCAACATTTTACAGGGTGTTAGACAAACTTTTACTAGAACAATGATGTATGAAGAGGGGAAACTGATCCTCATCTGGTCATTGTTACTCTAATTATATGCATAATTTCTAATACACTAGAATGTATAACAAATATAGAAACTCAATTTCTCAAGTCAGCCCGAGAATGGCAAAATATCAGCTTAAGAAAAGGTTAACCATACCAGAAAAAGTACTTGGGATTCTAATACACTAGCATGCCATTTGAAGAGAAATAAGACTTTCTTCATTTTGCAATGAAATTTAACAGTGTTTACATGATGTTACTTCCTCTATTTTTTGTGGCTTGTTGGACAGTAAAAACAAAAAGAAGAGAAAATCAATACCCTATTGGTCATGATCATATGGCTATTAAAATCTTTGATTAATATATTTTAAATGGGTCCCATTTCCCTTCAAATGTTCTATGGCTAGGAAAACAGATTCTATAGTTTGTCACGAAGAGAAGAGAAAAAATAATGAAAAAGGGAGAAAAAGTTCAAAAGGATGCACGTTGTTTCATCAGTAAGAAAGGTATTGATAAAGTGAAAAAACTGTGTTATACTATACTCGCTGAACCATGCTCAGTGTTTTTTTTTATTTTGACGAGTGAGATTCTTTCCCTTTGCTATTTGCTACTGCACCTCTATCCATTTGCAAATCCAGCCTCCACACTGCTACTTCAGTATATTTGACTTAAAGGTCTCACAAATTTATAAGATGAATGTTTTTACAACCACCATGGCAAATCAATTTCTCCAAGTCAATCAAATAATAGGACAGTCAGAATTTCAGGTTAAGGAAATCCCAACTCTTAACAAGAATGAAATAATTGAAACATTACATTTTTTGCATTATCCAAAGTAAGCACATCAGCTCATATATGGGAAGAGGAAAAATATTTTCTCATGTGTCATTTGGAGAGTACCATCGATTTCTCCTTTACTTATTCAAGCAAGATGATTTATCTGGGCTTGAACCCACATCTTAATGGTTCAACAAATTTTGCAAATTGCAATCATGAGGTCAAGGGTTTGAGTCCAGCACTTAGCAATCAAAAAAAAAAAAATTTGTCCATCCATCATGAATCACATCAGTATACTTCTCAAAGGGGAGAGACTGCTTCATGGCATAAACAATTATATTAGCACCAGCTATACCATTTAAAATCCCAAGAGCATTGCAAATTTGGAAATAGTAAGATAAGGTTTTCAATTTACTACTGACATTTTGATTAATGCGCAAATGATCCTCCAGTTGACCAAGTACAATTTCATAAACCTAGTTTTGATGGATTAGCACAAAGTCCAGAATTCCACTTGTTTTCTTCTGGTTACATTTGACTTTCAACAGCATGACCATATATCTCCACGGCGCACAGATTTACTCATTTTTTGTTCATCTAGGCAGCTAAGCTATTACAACAAGACAATGATAATAATTATCTAGGTAAAGGAATGCAAATATAGAGAAGAAGAAAACACAACAAACACGGGCTTCCTCATTTAGATTACCAAGATGCCCAGATACAAGCAAGCATGGAATACGTATTGATACGAAAAAAAAGATATTGATGTCCAACAGATTCAAAAAAAAAAAGAAAAAAAGAACTTGGTGCCCCATGAGAAAAATCACCAGAGGGAAGCCAGACATTATGTTCAAATGTTATGTGAACAAATGATAATTGTGAAATACTGGACACTCATCCACCACCCATTGAATAATTCAAATGGTGGCACAACCAAACTTTCTTCACCAAAAAGAAAAAAATTGATATTGATATTTTGCGTTACTATACCTGAAAATTCCGTGACAGGAATCCAACCAAGGGTCTGTCCTTTTCATTTCTGCTGATTTTAAAGAGACCAACCAAAACTTGTAGTCTGTTCAGTGCAAGATATAGAAGGGCGCAATCCTTTGGGTCTTTTTTCTTTATATATTGCAATCTAGCCAACTTTTCCATCTACAAATTCAATAGTGTCAGAAAACAAAGTTGTTTCAACTACAGACAGAGAATAAAAGTAGCACATACTAGAAAATGTAATCAGTATCACTAAAATCATCAAAAAATAATTATAGGCCCATCTAAACAAAGTGTTGGGTCGAGTGATTGACCCTCATTTCAAAAGCATTACAGGTCTAATAATCTCTTTGTTGGTCTATACCTTATCCTAGTGTTGATCTATTCAGAATGCAGTGGCATTGACTCTCACTTTCGAGTGTATTTGATTTTTAATTTTGTACAGATATGAAAATCTTGTCTTGTTAATTAAGTCATGACATGAAAGCTATAAAAAAAATTGAGCAGGCTGATTCGGTAGCACACGACTCTTTGTCCATTTTTAGGTAAGGAGTGGTGTAAAGAGAAATCCCTACGATCAAGGAATTTATAATTCTAATTTCTTCATCTTCCTTTGGCATGTCAGATGAATATAAATTATGATACTAAACTCATGTCATAATTTTCAACAAAATTCTGCAGACCAATGGCATACTCCAAAACTAATTCTCCTGGTCACATGTTTTAACAAGATGATAACCTAAACAAATAAAATCTTCTGAGAAAATCTTCTAAAATAAGAGACACGGCATTCCTAGCATAATAGTGACGTAAAGAATTTAAAAAAAATGCAGCCTACTTGCTTACCCTTGCCCGCAATAAAGTTATATTTGTAAACCAAAATCCCACCCCCATATTACGCATTTCCACCCAGGATGGATCATTAGGTAGAACTGATGCAAACAGGTTATCTTGACAATCAGATTGAAAAGCCCATGCAACTGCTTTGGAGTCAACAACCAGCTCTTTTACAGAAGCCACTCTCCCAAACTCTCTGATGAACTGTAGATGTTGAAAACGTACAGCGACCCAAAACCTTATGAGGAAATAATATGAAGATTATATTAAACAAACAAGGTAGCATTCAAAATGTTTTATATAAAAAAAAGTTACGTTCAAATGGATATACTCATATTGTGAACAAAATTGCCTACGAAAAATTGGACTGAGCTTCAGAAAATGTACATGAAGTTTCAAACCGAAGAACAGTTAATATTTGAAGCAAAAGTTAGTGCGGAAAAGAATCAAAAGTCATCAAATTGGTGGATGAACTCGATGCCAGAAGCTCTTAGGTCATGATAATGAATTAACGCAGAAAAGAATTGATGAGATCATGATAATACTGGAATTAACCGGGCCATGACGGCTGGTTGTAGACAATTTCTTTCAGTTTTTCTTTAACAGATAACAAAATTATAAACTAAATGCAAACTTTGAAGCTCATGTAGTAAAGAAAATTAAAATTATAAATACAATATATAGCTCCAAGTATTCACATCATATATCTGAAAATTAAGTGGTATGCTAGAAATATCTCACAAAATTGCCACCTAACAACCCAAACTTTAAAGTTTACCTAATGGGAATAATTAGGACAATTTACTTCCACAAAATAGGTAAAGGAGTCACTCTTTTATTTGTTACAACCTCAACATAAATTGAATTCCAGTTCTAGTTCCTCTAACAGATCAGCCAGAATAGGATTTGCACCTTCTTTTCACTCTTCTCAGCTTTGCATTATTTTATTTTTTGTTTGTATTGTATCAGCAGCACTGCCAAAACTTTGGTTTTTTCCACCACCCAGATATTCCAAAACTCCAAACTTGCTATGAAGCCCTCTCATTTTTACCAAAATTTTGTAGATAAAAACTGAATATCACTATCCACTCATCTGTTGGCCGTAACTGACAGCAATACAAGCAATCTCCAGAGATAACTTAGATGAAGATATTGTCCTATCTTGTTTGATAATATGGGACCAGCTACTCTCCACTCATTACTTTTCTCATATATTAAAACAAAAGAAGAACAATAGGCCATATAAAAGGTCAGAATTCAAAAAATATGAAGATTAATTCAAGTAGAAAGGGTGAATCGGAAGTAGTTTACGTGACCTTTTGGTCAAATGGGATTTGGTTTGTTAAACAGGCGGGCAAAGCTGGAATTCTAAATCTAGAGGGTATTTTGGGCAAATGGAAGTGGCGCTTGCTGTCGGACAGGTTGCTTATGTGGTGTAGACTGGTGGATGATAGGCACAGAGGCCGAGGAAATCAGGTAGCCAGGTTCCCGAGCAGCTCCCCAAGGCTTTTAAAAATCTGGGCTGGTATCGTTAGCGCAAAGGAACAATTCTCTGATGCTATTCAGTTGCATGCTGGAATGGAAAAGAAATTTATTTCTGGCAGGATGTGTTAATAGGCGACAGAGCTTTGAAGGAGAGATTTCCCAGGCTGTACGGGCTTGCCAGAAACAAGGATGGGCATGTGAGCAGTTTTGGAGCAGAGTGGGGTGTGGACATTGGGACATACAAATGAGAAGGAACATGCTCGATGATGCCATACAGTTGTTTGCTGCCCTGCTTGATGCGATCGGTTAGATATTCAAAAGAACATATTTTCATATGCTTTTAAGAGTTGTTTTGGAGCATTCCCCTATGTAATTATTCATATATACATGCATATTAGGGAAGTTTCTATTATTTATATTCAAAGCATATTTTGCACACATTGACAATATTTATACAATTAATATGCATTATCATATTTTTAATATGGAGTCATATTTTAAAATTCAGAAATCTAAATTTGACAGTATTTAAATTTGGCAGGTTATAAATTGGAGAAGGAATTAGCATTCAAAGCTTCATCAAAACTTCTAAAAATGATCCACCAAATCAATAAAATCTTCAATCAAATCAGCTTTGACATTTCCAACAAATCAACAAGATCTCTAATAGATTTTGCAATTATATCTCCAACATATTTTGCAAATCAGCATTAACAACTCAAGCAAATCAGCATTTACAACTAATTCAACCCTCAAAACCCCTATAAAAAGGGCACTCCAGAGAGAGAGGAAAGGATCTCTTCATTCAACCAAGAAGGAATTTATTTTCAGTTTTTGTTCTTTCTTTTCTGTTTTGAGTTTTTGTTTTTAGTTTTTGTTTTTGTTTTTATTAGAAACAGATTCTCTTGTGTTTTCAATAAAAGTGCATTGTTATTTTGTTTTCATGGAATATTTTTATGTTTATTCTATAATTTCATCAACCATGATAGGCTAGAAAATCCTTCCATCAAGGAGAGGATTCCACCCCATGCGTTTGAATGATTGATTCTTTTCTTTGTGCATTGATATTTTCTGATTTGTTCTTCATGTTTATATAGTTCCTTCAACTTAGATTTTTTTTTATTATGAGTATTTTTAGATCTTCCGTCGTTCTACTTAGATGGGATACAGTTAATGCTTTATAAACCCTATTTTTAAATCGAGTAGAAGTGAACTGCTTTTGAAATATTCTGTTTTCATTGGATGCAAAAGAAAGAATTATCATGATACACGTGGGGTGGATTTCCAATCCTTGGTGGTCTTTTTTATACATTGGTTTCAACTTTAGCTTTTAAATTAGTTTTCTTAAATCAATCATTGATAATTTGTTTTTAAACTTTTTTTACAAAAAATTGATAATCTTTTACTTTTATTCGTTTGCTTCAATAGCCTCCCTGTGGATTCGATCCCTTGCTACCACTTTCTACTTAGGTAAGGGTTTCATATTTTTGTTGGCAAAGATGAGATTTTAATGACAATCAAAGCCACCAACACGATCCAAGAAAGTTTCGGTGGTTGATGAGCAGCCTGACAAGGTAGTGCTCAGCCACAGGAAGGCTTCACCGTTTGTAGTTGTTACGTTTGGTGGAGAAGGAATAAACCTCGCATTGAAGTCGGTTAAGAAGGCCTCAGAGATAGGGAAAGCCAAGGTTCCCATGAAGGTTAAAGTCTACTTAATGCATCAGGACAAGCTGTTGACAAAAAGCCATAGGCTGAAATGGGGATATGTTCGACCTGTAACAGTGCACAAGAGACCATGGTTCACATCATGATCCAGTCCCAATTGCACGACAGACTTGGCTCAAGCTCAAGGAGGAGACAGGTATGGACGTTGATTTAGGTTCATTGGAAAGAATGTGTGAGGCGGGTAGGAAACTACAAGCAAAAGGGGACAAGAGCATGAAGGCAAAGATCTCCCAATCATTTATCCTGGCGGTCCATTGGGCTTTATGGTTATCAAGGAATCATTTCCTGTTTAGAGGGACAAAGATCTATATCAAGAATATATGGGAAGTGGCAACACGCTTCATCAAGTTTTGGGGCCATTGCTGTTCCCGGGCTAGGCGGGTCTCCTTCACAGGGGGAGTACTTCTGATTGAGGAATAGAGGTTATATTTGTGGACTAGGCTCCAAACAAGTCATGCCTGTTCAAATTTCTTTTGCTTGCTCACCATACGCCGTGAAGCAAGATTATTAAAGTCCATAGAAATGAAATCTTAAGATTAATAAACAACTTCCACACTATTTAAATTTATATTTTCCAAACCTTGGTCAGCTTCAAATTAGCAATCAAAGACTCAAAGTACCTTCTTCCAGGCTCATCAAAACTTCCATATGGAGAAGCCTGGAGTGGATCACTGACTTCACCCAGAAGATCTACAATTGCAAAAATCTGCATTTTCTCAACTTCTGTTATGTCCCTTATGCAATTGGTTTTCTTCTCCAAACTGCTGACAATTCCACCAAATTCAGATTTCTGTGGAATGGACGAGAATATATTCTCAGAAGCATTAGCTGCTGAATTACCTTCTCCAAGCTGTAATGAACTTCCATAGATCTGCACTCCAGACTTTTGCAAAGAGCCACCCCATTGCAATCCTTCATTATGATCACTTGAGGAGAAGTTTTCCTCATAATGTTTGGACAAATAAAATTCCGGAAAAATGGAACCATTGTCCTTCCTGCTCATATTGGAAGTTTGATCAGAATTAAGATATCCACCAAGATGCTGCAAGGCAGCATAAGCACGTTTCCAGTTACCTGAGAGCATTTCAAGTTGCAATTTCAGTTGTAATATTTATCATATGCTGCTGACATTTAATGCAAGAGTTCATTTTACAATTTCTTTATCTGGATGCACCAGAATAAAGTAAGACTTGTAGACCTTCAGGTCATACTTCATACTAAGTTATATATTAATATAATTCAGATAACAGGAGTGGAAATTGACATTTAAATGTAGCTTCCCATTGAATCAGGGGCAGGCCACTTGAGAAATTTCTAAATAAGGCAGACTGAGAAAATATTTCTTTCCATGCATATAAAAACAAAACAAAAAAAGAAAGAAAAGGAAATAGCATAATTCATGAGTCATGACACAAATCAAAATCATGCAATGAGAAATTGAAAGTTGTCAAGATTTCCAAAAGAGTAGAATATCATATGAGAATTGAGATACAAAAATTACTAATATGCTACAATAATATAATCACATGCTTAAACTATTGCTTGATGTTCCTCCATTAAATAGTAGATTATTGAACCTCTTTAACGACCCAACAGGGGAAAAGAGCAATGTGCAACATGATTATCCTTTGTTTATAAGAATAGCACGTCCATTCTAATATTTCACTCAAGAATATAGTGTACATACATCATTTCAGAGTTTTGGGCCTGTATATGAAACAAAATCATAAGTCATCACTGTACCTGTATTCATAAATAACAGGAGTGCCCTTGGATGATAGATGGGCAAAGGTCTACGCAGTTCATAAGCTATTTCTAGCATGCTGTGGAATTCATTTTTTGTACCAAAACCATATTTCTCCTGATATGTCATCAAACAAGAATTTGTTGCCTTGCCATTTACAGTCGCATTGGTTGCAGGCTGTGTGAGCTTAAAAGTTTCACCATTCTCATTCACTAAACATTCTTTGACACCAGAAGCGCCAGTTTCAGCGAAAAAAGAGACAGGAAATTGTTCACTATCTTCAGTCAGATGGCTGTTGGTGTGATCTTCAGAGTATTTGAGATGCAATTTGGCTTGGTTTTTCTTATCAATGTTGAATGACCACTGGCCAAAATTACTAAAATGTCTCTGATGAACAAGTAATAGAGTTGCTCCAGGACCCCATAAAAAATTCCGAGCCATGTGAGAGGTACAACACTGTGAAATACAAACCCACTCCTGCATTCCTATTGATGTCCCTGATTTTTCCAAGATCTGACCTGGATACCTCTTCTGGGAATAAATGCGCAACTCATTTGCCATGCACACACCAAGCAATAGTTGGCCATTTCCTATAGACAACCAATTCATAGCAATAACAACACCATCCAGGAATAAGCATTCTTCTATAAAAAACTTCCCGGTATTAACAAGACAAGTAGGCTCCCATATGTAAAGACAAGAACTACCCTCAGAGGTCCCAAAACTAACACTTGCAATTTTACTGCCACAACTAGACAAAGCAATCCCATTAACTGGACCTCGGTGCGCCATGAACATACCGACAAGTTCCCAGGCTTGTGGCTGTCCTTCGGATTGTTGAATTAATGATTCTGAAGAGTTAATTCTCCATAATTTCACTGTGCCATCGCAGTAGCCAGTGGCCATGTGGTATGAGGAAGAATGGCTCTGCCAAACTTGAGAAGCAAGCAATTGATGCACAGATGGCATCAAACCAGCAGGGCAAACAGTAGCAAAGGAAGTAACAAGATTGTGATAGTGAGGTTCTGGAATCTTTGATGAGCAAAGAACAGCAGAGACATAATACTTTCTACCATCAAATGAAGTTTCATCTTTCCATGATGGTGAAGTGAGATTATTTCTATCAGCAAAACTACACCCACATCCCTCTCCAGATAAATCAGTGCTGTGAAGCTCAACTTTCCATGACAGCGCGCTAAATCCTTTCATCCATATTCCTAACAACATAAAACAATTAGAGATAAAGGATTTCCCGCAAATGGAAGGTAAAGGTGTGACAGAAATTTTGTCGAGTCCTTCCTCATGAACATGTCCACCAAATGAAATCATGCCTACCTTCTGGCACAAAATCTCTTCTCCTTCTCCTCCAGGAATTTTGATTAAAAGGAAATCTATTCCTTGTTCATGTCCTAGGAGAAGAACATGACTATCACCTAACCTTGAAGGAGCCCAACACAAGCTTGAATACCTGGCACTTGTACAGATATCTTCAGTTAAAACTTTGCCTATTAGTTTCCAAGTAGGAAAGCCAATTCTATGTGCACCCAATATACAATTTGAAATGGAAGAATGGGACCACAATAGAAGCCAACCATAACAATCCAATGACGCACAAAGGCTGATATCACAACTACAAGGGGAGATGGCAACTTGTAATATGGTCCCTGTATGACCATCTTGACTCAAAACAGATCCCGAAAGACATGATAAGCGTCTCTCTCTGCCTTCTTATATAGATTTCCATCCTTTGACAATGCTGCATCACTTAACTCCAAGAAGCTGATGGAATTGTCTGGTCGCAACTGAACCAGATTACACAGTTTTGGAGGACCGAAGTGCTTGGTCCTCGAAATGATGGTCTTAATGGAAATTGGAGAGGATTCAACACTCAAATGGTCAATACTACACTGGTTTTCAGAACTAAAATCAAGCAAGTTCAGTTTCTTCCATAAGTTGACCCTTGGGAACCGCAAGGGAGATATGTCATCGAGACAATGTACAGACCAGAACGCGAGGGAGTTCTTGGGTCCCACCCCAACCAACCACTGACACATGCCAACCCAGTCATCTTCAGAATCATCCCTCATCAAAGAGTACTTATCTCCTTCAAATTTAGAAATTACAGCCCCAACTTCGATCGCCCACATGACAGATGTATCTATCCCAAGTCTTCCATCTAAGAATCGATCTACTTCAATCACCGCAACAACATGGAAAGATCGCTTTCCCAATTTCTTGGCCCTCCCATCATCGATTTCACACCACATTCTTGCAGCACCATCCAAGCAACACGTCAGCAACACATCCCTTGGCGGACGCGAAATACATTTTTCTAAATCTAAAGCATTCACAGGCCTCCACTGGATTCCTGAGACTAATTGTGGATGGCATAACTCCACTTTTGCATTGCCATAATATACCGATACACGCTTTACTGCTTCTTTAGAGGAAATAGACGGATGGCACCCCGTTGCCACGAATCCTTCAACAGACCATGTCGCAGAAATCAGACTTTGGGGTTGATCCGCTATCGATTTCCAGACCATTTCCCAGGAATCATCCCTCCTTTTCCATGAAACAATATCGATCCCCGTCAAAACCAGTCCATCACCAGAGCCTGTCCACCCTATTGCCTCAACAAAAGAAGATTGTACGAGTCCCGCAATCTCCCTCCAACAGAGAATACCTAGAAAAAAATGAAATTCTTTTACAACGACATTCAATTATTTCTTCCCAATTTTGCTCTCCTGATGAACTATAATACCTCAAATTGAGTTCAACAAGACAATCGCTACATTTTGAAGAATTCTGACTGCTTTTAATACAAAAAACATCTTCCATTAAAACTACTACGAATTCGCTCACCCGAAGAATCACCATGGTCAGGCAAGTACACGCGCACGGTGTTCCCCGAAGCGGCGGCGATCAGACCGTCCGACGGCCGCGCAGGGCACCAGGAGACCGAATTCACGTCCTCAGCCGTCGCATGCGACGGCCCGAGTGGATCGATAACCTGCCGGAAGAAGGGACCGACATCGGAGGCGGCAGAGGAGGAAGGAGAGGGGAAGTGAGAGATGACGAGGAGGGAAGAGGCGCCATAGGCGATCCAGGGGAAGCCGGCGAAGTCGTCGAGGTAGTCGAAGGCGGAGGGGCGCCGGTTCGGCGCGGGCGGTACTTGTTGCGATCTGATCAGATCGAGCGGCAGATGGTCGTGGACCTCCATTGGAGCACCAGCGGTGCCGCTGGTGCTGGTCCCCTCGGCCATGATTGAGGTGGCGCTTTTGAGAGAGTGAGTCGAACTGTCGGAGAGAAGCTTTGTAAGTACTTCACATTCGGGTCGGTTAAATTATACGTGGACCGTGGATCGGGGCACATGGGCTATGGAACAATTACTGTTGTTGACTTGTTGTTGTTGAGTGGCATGGGCCCTAATAAAAGAAACAAAAGGGAAAGGGGGGGGGGGGGGATGGGATGGGACCCAAAGTGGCTCCGCCACTGAGCGTGGCGTAGGGTTGTCGATGGGTTAGGTCTAGACCCGGACCTGATCCGGATTCGATCCAATAAAAGGCATAAAATAACCGATTCAAAATATCTGAGACCTAATATGTACCTAATTCGAAGGACTTGATCATCAAATTGGATCGAGTCCGGATCCACCAGGACCCACTCCTATGGACCCGAAGGTCAAGGAATTTGTGTAAGATGACCATCTTGGATTTCATGATTTGTGTTTCATGAGTTTTATTTGGATGGGTTTGTGTTGATGAGTTAGAATGATAGAGTAGAAGCAAAGGAACAACCATCCAGGTTGTATAGTTTCTTTCATTGGTTTTTCCCCCTCTTAAATGTGTTAATATTGAAGTCTATCAGGTCGGGTTCGACCTAGGTCTGCCAGGACTAGACTTGGGCTTGTGTTTTCCTAGGCCTGGCAGACCCAAATGCCGGGTCGGGTCTACCCCGATCTAACCTGAATTTGACTTGTTGACAGACTTAATCCAGCACCAATTGCATCCCAAGTGCAATTCACACGATTTTTGTTTTTAATCATACACTTTTTCCATTAAAGTGCATGCTATTATATGAAATGAAATATAACTAATAGACAATGGTGTATTTTTTTCTTTGAAAATAATTTTTTTACATCGTACACTATGAGAGAACTACATATACTATGATAGCGCAGTTTCATGATTCTGATGAATTTGCTTTTTTGTTTTTCTGGTTTAGTAGTCATGTAAGAAGCACTTCATGTAAGTTGTTTACATTTGATTTGCATTTTCACACATTAAAATACAGGCCAAAAGGAGAGTGAAAATGAGCCTGCGAAGAATGACAACACAGAAATGGGGATGGGAGAGGGCCACCGCGGCGACATACATTGATTTTAACAGGATTTTGTAAGATTTTTACTCAAATTTAATTGAGTGTTATTACATAGTTTTTTTTCTAGTCCTTTATGCAATCTCATTCGCAGCCCTCATCAGTTTTTTTTTTTTTTTTAAATGTACACTCGTTCATTGAAGTACATATAATTATAAAATTGAAAAATATACGGAGAACATTAGTATTGTATAAGCTATTTTAGATCACTGATTGAGTGTATCAACACTCAAAAGTTAGGACGCTCAATTTTTTTTACAGTCCTATATATCTCGTTAGAAATCCAGTAAAACATAATGTATATATCTTGTTAATTAAATTTATTCTTATACTTATTGAAAATAGGTTCATTTAACTCTTTTAATACTATAAAATAAAAACATGTGTGACATGAGTTTTATACGTAAAATTGACTTAGTCTAACATTTTTCAAGTTAGACTTCTCGTGGAGGGTAGGAGGGCGTCGGTGCTGTCTTGCTGCATGACAAGTGCCCATGCACGTTTTAGTTCCATGGGGTTATAATGTTATGTTTTCTTTCTTTCTTTCCTTATGTTTTTCGATTTTCTATTTTTCTATTTTTCGGTCTATTTGTAACTCAATCTTGATTAATTATAAATGAACTACCATTTCAAAAAAAAAAAAAAAACATTTCAAATTAAAAATGTATGTAACAGCTCCAAAATAGCACCCAATGCGGTTGGAAAATGAGAGAGCCAGATAACGGTCTTGCATGCCAGCTCAACCAGACAGAAAGCCCGAACCCAACCCGAATTGTCGGGTTGGATCGGCCCGATATAGGACCAATCTTTCTTGAGTTTGAACTCTAAATCCCAATTTCGGGCTGAAACCCCAAATTCGTGCTCTCTTGTGGGATCTGGTCGGATCAAAACAGAGGGAAGTGCTTCCCCCATCGTGAGATCATGGTATTCGTTGTTTCTGGAATCTTGATCCGTCGTTTGATGTGTGTTTTCGCTGATCTGAAGATGTTAGGGTTTTAAGAACTGACGATTCTTCAATGTTTTTGCTTTTTTTTTTTTTTGTGTGTGTGATTTGATGAACAGTCGGCTTTGTTTAATTTCCATTCGTTTCTGACGGTGGTGCTGCTCGTGATCTGCACTTGCACCTACGTCAAGATGCACTTCCCCGCGATCCTCGAACAGCGAACTGGGTATGAATTGAATGTTTGTTTAAGAATTGTTGATTGTTGGATTTTGTTTGCGTCAGTTCTGAAAAAGTTGATCCAAAACAATAGCTGATTTGTTGTTCTACCTGATTGCCTTTTTGATGTGGTGGTAACTGGTGGTGGGAGGGGGAGATATGGTTTTGGTGTTCTTCACATGAATAATTACTTCTGCGTGAGGTTTTACCAAATTTTTTAACCTAACACAAAATTGGCATGAGAATTTGGTTAATTCTAGTTTGGTTGCCAAATTTAAAAATGTACTTTGGTTTTGCATTATTTATGTTTGCCAAATTGAATTTTATAGCATAAAGCAAAGACGGCTAATAATTTGGTGCATTTAGTAAAAAAAATATGATAAGCTCCACAGTTTTTTAATAGAAATCTCGTGTGGAACAAAAGGATAAAAGCTTGTTTGATTCTGATTTTCCCCCTAAAAAATTGATCTTTTTCATGGATTCGACTATTAAGATAATGGATTTGATAGTAATTCTGCATTCTTATGTCAATTATGGGCCCTTGTAAGACAGTGAATTTTTGAATGGCTGCTCTTTTGTTTGTATAGCATTGGGCGGATGTCTTACTGTGTCGGTATTTGTGATTACATTGTCCATTGTTGATATATGGATTAAGAAACAGTTTTTCTTAATGACATTCAACATCTTGCAGATTTCGAGGTTTTTTTTGGAAAGCGGCAAGAATAGGTATGATTTATGATTTTTCGTCATTTACAATGTCAGAATGGGGAAGTATGATGATATTTTTACTGGATGCTTGCAGTCTGTATAGAGCCTAAATTTAAAAGTTTAAGACAAAGTTTTCTTGTGGGTTCATCATTGAACTTCTAATTTTTTGTTGAAACCAGGAGTACTTTATCATTGCCTGGAAAACCAAGTTCTCGCAACTTATTTGTAGTTTATTTGATTCTGAGGGGCTTTCACTTGATTTAATTAATTAGGGAGGGCACCATACTTCATCCAAAAAAAAAAAAAATGTTGCGCTGGAGATCTTGTATAGAGTCTGCCTTTAGCCCCTTAGATTTGCAGATTGCAAATCTAAGTTGGGACTTAGAGTGTTGTCTTTAAATTATAATTCTAATGTTTTTTTTTTTTGAAGAATGGTGCTCCAAGTTGATCCCTTGACCTCTTTCCATGGAGGTGGGAGGTGTTTACCAACTTAACCAAAGCTTGGTTCACATAATTAATAATTCTAATGTTTGAAATTAGGAAAGATGTTTTTGAGGTTCAGCCCAAGGTACTAAACAATAATGTTGTTGAGAATACTCAAGGAGTTAATAAGCTAGATATCTGTAGGAGTAATCTTGAGGTAGTAATTAAAAGATCTGTAAGGAAACCTTTTTTAAGCTTAGTCAACCAACATTTCTTTCAATGTACTAAACTCGAGGGTCATGCGAACTGTGACGTTAGATTTACATGGGTGATTGCCTGTTGGACCTTACCTAATTCATGTAGATCAAATTTGATTGAAGTTTACAGTTGTTTAAAATAGAACTCTAATCTGTGTAGAATCTTTGTATAGGATGTGGTAGAGGTCATTTTGATGGAAATCTTGCTCGCAAGAATACAATAAAACTAAGATGACAGAATTTGTCACTGGTTACCCATTTTATATATTTATCTTATCCCCGTTTCATTCATTCTTTTTCCATTGGTAAAGCTACTATTTATAATTGTCTGGAAGGGACCATCCTTGTTTTTATTTCCTTCATAGTTTCCCAAACCCATAACCAATGAATCTGCTTATAAGTCTTCTTTTGCCATGCATCTGCTTTGTTTTTCACTGCATAACAAGTGTTAAGCACTCTTTTTCATGCTATGTATAAAAGCACTCCTTTTCATGCTATGTATAAACTTATTTTGGGGAGTCTGTATGTCAGTGACGTGGGTGTCAACTGCATTGAGTATTGGTGTTTTCTTGGAGATAACCCTCTCCCTGAAAACACACACAAAAAAAGAGAGGGTATTTGGGCATAAAAAGAGAGGAACCCCCTCTTTCAACCCTCCCCATCTTCCTATCCCTCTTTGATTTTCCCCCTCTTTTAGGAGGTAATGACTTAATGCAATCCCCTAGTACTTTACTCTGTAAATAAATTTGCAGGTGGTAAAAAAGCCCACCTTTATTTGAAAGTAGAAAAAAATCTTAATGGTTTCTACCAAATTCAGAGTCAAAGCTGCATGAAATCTTTCGGTTGAAAGAACTCTTTATGGTCAACCCAAGCTGGATAGGATGCATGAAATACGACTTACTTAAGTTTTTTTTGTAAGTAATATATTTTATTGCCATACCAAAGTGGATATTCAAAACTACAAAAAGTGTGGTTCCATACAAAAAGTAGACTGCTGTGTTGATCCATCAACATTTCCTAAAAGAGGGAAGACTAGTCCAATCTACAATGCATCCCCTTAAGATATGATGATTTCAAAACACAGCTATCAATATAACCCAAATTTCAAAACATCAAAAGCAACTCAAGTTTCTATAACGGCTCAGTTCATGGTCATTTTAGATTGCATCTCTGATAAGTGATAAACCATGCCTGCCTTTTCTTCATCAACGATCAGCCTGAGTTTCCCAGATCAGTCTACCACAGTGAAACTGCCCATTCCCAGCCTTTCCCTATATCCAGCAAGCCAGTTAGCATCCCTGTTTCCCTCCCTGTGTATATGTGAGATATGCTATGCTTTCAGCTGCTTCAGACCCTCCTGTATTTTCCTGCAGTCATCCAAGGTGGATATCCCCTCATGAGAATCCAACAGATAGCAACCTTTGAGTCCAACTCAAACCACACACGATTTATGTTAGATTTAAGCATGTTCGGAGACCATTTTCCATCCCCTGTAGCACAAGAAGATTGGTAGAGGCAGCAAACTTCAACTGCTTGGACAAGTTCACCATCGGAGCCTCTTGTAATTGAGCCAAATCGCACTCTCTCTGTGGTCAAAGAACCATATGAGTTGGCTTAGAACCATCCTGGTTTGGGAGATTCCAGACAACATCCTGCAGTGGAGTAAAATGAATTTCAAAATTTTCACTGATCTTGGCTTGTACATTTTGTACAGCACCTTTCAATTTAACATTAGAGAAGGTTATCTTCATAGAAATTTTCCGATTGTGCCATCTTTTGATGTCTCTTTTTGCCTGAAAACATGTGAGTTGTGCTCCTTCCATTAATACCATGTAGTAGTGGTATACATAACTTGGAGAATGAGTTTAATATTGCTTGTAGCAAAATAATCCATCCATTCTATGAAGTCCTGAAGTGTTTTGTCCTTCTCTTTTGAACTTTCAATTGTCTCAAGAGTTGAGTCCAAATGTGTGATGAATAGAGTATGTAAGGAAGATGTCCACTCCAGGGTTTGAATAACATAGCTTGCACGTACGTTCAGAAGAAATAAATGGAATAATGTGTATTACGTAATGGAGGCCGAAAGGTCCTTTATATAGTTACAAGATGTACAAACCCTAAAACAGAAAAAGACCAAAATACCCATGACAAAAATTCGAGTCGGGGGCGTTGCCCTTGAACCCCCCCGTATGCCCACAATCGGCGATTCTCCACATGGGCCTGTTGTTGGGCCTATTCCCTCTGGCCAGGGGGGGCCTGCGGCCCATGGGGGGCGTTGTCCCCCAACCCCCGGGCCTCCGGGAATAGGCCCAACAACATGCCTATCCAATAACTCCAATACCATACAAGGCCTAATGCACAAAGACTCTGCTTTGGTGTCTGCAATGGTTGCCACAACTACTTGGACCACTCGTGTGAGATTGGTGATTGACAAAGAAATTTCCATGCTTCTGTGATGGAGAGTCATCCTTTTTTACTGAGTGACCATATTAGTTTGTCAGGGCCTAACCCACCCACAATGACCTGTCTTGCATATGTTGTTTACACATTTAAATGGTGTTGGCTATAGTGAATGGGCAGTATGATTTGTAGTAAAAACCTGGAAATAAAAAACAAAGAAAGAAACCCAGATGAAATTTGTAATGCGTGACCAATGTTTTATGCAGCCTTAATGCCCTATATGTTAGGACCTTATTGATGTTTATAGTAGTTATGTGATTCAATCTGCATTAGTCATCTCTGATAGAGGCTAACCTCTATGCCTTGGATCAGGTGAACGCTTGAGTCCTTGGGTGTCACTTGGATGCCTGGCGATGAGCATCTCCATACTGGTTTTTTGATTGTCCGTGGACACCTGATTGTTGTAGAGCAAGGTTGTTTGGAATTTTATACAGGATTCTCTGGTTTGAAGGTATGGCAGATGCTATTGGTGTGTTGTCTTCATCAATACGCATTACATTGCATCGTTTTCTTAAAATTCCATCAGTATGTGAATGATAGAGGTTCTACAAGTTCTTTGTAATCCAATGATAACATATTTAACCATTGATATTTATTGCCATATCTCTAGTTGTTCTGTTTATCAGTGTTCTGAGACTTTTGTTGAATGTGGTTTGAATGTAAAGTCACCATGGAAGAGTCAGAGCCATGTTTCATCTTCATCTTTCTTTTCAAGATGCACGCCTTTTAATGTGCCGTAGGGAGTGCTTGGTACTGTGTTTCAATCCGATTCCAGCGCCAGCTTTTCAAAAACGTCGAACAGGCATTTAAAATTGCTTTGATCCAAATCTACTTGTTGAATTGGTTTGTTTTTAGAGTTTCACGGAGCCAATGAAACAATGCTTACCGGGGAAGCTGTGTTTTTTTTTTTATAAAATAAAAAGATATTTTTTGGGCACATATATTTCAGGACAAAGTTTTAATTTCCCATTTGTTTGTCCTTTCAACATCACCTATACAAAATATAATATTCCAGCCAACTATCAGCCGATCAAGGTCTCCAACCTACATACACCATTCAACCCCTCTCATTTTAGATCTTTCCATAAAGAGGTGGATTGGCCACCATTACATTTATCTGGGGAATGTATTGTGAAGACCAAATGCTTGAGCTCTGGTCTGGTCTTTCAATGAAAAGGGACACATGAGGGACGGGTGATATTGTCAGATTACAGTTTTCACTTTCCAATCAAATTAGTTACCAAACATTGTATTGATTTTGGGTAAAAAAAAGTTTAAAAGCTGAAAAAATTCAAAAACTCTGTAAACGCAGCTTACTTCCAAATCATGTTTTATAAACGGGTTTCAAACGGACCCTTAATGTAAAATTAAAACCCACATTTGAGTGACTAATGAATAGATTATTTTTAAGAATTTTATGGAAAATTTCATAGGGATCAACCCGCTTGCAAATTGTCCTGTCAATAGGATCTCATGCCCAAAGCAAGCTGTTATACGCTCTTCTAGGCTAACTGTTTAGGGTCTAGTAGCTCGTATGCTCTGGATACAGAGCCTTTGTATATATATAAAAAAAACTGCTTGTAAATTGGCAGTATCAAAAGGAGTTTTTATTTAAAAATTGTTTTGAGTGCAAACAATTCATGGAAGTTGTCCATTTAGATGGTGTTAGGTGCATGTAATATGGCAATGAATATTTTGGTTTTTTAGTGTTGGGTAGAATGAAGTAGCGGTTATTGCTAGATTTCAGTTTTTATTTCAATTAATAATTAACTTAATTAGACAAGTAAGGCAGGTTGTTTACTTGTGCTCTACCATGAAAATAATCTAAAATACCCTTTTCTTTTGCTTGTTCCAAGCATAGTCATAATGTTTTCCACATTACACATTGGCCAAACAAACTGTTCATTGTAGTATGTGTTTAATATGTTCAGAATCCTGATATTAGTTTCTTTTAGATGGTTTACTATATAATTTATTTTTAAAAAAAATTAGTTCATTGTTTCGTCTTTGCTTCACAAATAAATTATCTCCATGTTTTTAGTACATAGACTGAGTAAGGGTGCTGATAACATCGGTTTGTTTTACAGCCCCATCTATAGTTCAGAGGTTATCCACTGGTCGTCTATGCATAATGCATTCCACTAGTGCATAATATATTCGTAGGGCAATATATATTCTACTAATGGAATGTTTTGAATTTTTTTTTACAATAGAGATTGCATGGGATTAGATGTATCATTTCCATTGAAACAATGCTTCAATTTAAGGGTGCGTTTGATTGCGCGATTGTAAAACTGATTCTGTAGGAATCTGCGATTACAAAACTGATTCCGCAAGAATCTCACTTTCTCAAATTACAGCTTTTAAACACTATTTACCTGAAATCTGTGTACAGAAAACTGATACAGCAAAACTGTTTGATTGCACGATTATAAATGTAGCTTCCTGCAATCGCAACGCAATCGCGCAACCGCATTATACAGTAATATTTAAAAAAAAACTTCTTTTGCAAATAATTTTATGCAATACTTTTTCAACCCCAAATAGCCTGCATTCATATTATACTTTTTCAACATCAATTATAATATATATTTTTATAAAAATATAAAATATATATTTAGATGAATTACATGAACTTATTTATAAAAAGACATAAAAAATACATGTGACAGTTCATTTTATAACCTATTTGTAATTCATTGGTTAGAATATACATTTCACTGATTTCATGCAATGCAATGGATTATAATCTGCTCCGCCTCCGCTTCAGTGAATCATTAAGCTTCACACATTGAAATATAAGTACAAGATATGCAGTAGTTACAAACAGGGCAACAAACAAATTACATTTTCCCTCTAATCAAACAAAGACATTCTTCATCATAAACTATACACGAATCTAATATTCTAAAATCAAAATCATCTATTACCCAATGATCATACCACAAACATTATCTAATATGAGGTGGAAGAGATTTTATCTATCACTTGTGAATTGTGTGGTCTCTCTTAACTGATACTTATTAATCACATTCTTGGATGCCCTGGCAACAAAATCCAATGTTGAAACCATATATAAGTCCACATTTGCAAAGGAATATAAACAAACTTCATGCAGAACACAATTAGTCAATAAACCTAATGGCTAATGCTCATAAGAATCTGTGGGGCACTGAATGAAATCTGTTAAAAAAAAAGGAGCACAGAAAGGGCCAATAAAAAGTGGCAAGACACAGGGTCTATCATTTCTTCTTTCTTCCCCTCTTTTCTGATTTGGAAGACCCCGCGGCAGAAGCCGACTTGGAAGTCCCCGCGTTGGAAGAGCCCGAAGACTCCTGTCTCTTGGCCCTGACTTTAGGTATCAATTCTGCAACCCGAATCATTAGTTGTTTCCCTGTAATACATTATAGTGACATGTTAACAGCCATTGAACATATTGTGGAGCACTTGGCTGCATATATCATCCCAAAACAAATGTACTATGAAGGATTACTGGTAATAATGCCTGGCTGATTATAGAAATGCAGCAACACATACAGATATTATTACAAGGTGCTGCTACACCCAGTCATTCTTGCAGTCCTACCCCAGTAGATGGAAATCTCTAGAGAGTATAATAGTATATAATCCATTAGGCGAGTATATTTACTCGACGAGGGGAAATGCAAGAAGTTACGCATTCAATTCTTTTGAGTATATACTTCTTTTTGTCAAAGTATGGACTTTATTAGATAAGTAAATACCTTTCAAAGAATTCAAAACAATTTAAGACTATAAATGTAACTTTAAGGAATGACTAAGTGTAAGATTTTCCATTAATAAATGTATGTTTTAATTATCTCAGATGCATACCCAAGCAATAATAAGAAGCTCAAGTTAGCAGGCACATGAAAAGACTAAAGAGGTTTGATCCAAGCAAAGATACTAAATGGCGCGCATTGCTCACTTGTTAGGATAATGGAATTCAATTCCCAGAGAGTGAGGTGTAAAATATTATATTTACAAGATTACCATCTCAAGTGATGGTAAAATGATTGTGGGGGTGATCTTTAATTAATTCCTCATAAGCTTTCTGGTTCCAAGTTCCATTTTTAATTTTCTTCTATTGGAGTGGTACAATTGTTATCTGCTGCCTCCTGTGATGTGGTGTCTTCCAACATTTTTTTTTTTTTTTAATAAAATAAAATCTCAGTTAACAGTGGCAGGGAATAACGTTCTGATATTCAGATATCAGGTTAATACATTAAAATGGAGGATCATTCATGTGTCTTCAGGATCAGGTGTGAGATTTTTTATTTTTTATTTCTAAAGTGGGATTCACAAGGGATGTTCATCATCCTGGTGTATGTTCTCTGCAGGTGATGATTGCCATGATATTTTTCTTTTTTAATAGATATTGTAAATACAAAAAAACTAGAAAGAGAATATACAAATAGCGGAATCAGTTTGGTGCCAGACATTTTCAAGTAAATTGACTTGCAATTGGGATCAAACTACAGGAAGTGGTCGAATATCAGGAGAAAAAGAACACCAATGTAAACTCATAGTGGAAACTTGCAAATTAGAAAGCCTGTTAAAGCATCAATACATAAAGGTTTCCAGCTCAAGTGTAACATCATTGTTAGTACAATTATACGTATGAAACTATAGCACTAGTTCACAAAAAATTAAACTGTGATTATTTTCTAAGCTGACCAGTATATGCTATTATATGATTTTACATCTGACGTCAAATATATTACTCCAAAACCTAGACAATCTAGCAAAACAAAACAAATTTGGTGCAAGGCTCTGACGGTTATGGTGATGATCATTTTGTAAGAAATCAATACAAAGATAAAATGAAACCCTTTACAGACAGAATGGAAATATAGCATAGAAAGTCCATCTAAATTTGTAACTATTCAAACTTTAATTTGTCATAAAGAAATCAAGCATTGAATTTATAAACACGACAATAAACAGATAGGGGGGTCATAGAGCCAGAATCAGGCAAAAAAAAAGGTAATAGAAGAACCAATAATCTCCCAAATGAACAAATTACACTGGTACTTTATGGGTGACTGGTCTTTTAAACAACAGACAAGGACCTGACTGGAGACTTCCTGTTCAATACCAGATTTAAGCGCGTCACATCCAAAAGGTTTATACTTGATGTTTAAGGAAATAGACATAGATTCCCTGTTCAACACAAATATGGAATATACCCCAGACATGGATTATCCCTAGTGCCTCATTAAATAGTTCACTGGTTTTTATTTTTATATCGTGCATCCTTTGGAGGTTGATAGCGGGTGAGTTCGGCTTTTCAACTGGCAGGGATAATGTGGTTGAGATTGTGATTATGGAGAATTACTGTGCATTTGTGATTTTTTGGTGCTCAATTACTCCATTTTACATTGATATACTTTTTTTAACTAATGGAAAGGGTCCAAAAAAGATACACTAACGATTACTAGAGACATCTATGGAAAAATACAGAGATATCCCACTTAGCCCTGCATCAAAAAAATTCAAAGTCATCTTCAATAAACTTGGAACTACCTTCCACATTCTGAATTTCTAAAGCATGCAAAGGGATGATGAAGCAACTAAGAAATGGGAACCACATGACTATGCTTGTAATCAGGTCTAGTTCCAATCAGAGACAACTACCAAGTCAATGTAAAACCCATTCTTTTCGATTAATCTAAAGTTGATTATAACCACTTCCATGCAAAAACAGAGAAAATATATTCAATAAACCAGTTGAGACGCAATTTAGTTATCATGATATTAAACTACATACATAATGACAATGCAAATCCTATAAGCACTATTTTTTTCCATGACTTATGAATTTTTCAAACTTCTCTACATACTTAAAAACCTCTTAATATTTATGTTTCTTGTGGGATATGAGCCCAGTGCTTCAGCTTTCAAAGGCTTCTTATGCATTCAACATTCACTACCCAACTCTGGTGATGCTTTTAGTTTGCGACAACAAAATGTAGTAGTCATTTATTTTAATTTTCTTAAAAGAATAAAATGCAAGCATATTGGTTGAGAATACATCATGCCTGACCTGCATACACGTTTCAAGCCTCGACAAATCCTACAACTAAACCCAACAACGGGGCGGTTAGTCATCTACTTGAACACATTAATTAAAGTTGAGCACAGTTTTGTAAAATTAAACAACCAATGTATATAACAAGCTTGGTAACCTAGGTGTCCTAGAAAAAAAAAACACTACATATACAAATTGGGTATGGAAAAAATGTGTATATAAAGGGAACAAACAAATAACTTGCGTAGTGCACTCGAATCTGTAGGAATTTAAGTATTTAAATTATGAAACCAGAGAACCAATGCATAAAAAATCAGTTTTTGATGATCACAACATACAATAATAAACTCCAATTAAAAGAAATCGCACAAATTCACAACGAATGAATCATCGACTAACTCCTCTCTTTCCAACAAAAAAGAACCCAATAAAAAATCAAACGAAAACTTACGTGAAGCGACCGCCGGATTGTAAAACGATCCGTCTTCCCTCTTAAGCTGCAACCTCACCCTCCCCCTCTGCATGAAGTCCCTCGGATACGCCTTATCGAGCTGCCGCCGCCACAACATCAGACCAAACCGAAATCGATCATCAATTCATCACAGACGGGATCTTTTAGAGGGCCAAAATGTGGTCTTACCTCGATCGCGAAGGGGATCTTGAGGTAAGCGAGGCAGTCGCCGATCTCGATGCACGTGGGGTTCTCGCACCCCTTCTCCGACCCGATCCGACGGCCCTCCGCGATCGTCTTCTTCGAGTTGATGTAGATCGGGTAGAACACGATCCACCTCTTTATGTTCGGCGCTTGATCTACCTCCATCGAACCCTAATTTTTGTTTTTTCAAATTTTTTTTCGTAGATCGAGATCGAAAACCCTAACAAAAATTCAGAAAAGAAAAAAAAATGGAGGAGCGAAACAAAAACGGATTGAGGCATTGAAATTCGATTTGGACCGTCCATAATATTCCACTAAATCAACGGCTAGAAAAGGGAATTAATTTAAATCTTTTTTAGACGAAACAATCCACATTGTCTGATGCTTTTCTCTAAAAACCTAATCCGTCCGATCAGTGACTCCCACCTTAGAAATTGGCAGCCCATTTGAATGTATATATATGACTATTACCTATCTGAAAATAAAAAATAAAAAATATTTTTGATATTTTTCATAAAATGTAACTCACGGTTGAAGAGAAGATCTGTTTTTAAATTATTTAAATATTGCATGGAATGTAAAACATTTATGTAAATGTAACAGTGTTTATGTAAATATAACAAATAGTTATAAGGGATGTAAACATTTAGGAAATGTATTTACATTGTATGAGATGCATCTCATTTATGTAAATTAAAAAGATGTTTGTCTATTGTTAAAATGTTCAGTTAATGACATTCATCAAAAAATTTTTTGTGTATAATACAAATGTAATTTGAAAAAAAAAATGGTAGGCGTAAGTTTTGATGTAACTGAAATAGAAAATTCAATTACCAGGTAAGGATTTCAAAATTCAATTTTTGAAATAGGTTAATTTTAGTGTAACCGAAATTCATGTGAAAGATTAATATCTAAATAGAGAAAAAAGGGATTTGAGTTAATGGGATATATTTTTAATGAAGGGTACATCCGTATTTTATCATTTTACCATATTTCAAAAGTCAACAATCCAACCAATAAGATGTTATACCTCATGGAGCTTGTGAGTGTGGCTTATATTTTGGGCTCGGATATCAGGAGGCTCTATTTGCACTTCTTTAATCTATAAGTATGCGCCCCTTGTTTATAAGCCCCCCTTATTTTTAGCATTTTATTTAAAAGCCCGAAATACTTAAACCCCTTATCAGATTTATTAGTACACCCCTTTTATATTTTCTTCCACCAAAACCTAATATGGAGGATTGGCTTAATAGAGAGTCTTCATCGTCATCTAATCTCTCTGTTCCGCTAGATTCACTCACCCTTAGTTAATGAAAAATTTTGGATTTTTAATTGTTTTGGGTGATTCTGCGAGTGAAAATTTAGATTTTTTTTTATTAAGTAGGGGTATGCAATGTTCTGTTTGGGTCTTGAGGATTTCTACACCTGGTGTCTTTCCAATTTTTGTTTTAAATTGTTCATTTATTGTAAATCAATTTTTTTTTTCCAATGACAAATTACATATGAAGACCACGCTTATGAAAAGATTATCACAAAATGAAAATTATTTTTTTCAAACAAGATACATACAACTTAAACTAAAATTATAAAAGTTCATAACAGATTCTAATTCATAGAATCTTTCAAAACCATAACCCTTAAAAAACTTTACAAATCCAAACATATATCTATATTATCTATATTACTATATAAAAGTCTCTTAAACCAAAAACTTGCCATTTGACCTTTTTATCCTTGTCAATTCATTCAATCCCATTATAGTCCATTCACACCACTTTAATGACAACTTTTTTTTTTATTTTACCCTTACATTTCTATTCAATTACATTTCTATTCACATTTAAAAAAAAGTATCAAATATTAATGTAATTCACATCTATTAGCATTTATTTAATTCACACATATTTGATTAGCATTTACTATTTACTTGGATTTCTCTACTCTATTAATGCCCCAAATAATCAATAGTCAATAAGATCTACCCAACAAATTTTTTTATAATTCACAGTAATTAAAAATGCAATCCAATAAAAAAAAAACATATAAAATACTGGTACAAAAAAAAAATTATTGCTATAAAAATGAACAAATTCAAATTTGAGCTTTGTGTGAACTCAACGATAGATTTAATCCAATGAAAATCCATTCATATCATTGTAATTTCATCCATAATTTATTCATATTTTCATCATATCATGCATGACACATTAAAATTTTAAGCTTCACATTTCATCATACTTATATGATGACTACTATAGATATATAATAAAATAATATTAATAATTTACATCATCTATGATAAAATTACATTCATATGCCGACTTATCCATGAAAAAATTCCTTTACATCAATTATGATTAAATTACATTAATATGCCGACTAAAATTATATTAATATGTTTATTATTTTATTATAATCATATTTGAATATCATAATATTGTTATGATAAGAGGATCCTTATAAAATGAAAATATATTCAAAATATTATTCCCAAAAAAAAATTCCCATTTCATATGCAAAGACATGATGATACATTAAAAAAAGTATCAAATATTAATGTAATCTCTTCATTTTAGATTTCCAAATTATATTATGAAAATTCAATACACCCTTCAACCTCCAACTATGAAACGGCCACTCTCATTCATCCACCCTCCATTCAATCTCCTCATCATTCATCCCCTCTCCATTCAATCCCCTCATCTTCTTCTAGAGACAATGGCTTATGCTATTCCACAAAACCCTCAAATTTATTTATGCAACATTGAATACCCATTCATTGTCATCCCCATTCATTTAGATAAATGGATCTATCATCTCTCTCTTTTTTCTTCTCTCTCTCAAAATTTTTTTTAACCTTAGGAAGGTGAGTTAATCTTTTGTAGAAATTATGGTTATTTTGAAGTTTTTATATTGCAAATAAACTAAATATGTTATTTTTTCAAACATATTTTGATTTCAATATTTTCAATATCAAAATAGAGTAAAAAATATTTTCATAATTAAAATGAATCACTTTTTTAATTGTATTCTATCAATTTTAGTGTTTTGTTATTATTGTGAGCTATTTATTTAAAATAGATTATATGATATATATAAAGGATATAATGATATCTATTTAAATTTTTTTTAATTTTTAATATGAATTTATCCGTCTTCTCATTTTTAATTTTCAATTTGCATAGAAGCTTTGGTGTTCATCATATATAGAAATGGCTAAAAATTAAATTCTATAGATTTTATGATATATATATATATATAATATATATATATATATATACTACTATATAAAAGTCCCTTAACCCAAAAAACTGTCATTTGACCATTTTACCCCTGTCAATCCATTCAATCCCATTACAATCCATTTACATCACTTTAGTCACAACCATTTGACCATGAAAATTCACATCATTTTAATCTCATTCATAATTTATTTTTATACATACATTTTATTATCATATCTTTTAAATGTATCATATAATTGTATTAATAATTACATTACATAAATTATATGTGTTTTAAATATTTATAGATACCAACTGAAATTAGATTAATATATTTATTAACTTATAATTAAAATTAGATATCATAATATTATTAAGAGAAGGGGATGCTTATAAAATAAAAGGATATTTCAAAATTAGATTGATATATTTATTAATTTATAATTAAAATCAGATGTCATAATATTATTAAAAAAAAGAAATGCATATAAAATAAAATGATATTTAAAATATAAATATTATTTTAATACATTTTATACTCTATTTTAATTATAAAAATCAAGTTATAACATATACGTGAAAAAATTCTTATTCCTTACACATGATGCATGACGTTCCTATTCAATTTTTTTTTAATTAACATTCATTACTCATTATTATTTATATCTATATTTCTATACAAAAGCTCTTTAACATAAAAATAGGCATTCATTTCTTCAATGCCATCCCATTCACGCCTCAAATTGTGAAATTCAATCAATCCCAAAACCCAAAGACGTTGTGACATTCAATCAATTATTTATTATTATTTAATCACCAAAATCATTTATTGTTTTCAAAACTCTTCCCCTACCCATGTTTCATCTTCCCCGAGCCGGCGAACCCATTAATCATTGGGAAAAAAATGATTGTTCTTCTTCAACTCTTCCCCAAGCCCATCAATTATTTGTATTTTGTTTTAGGACTTGGTTTTTCCGTTTGCCATTTACTGGGAGGAAATCAGTCCATCGACAGGCTCGATGATTTCTATTCCGAAGCCTTTGAAGTATTTAAAGCCCCATTACTCATTTTTGTGCCCCTTTTTTGAGAAGCTTACAAAGGATTTAGATATACAGGTGATAATTTTTGTTTCTTTTGTTCCTTTTTTTTTTGAATTGTTAGTGATTAGGTTTTAATGTTTGGTTTTACAAGTTGCAGAAGAAGTTTGCTGACATTCTGTCAGTTTTAGCAATGACCATTTATATGAGAGATCAGGTAATTTAATCTGAAACTTTTTTGCTTCACCATTATTATTTCATTTTTTTTTATAGTTATTTACACATTCGATTGATTGTGAAAATTAAATTATTGTTCCTGGGAAGAGAATCAGGGAAGGGATAAGATTTTGGATATGCCAAATTGTCACACTTTGTTTGTTTTTGTCTATTTGATAATTAGTTGTTCCTATGAACTTTTGTTTGAATTAAATTTGTTCTTCTTCACTTCTTTTTTTTTATGCCTTTACAGGAGAGTATGAAATATAAGCTTTTGGGTACAACATAAGATGTTGGTTCCTGTGATCATGAATATGTAGGCACGGTAAGCACTAAGCACTTAATGAGTACCGCATAGAAAAGGAGGGATGCCCTAATCATTGCTTTCTTTTTTATTACTTAGCAGGCGTGATAGCCAAGACTTAATCTTATTGTTAATTGTTTGTAATTCGTAATATTCTTGTACTCATTTATAAAATATTTGATTTTATTTAATCAGGAACCTTGCAGTAGGAATTTCCCGAGAGTATATAATGCGAAAGGTTAGGGAGTGAAATCTTTCAGCATGTTTGCTAACATTTTATGCTATGTTCCTCAATTCAAAATATCACCCTGTCTCTTTCATTTAGCTTCAAAAGTATGCAATGCTTCCATCAGAGTGGATTGTGCTAATGAATATATTATTAAAGTAACCATTTTTGGTTTATAAAAAACTTAAACTGGAGTATTATACATTGTTTTATTTTCATTATAAGAAATTGTGGTCTAACAGGATTCATTGAACTTAGACTGGTCGAAAGCATGTTCTACCATTTTAAAGTTTAGGCTTTGATTAAGCATTTCAGATGAACTCGTAATAGACTTCTTAAGGTAGCTGCTATTGCATTAAGGGGTCTATGTGCACCATAAACCAGATATCTGTGGGGATTAAAACATTAGCATTTCATGTTCCTATTTTGTTTTTGTCTCACATTGAATTTTACATCACATTTAAATGATTTTTGGGTCTTTGGCCATCCTTTTTTATTATTGTGTAACATTTCTTATTGTCTCCCTTGACAGCGTAACATCTGGCCAAGAGTTGATATGATGGATTTGATGGACCAAAGCATTTCAGATGAAGTTATACCATGTCTGTTGTGTATATCATTTGATCTCACTTCATGAAATTATATCTAAAAAAGAAGAGAAAAGAATGTGATTTAGAAAAACTTAAGTTGACAATGAGAGAGGCATATTAAATTATTAATATAATTAGTAGTATGAATAAATTTCGTAGTGATTTTTCAATTAGCATGTGTGGATATTGTTTTGCCAAGTTACAGATGGAAATTTTAAATAATATGTGAACTTCCATGGCAGCCATGGATAGTTAACCTCCTATAAAGACTAAATGTTGTTTTCCATTTTTTTAGGCTATTGATATATAAAATTATGTGATCCATAATAAAGGAACTCAAGAAGTAGGTGAAATTTTCTTTTGACTATCAGCACTGAGGATTTATGCAATTTGGATTTGGATATGGAAGGAGTTTCTGTATGATGTATGGTGATTCTAGCATAATTCTATTACAGAATATGTAGCAGTGGGCTTTGGTGTGTGTCCGACACTGGCTCAATGGCTCAACCAGAGATAAGGTGGTGTAAGGTGTTTTGATACTCAGACGGTTTCTGTTATTGTGTAGTAATGTTGTTAGTCACACACTATCTATTGAGCTGGTACTTCAATTAAAAAAAAAAGGCCATTTGTAAACCTCAATGTCAGCTTCTGAGGGGTTGATAACTTGATACTGCACTTTTCATGTTAATAGGGATTTAAATGGTTTCTTCATCTCATTTTCCATTTTTTGGCTAAATTTTACTTTTCTTTATTCTTACGATTAAAATCTGGGCATAATTTATCAATCATATGGACTATTGATGTATCTGTTTTCATATTTCAACAATGCTGAACATGAAGCTGTTGATGTTTTGACAGAGGTTTACTCTGATCTCTCATTTGTTATCGTATAATTTTGCATGTGTTTGTCACAGTACTAATAAAAATCATTTAATTCTACGTTGAAAGCATTGATCTGTTGACTAAGCATTTTGATGAGACAAATTACAAAAGGACATGCTTGTATCTCACCAGTTACTCTAGGTATATATTCGCAATCACCAAGTGCAAATATTTTCGTGGAGTAGTTTTTAAAATATTTTTGTGCCTCTGTTTTATATCATGATGATGTGTTTTCTAGATGGTGAAAGTCAAAGAGTTCATATAAATAATGTCACATTAAACTAACAAATCTGGATAATGCTTTACCGGAGAGGGAGCAAATCTAGGCTGATGGTCCGAAGGGGATAAAGGCATTATGGTTTAAAGGGGTTTCAAAGTTTATTGGGTTCTTTGATATTCTTATTAGCATGGGCCTTCATAAGGTCATTTTTAGTGTGGATTAGTTTTAGTTTATAAAGTAATCAACAATCTACATAAACACTATTAAAAAAAAACTGGACAAAATGTTTGATGCCTGCAACATTACGGTTGTGTGAATGTCTTTTTATCGATTATAGGGATAGGACTGAAACTACATTTAGTCACCATATAATCAAGACTTTAATTTCTAATTTCTGGTGAGATTGGAACTGAGGGTTAAATAGCTTACGAATTTTTGTGAATCTCTTTTATCAGTAATTTTTAAATATAAACTGCTTCTCTCCACGCAAAAGTTTGATTTTTATCGAAACCATAAATGCCTTTAATTGTTTCTAAATTTATTATGTAGATTTTGATGATTTATCACTTCCTCTCTTTTTTTATCTGTGAAATGGAGCTTATGAAATTTTTTTCTAAATTGGGGCCTGCCTTTATCTTTCAATGGCATGGACAAGGGAGTTTAAGTTGATTTGATTTCTTATATAGTACATGTTTATTGCTTGATTTCGTGTCGTTGGTTAACTATTAATTAGGGTGTATTTACTTTGAGAAAAATTAATTAAGGTGTATTGTTTAGAGATTTTCATTTTTCCACTGACATTGTGATATTCCACAAACCAAAAAATGCCCCTTGGGCAGGGAGTTGGTTGATGCCTGAAGAATGATTGAATTGGATTACCTGTTTCTAAGCTTGATGAGATGGTTTTTTGTTTATTAATTTATTATCAAATTTGAGAGGCAGTCATGGTAAACATTTAATTTACTTGCAAATCCCACATTCCAACTTGTTTTTGTTTGAAAAAAAAAATTCATATTGACATTTGATGGATTAGCTATTCGAAAAAAAATTTAGTGTGGTTTTTGGTTGAAAACTTATTTGGGATGCTTGTCTTCCTTTTTGGATGTGTAACAGTGTGTATTTATTTTATTTTTTTTAGAAAAAATACTATGTTTTTTTTTAAAGTAGAATATTTGGTTGGATTCCTAGCATACATTATGTATCAGCTATTTATGCATGAGACTATATATTGGGAAGAGAGTTATTCTTTCATTTCAATGCAATCTATAGAATTCTTTCTGTTGAAAATGATCTGCATTGATTAGGAAGATTCTTATTCATTGCTTCATGATTCAATCTGCAGGGAGATTGTTGCATGTAGATTTCAACTAATTGACCAAGCCATTTGCAAAATGTTTAAACAAGTGGAATTCGAATTATATATATTGATGAAAGCATTGAAACAACACTTGCAGGCCCTTTTAATTGATAAGATGTTGATTTTAAATAGATGCTTAACTTATTGTTATTCATGATAACAAAGTGTTGTAGAGAGGACAAATACATGATTGACATAAAAAAATCTCAAATGGACTGTGGAAGTTGATCATGCTCCAGTGATGGTAGTTTAGTTAGTCATGCATTGGATGGACAGAGAAAAAAAAACATAGTCTGCGCTTTGTTTTTTTGTGTGTTTTCTCATGCAAGGTTGTTTTCATAAATTCTTCTCAGGTAGTGTTAACTCTGCTATTTGATTAAATGTTTCATGAAATGGTTTATAACATAGGGGTGGAAGTGCATTATGTAAATTTATATGTTCATGAAGTAGTTTGTTTTATGATTATTATTATCTTAAGGGCATGTTTTTGAATTGATTGTAGGAATACTTCATTCGGCATGTAGATGAACATCCGATAATGTCAAAATCCGAATGGCAATGTGCGACTCGATGTTTTAGAAGCAGCCACTAAGAGACGGAACTCTAAGGTATACATTTTCTCAGAATCTATATGCATTTTTACGCCATTCGCTTATTGGACTTTATAGGGACTAGAGTTAGAACTGAGGACTAATCGAGCATTCAAGGAGAATGGCATGCTTGGAGATAACTTTGGTTTCCATTTAACAAACATGTTAGGAAATCTTGTCTAGGCCAAGGAAATAGCTTTTATTTTTCTGGTGTGTTTGTTATTATCATTTTCTTTGTGTGTGTAAAAAATAAATTTAATATATATTTAAAAACAATTAAAATCAATTTCAAATAAAAAATATTTTTTATGTTAATATTATTTTTCAAGTAGATGATGATGTGAAAAATATATGTTTAGAAGATTTTGCTTAAATATTTTTCTTTTCTATAATTTATTTAAATTTTTTTTTCTTCTTCTATGATTCACTTTTACCTTTATCTCGAATTGTAATCCTCTCAATTGATTCATTTTTGACGTGAGACAAACAATTTTAATTTAGTTTGAATCTCTCACTAAAAGTTTAGAATTATTTGATTATTTTGAATTGATCAATTATATAAACATTAGCTTCATTTGTTTAGATCATTTTTTATGGGTCCAATATACTTCACAAGGGTGGTTTGTTTTATTGGTACTTGTATTTTTTTGTCAAATTTTTCATATTTTTCTATATTCTTTTTTGAAAAAATGCCTATCAAACATTTTCGTCTATGAATTTGTGTTTGACACTATTATTTTCATCATTTAATTGGATAAACTATAAACACTAGATTTTTTACATTTGAAATCAATATTATGAAAATGTTGTAATAACTAATTTTTTGGACATTACATATGTTACATTTTGTCTATGTGCATTTGCACATACACAACAACTAGTATATTAAAAAGTGATGTTGCACTTAATTTTTTTCTCAGTCCAAAATACAATTCTATATACCTCGTTAGAAATACAATAAA
Source organism: Acorus gramineus (assembly GCA_030737835.1). NCBI lineage: Eukaryota > Viridiplantae > Streptophyta > Magnoliopsida > Acorales > Acoraceae > Acorus > Acorus gramineus. The sequence continues at coordinate 288,034 of JAUJYN010000066.1, read as the reverse complement.
ACATATACCTCGTTAAATGTTGTATATACATTTGTACATTTAAATTTTGTTCATTCAATTTGAAATAAAGAGAGATATACATTTTTTATCAAAGCATATACTTCATTAGATGATGTTTATTATTTTTTTTTAAAAAAAATATGTTTGGTCTAAGTTTTGGTTGGTAAAAAAAAATGAGTCTAACATTCTCCATTAAAAAAAGTATCCTATCTTTGTGTTTTTTTTTTTTTTTTTGTAAATATAGACTCTTCATTGAAGAACATATGCTGTCACAAAAAATCAAAATATAATATATAAAATGAAAGAATCATATATAATTCTCTCTAGTATAATATATAATTTTAATATAGTAATATTTATAACTTTTTATGTTAATTTTTTTTATCAAGTACAAGTATATGCAACTATGCTCGAAATTTTTTTTTTATGTTTGCAACTATTTTGTTATCGATTACCATAAATTAAATATCTAAAAGCAAAGTCCTTTTATAAGCTCATACAGGGATTCATTCACTCTTTGTTGGTCATCCTGTTCTCCAGACTCCGGAGGATCCGCAGCAACCCAAGCTGCAACCACAATCTTTTTATTATTATTATTATTATTTACATGAAGAATAACAACAACAAATCACCATAAAAGCTCACAAAATCTCAGTTTTTCGTCTTCGGAAAAAGCCAACTCAATTTATTTCCATCACCAACACTGGGGCTCGATCGAATTGAAGTAGCAGTGTACATCATACAAGACGAGTATACAGTATAAACACAAGTCATCAGTCATTGGCGCAGAACAGGACATTGAGGCGGTGTTTGGATAGAGGAATAGGGGAGGAATAGGTGGGAATAGAGGAGAATACAAAAAAAATAAAGTTTGGGTAGAGAGAATAAATGGGTATAAAATTAGATGAAAATAAACTAATATGTATATTCCAGGTCCCCCTTAAAATTGTGTTATTTGTTCACTAGTATAAAGGGATCCACATGTTAAATCACTTGTCGTCACCTCTTATACATTAATGGGACTCAAATGTCAAATTAACTTTTTACACCTCATTCACATTTTATTCTTCATTAATCAAACAACTCAATTTTTATTATTATATTTCTTAACAAGAATGACAAAAAAAACACAACCAACCAGAAAATCACATATTTTATGGATAACATTATTTATTCCTGAATAGATATAAATATAAAAATAGCTTATGTTTTTATCCAAATAGGTATTGAAGGACCGTATTAAAATCCACAAAACACATCACTCCACGCGCGCGCTCAGACACATCAGTTGCCAGACTCCTGAAGCCTCCGCCCCTCCGTGTCTTCATGGTTGATCTCACCTTGTCCTGCCAAAAAGAACATATAATTAAACCACTCTTGTAACATTCAATTATTCCTAAAAAATAATATCAGTGAATATCAACATATCCACTCCTAAACAATATGAGAATGGAATCCAACATATATTGCAACACTTTACTTGTATTACATATTGTTTTCCACATTCTATATGATTAATCATAATAATAATAATTTGAATAACTAAAAACTTTGTATAATACTAAGAAGAGAGATTAATCCATCCAATTCTTTATTTTTCAAATCGAACTTTGATTAAGTCAACAAACACCTCTCACTTTTAAGATTGTGTCCATATATAAACTGATAAACATAATATAAAAAAAAATCTAATAGGTATATGATCCGATGAGTTGACATGATTAAATTAAAGCTCACAAGCTATTCAAAATTCCGTTTGAAAAATATGATTTTGTACAAACAAAATTAATAAAACTTAAATCCTAGAAAAATATGATTTTAATTTTCAAAACCATTAGAAAACCGGTTTGTGTGTGTGTGTGTTTTTCAATTTCAGTAAAAATAAATATATGTTCAAACGGAAACAATATATATCAAATACTGTTAGAAATCACTTGCCTTGCTGACCAGTTTCACCTTTCTTAAAAAGCGAAGTCACAGCCCCCACGATCTTCCCCACCACCCCTTCTTCCTTCCTCACCACCCCATTCTCTGTTTCCACCACCCCCTCCGTCCCCACCAACGGCTCCCCTTCCTCCCTCCTCTGCATCGCCTCCGATATGACTTCACTAAGCGCCTTGTCCTCCTCTCCCGGGCTCAGCTTCCCCACCAAATAATCCTTCACCGACACCCCATTCTCCTCCGGACCCTGCGCGGTCTCCCCCGTGACAACTTCGGAGACGGTGGACGCGGCAGACGGTTCGGGTTTTTCTTGGGTGGGGGTGGGTTCGGATGGGGGACTGGTTGGAGAGAACTGGTCATGGCTTCCTCTTGGGGAGTCCTCTGTTTTTTCGGGTTCTTCGTAGACCTCCATTTCTTGGATGGAGTGGGGGCTTACATGTGCTTCTGCTTCACCTGCGTTTCGCGTTATTAAGAAAAAGGTTGTTTTTGAATATTTATTTATAAAAGTATATCTATAACTTTTAATTAAACTATATTTTTTTCTGTTTAGAAACAGATTTGAAGAAATCAGATAATCTTCTCAAACTCACATTCAAACACATAAAATTCGTATCACTTTTTATTCAATTCAATTCAATGTGACAGATTTGAGCTAATGAAATCAAATTTTCATGTGTTTTGAATGCCTGTTCAATTTACTCAGTAAAAAAAGTCAATTAATGGTTTTTGAAAACATGCTTCAAGCTGATTAAACAGATTGATTCTTTACTTATAAAAGTTATTATTAATTACTTGTTAAATATTAAATACAATATAAAAATTTAGATTTTATATGATAAAATAATATTATGATGTTGAATAAAAAACTTACAAAAGTATTAAAATTTTAGATTTGATAATTATGCAATGATTTTTCTATATATTTTTTTTTTGAGTGAAATTTGTAAGCATTTTCATTTAAAAAAAGTTTAAAATAGACAATGTTCAAATGGTGGTGAGAAGATACAGAAGAACAATATAGAGAAAAAGAATAAAGAAGTTCAACAAAAAGGAAGGAGCTGGTAATGGTAGAAAAGATTTCTACCACCCCACCCCTCCAACGGGGAAGCTAGTGCACCCTAATCGCCTATACAAAGACAATCGTTCTCGAAGATAATTCTAGATAAAAATTCTTGAAAGGAGCGGGTGATATGGCTTTGACTCTCCAATGGATAGATTTCCTTAGTAGTTTTCATCATTTTAGTGTTTTAAAATCTAATATGTTGAATCTTAACTGTTCAAATTATTTTGAAATTATGTGAAATTTTATGATATATAAAATCGATAAAACCCAATCAACTTACCCATTGAACGGATGGTTGAACATGTTTCCAAGTTAAATAAACAAATAAACGATTGATTGTTTATTCATGGGATTATAATTAATTATATTAAATCTAATAATAAAATTTAAATTTAAGACTAAATAATTATACAAAGATTTTTGGAAATATTAATTTTTTATAAATATTTTATTTTTTTTCTATAAATTTATGTTATAGTCATATTAATTAACATATTTATTATGTAATGATTTCATCACGGTTAATCTAGTTGACCTCTAATTGTTAAATAAATGTTCCTTAATCCGTACATTTTTCCTATTCATATAGTGGTTCAATTTTAAAACATTGAGTCAATTTATTTATATGCACAAGGGTGAGAAGATTCATTACCTTTGGATAATGGGCTTGTAGTCTTGGCTTGATAATTTGCTGGCGAATCAACAACCACACTTAGTTGGTTTGGGTCCTCTTGGAGTGGTTGAGGGTTGATCAAATGGTCTCCTTGCCCTTCCAGGGTCTGTGCAGTAGTCTTTTCGGGTTCTTCGGAGAACTTCATTTCTTGGAAGGAGTGGGTGATAGGGTTTACATGTGCTTCTGCCCCACCTGTAACACATGGAAACATACACAATTTGACCAGCTCTTCGATCCTTAAATGAATATAATTCCTACCGATTTTCATCAATTTAGGGCCTGTATGAGGTGACATAGGCTTATTTGATCTTGATAGTTATACCAAGATAGATAACAATTCATGTTGAATAAACAAATTTTTTGTTATTGCCTTTTCTATTTATTCTTATTGGAAAACATACAAGTGACTTTTGGAGTGGTTTGGTTCACCGTCGATAAAGTGATGATAAGTGGTGCATTAAGGGATGGATAATAGTTTATGACTTTTTAAATAACCATTATACCATTGTATAAGTGTGAGAGATGTGTGCCTGATCTGATAAATGTACCAGTTTTTGGATAATTTTTTTTTAAAATGATAGACAATTGTATTTCTATACATTGACATAGATAAACCTTGATAAGCGATTCCAATCTTTCCTTAGAATAGTTATCAAACCTTATCCTATCTTATTCAAACATAACTATCACGGTTTATCAGTGGAAAACAAACAATGAATAAGAGCTATTCTCCAGTATTTAGCCCTATTCTTTGTTAATTCTCCACCACAAATAGGGGATTGGTTTTTAAAATCTAATTGGTTATACCTTCACTGTCAATTTATTATGAAATTCTCTGATATATAAAATCAATAAAATCCAATCAACTTACCCTGTTGAAACCGTGGTTGAACACATTTTGAGTTAAATAAACGACTAATTCTTTATTCATGGAATTATAATTAATTATATTAAATCTAATAATAAAATTTAAATTTGAGACTTAATAACTATACAAAGATTTTTTAAAATATTACAATTTTTAAAAATATTTTATTTTATTTCATAAATATATGTTATAGTAATATTAATTAACATATTTATTATGTAATGATTTCATCAGGATTAATCCAGTTGACCTAATTGTAGAATAAATGACCCTTAATCGGTCCAATTTTTTTTATTTATTCATATAACAGTTCAATTTTAAAACATTGATTCAATTTATACGTATACACGAGGGTGAGAAGATTCATTACCTGTGGATAATGGGTCTATAGTCTTGGCTTGATAATTTGCAGGTGAAGCCTCACTTGCACTTGATTTGTTTGAGTCTTCTTGATGAGGTTGAGGGTTGCCCAAATGGACACCGGATCTTCCAGGATGTTCTCCTTGCCCTTCCAAGGTATGTGCGGTAGTCGATTCAAACACTACATTCCAAAACACAGTAGTAATATTAAAATCAACCAAAATTTCCTTTTATTAGTTTATATAATTTTAAAACAACATTTAATGTTAGGATAGTCTAACAAATAATCTACACATATTTTGAATTGTTAAAATAATAAACATCACGTGTGTAATATATATACACACGATGTATTTGCATAGACTAAGTGAATGAAAAACATAAAAAAAAAATTAAAACATTGATTCTATTTATTTATATGCACAAGGGTGAGATGATTCGTTACCTGTGGATGATGGGGCCGTAGTCTTGGCTTGATAATTTGCTGATGAAGCCACAACAGCACTTAGTTTGTTTGGGTCCTCTTGGAGTGGTTCAGGGTTGCCCAAATGGACCTCGGATCTTCCAAGATGTTCTTCTTGCCCTTCCAGGGTTTGTTCAATAGTCTTTTCGGGTTCTTCGGAGAACTTCATTTCTTCGAAGGAGTGGGTGATAGGGTTTACATGTGCTTCTACCCCTCCTGTAACACATGGAAACTTACATAAAAACCTCCTCTTCGACTCTTGAATGGATATAATTCCTACCAGATTTCATCAATTTAAGGCCTGTATGAGGTGTGACATAAGCTTATTTACCCTTGATAGTTATACCAAGATAGATAATAATCCATGCTAAATAAGCAAATTTTAATTTTTTTTTGTTTCCTTTTTTATTATTCTCATTGAAAAATTTAAAAGTAACATTTTTTTTTGGTTTGGTTCACCTTAGATAAAATGATGATAAATGGTGAATTAAGGGATGGATAAGAGTTTATGACTTTTTAAATGACAACTATATCTTTGAATAAGTGTGAGAGATATGTGACTGATTTGATAGATGTAACAGTTTTTAGAATGTGAGTGTGAGATTATTAGGTGAGATAAATTTTTTAAATTGATAGAGAATGTTATTTTTATCCAATTGACATGCATAGATAAGCCTTATAAACAATTCTAATCTTTCCTCAAAATAGTTATCATGCATTATTTTAACTTATCCAGGCATAGCTATTATGATTTATTGGGGGAAAACAAACAGCAAATAAGAGTCATTCTCCATTATTCACCCCTATTCTCTGTTAATTCTCCACCACGGGGGATTTGTGTATTAAAATATAATAAGTTAAACCTTCACCGTTCAGTTTATTATGAAATTCTCTAAAATTCTATGATATATAAAATTGATAAAACCCAATCAACTTACCCGTTGAACCAATGGTTAAACATGTTTCGAGTTAAATAAACAAGTAATTCTTTAATCGTGGAATTATAATTAATTATATTAAATCTAATAATAAAATTTAAATTTGAGACTTAATAATTATACAAAGATTTTTTAAAATATTACAATTTTTAAAAATATTTTATTTTATGTCATAAATTTATGTTATAGTAATATTAATTAACATATTTATTATGTAATGATTTCATCAGGATTAATCCAGTTGACCTAATTGTAGAATAAATGACCCTTAATCCGTCCAATTTTTTTATTTATTCATATAACAGTTCAATTTTAAAACATTGATTCAATTTATACGTATACACGAGGGTGAGAAGATTCATTACCTGTGGATAATGGGTCTATAGCCTTGGCTTGATAATTTGTAGGCGAAGCCTCACTTGCACTTGATTTGTTTGAGTCTTCTTGGTGAGGTTGAGGGTTGCCCAAATGGACACTGGATCTTCCAGGATGTTCTCCTTGCCCTTCCAAGGTATGTGCGGTAGTCGATTCAAACACTACATTCCAAAACACAGTAGTAATATTAAAATCAACCAAAATTTCCTTTTATTAGTTTATATAATTTTAAAACAACATTTAATGTTAGGATAGTCTGACAAATAATCCACACATATTTTGAATTGTTAAAATAATAAACATCACGTGTGTAATATATACACACACGATGTATTTGCATAGACTAAATGAATAAAAAACATAAAAAAAAAATTTAAAACATTGATTCTATTTATTTATATGCACAAGGGTGAGATGATTCGTTACCTGTGGATGATGGGGCCGTAGTCTTGGCTTGATAATTTGCTGATGAAGCCACAACCGCACTTAGTTTGTTTGGGTCCTCTTGGAGTGGTTCAGGGTTGCCCAAATGGACCTCGGATCTTCCAAGATGTTCTTCTTGCCCTTCCAGGGTCTGTTCAATAGTCTTTTCGGGTTCTTCGGAGAACTTCATTTCTTCGAAGGAGTGGGTGATAGGGTTTACATGTGCTTCTGCCCCTCCTGTAACACATGGAAACTTACATAAAAACCTCCTCTTCGACTCTTGAATGGATATAATTCCTACCAGATTTCATCAATTTAAGGCCTGTATGAGGTGTGACATAAGCTTATTTACCCTTGATAGTTATACCAAGATAGATAATAATCCATGCTAAATAAGCAAATTTTAATTTTTTTTTGTTTCCTTTTTTATTATTCTCATTGAAAAATTTAAAAGTAACATTTTTTTTTGGTTTGGTTCACCTTAGATAAAATGATGATAAATGGTGAATTAAGGGATGGATAAGAGTTTATGACTTTTTAAATGACAACTATATCTTTGAATAAGTGTGAGAGATATGTGACTGATTTGATAGATGTAACAGTTTTTAGAATGTGAGTGTGAGACTATTAGGTGAGATAAATTTTTTAAATTGATAGAGAATGTTATTTTTATCCAATTGACATGCATAGATAAGCCTTGTAAACAATTCTAATATTTCCTTAGAATAGTAATCATGCATTATCCTAACTTATCCAAGCATAACTTTCATAAATTATCGAGAGAAAACAAACAGCAAATAAGAGTCATTCTCCATTATTCACCCCTATTATCTGTTAATTCTCCACCACAATCTTCACCGTTCAGGTTATTATGAAATTCTCTAAAATTCTATGATATATAAAATTGATGAAATCCGATGGTTAAACATGTTACGAGTTAAATAAATGAGTAATTCTTTATTCGCGGAATTATAACTAATTATATTAAATCTAATAACAAAATTTAAGTTTGAGACTTCATAATTATACAAAGATTTTTTAAAATATTACAATTTTTTAAAATTTTTAATTTTTTTATATAAATTTATGTTATACTAATTAACATATTTATTATGTAATGATTTCCTCATGATTAATCTAGTTGACCTAATTATTGAATAAATGATCCTTAATCCGTTTATTTTTTTTAATTCATATAACAGTTCAATTTTAAAACATTGATTCAATTTATACATATACACGAGGGTGAGAAGATTCATTACTATACCTATGAATGATGGGTCCGTAGTCTTGGCTTGATAATTTGTAGGCGAAGCCTCACTTGCATCTGATTTGTTTGAGTCTTCTTGGTGAGGTGGAGGGTTGTCCAAATGGACACTGGATCTTCCAGGATGTCCTCTTTGCCCTTCTAAGGTGTGTGCAGTAGTCGATTCAAACACTATATTCCAAAACACAATAATAATTTTCAAATCAATCCCTCTTTGAACTATTGTAACTTATATTTGCATGGACTATATATCTTTTCTATATAAAAAAAAATCAAATCAACCAAAATTTCCTTTTATTTGTTTAGATAATTTTAAAATAATATTTAAAGTTAGGACTTTTTGGCAGGTAATCTACACATATTTTGAATTGTTAAAAATAATAAACATCACTTATGTAATTTATAATATATATATATATAAAATAAGTGTGAGAATATATATATATATATATATATATATGATGCATTTGAATAGACTAAATGAATGAAAAACGTAATAAAATTGAGTCCGGATCCCGTCAAAACTAGTTTCGGTTTGTCCTATCAATACCGTACCGCACAACCCATTAACTAAATTATACAGCTTATGAATCGAACTGTACAACCAATTATTTGGATACATATTCCACTCTCTTATTAGATCCAGTCAGCTATTCGATAAAACATGAATTCCTAAGTATTATCAACGAGTCTGAATCCAGTCAGGCATGACGTCAATCAGTCTATCAATATCGAACTACATAACTCATGAATTGAACTACACAGTCTATGAATCAAACTGCACAACCAATTGTTAGATACGTGTGTCATTCTCTTATTAGATACTGATGGTACTGACCAAACCCAAGCTTGACTTGATACAATAGGAGAGTGACACATGTATTTAACAATTAACTGTGCAGTTCGATATTGATCGGACCCATCATCAATGAACATGTAACAACACTTGATTGTGCAGTTTGATTCATAAGTTGTATAATTTAATTAATGGATTGTACAATTCAATATTGACAAGACTGACCGAATTTAGACTTGACTGCATCTGGACTCTAAAAAAATTAAAAAAAAAAAGGAGTATATAAGAGACTAGCATCCGGACTCTAAAAAATTAATAGAGGAGCGTGTAAGAGACTAGCTGCTAATTGTGTGTAACAGCGTTAATGATTTTAATGCTCACCAGCGGTTCCATGGACTTCTGGGTTTTGTACTCCTTCATTATCATCAGCATCTTCTTCTTCTTCTTCTTCCTCTTCTTCTTCTTCATCGTTCTCTTCTTCATTGACATGATCATGATCATGACCATGTCCATATCTTTTCAGCGTGTCTTTGATCTTCACCGCCTTGTCCTTCATTTTCTTCATCATCGACTTCTTCTCATGGTGCTCTTCCTCTCCAATCACTATATACAAATTTATACACATATACAACACAAATTAATTAAACAAAACTACTGGATCACCCCTTCAAAATGGGTTTCCTCACCAGAGTGAAGACTATACCTGATCTCTGAGGGTGTTCCACTTGAGCTTCCATTGCTTCGAAAGTGATGAATTGAAGGCCTCTTCCACAACGAGTGGTGTTATTATAAGCAGAGAAAAACAGGGCAATGTGAATATGTGATATTTTTAAAAAAATCTGGCTTTCGACACCTTTGCATGTAAGATGGAGACTCGTACGCGGGGATACACGCCTGTGTAAACGACACGTAGAAGTCGGTGCTCAACACGTCATCGGGACTGTCGGTCGGGGACGGGATCATTTCACTCATCTTTTTACTATGCAAAGGATAATAGTAAGATCAACTATGAAGAGTCATCTGATAAAAAAAAAAAAAAAAAAAAAAATTTGCTATGTATGGTCAAAAATAATCCGAGGGCGGTTATTTTAACCTGCTATTTTACAATCCCACTCCGTTAGAAAATCCACCACTTTTATTAAGATTTATGAAATGCAAATCCACCACACTGCATCTTGGAATCCCACCCCACAAGATTTTCATCCTCTCCTTTCTTCCCCTGTCTATCTCCCTCCGCCAGCTTCCTCCGCCGATGTTTATACAAAGGGGAACACAAATACAAGCATCGATCCTCTGATGTAAATTAAAAATGTTTAGTAGTGTATGCTTTTTTGTGGACAACAATTTGATTAGCATTTACGTGAGTTTCAAATCGTTGATGTCGAGAGATTGTTCGACGGAACGAGCGACCCAAAAGTCTTTTCTCGGATTGTGATGAACGCCGGGTGTTCAAAGACGAAGTGTTGCGGGTTTTGAGTGGATGGTCGAAGATTGAGTTTGGTCGAATGGTTCAACGTTGATTTGTTTGATGAATTCATGTTCGAGGAGGTTGGATTTTGATCTCGAAAGACAAATCCACTCGTGTGTCATCATCGTCGACTCCTCTCTGAGCATGCTCTCGACATTTGCCGCAAACTCCGGAGGTCCATGTCGGGTGGGAGCAGCCCATGCGAACCGTCCACCATCGTGCCTGCGCTCAGCGTGGGCGTGCCGAAGATGTGACCCCTGTATCCCAAACAGAGCCCCATACACATTGTATTATAATTATTTGAGTATTTTTAGGATTAAGAATTAATTTTTTTTATTTTATTTTAAAAATCATTCGAATATTTTTTCTTATCTTTTTTCTTTTTTTTTACTTTTTGATAACTGATTTAAATTTTTCCGTTTTTATAATACTTTAATTTTGCATTTAAATTTTATAAAGAATGTAATTTTTTCATTAATAAATCCCACGTTTCAAGGAGTTTGTTTTTGTTTTTTTTATTGTTCATTAAAACAGAAAACTTAATTAATAATCGTTCTTTTTATTTGGTAATGCTATTTTTACTTTGTTTTTTATTTTTTTATTTTCTTTTTTGAAAATTTATTATTTTGTTATTCACTATATTGTTTTTTTTATTTTTAAGGTCACATTTCATAAATTCGTTTAGAATCCATTCCAATATAACAAATTTCAGGGTCGACTTTGTCTTCGGCTCTTCAATTGCGGTAGGTTTCCGTTGTTGGAGGAGCATAATTCAGTGGGATCGGAGTCGAATAACGAGACGTGGTGCCACTGCTGCTCCTCGCTCTCTGGTCTCTACATCCATCGACCCACCGTGCTTCGGATCTCACCTCCCCCCTAGGTGGGGTGTGTCATTTATTGGATGTGGGGAGCAAATATTCTAAGGGGTTTGTTCAGCATTTTTTTTAGAAAACTATAAATATCTATTTTTTTTTTTATAAATGGAGTTGGACTCTAATTTGCGGGGTGGGTATATAGCCCCCCAAATAACCATTGTGGGTCTCAATTATTATTATTATTATTATTATTATTTTGACACAGCCGACTTGTTTTTTGGTTTCTTGATGTTTGTTGACGTTTCCTTGGCGGACTGGGTCCCTCTTTTTTTTTTCTTTTGTTTCTTGGCTGACAACCACTTCCTTTTTCTTTTTCTTTTTGTCTTCCAAATTTGTGGTTGCTTTGGTTTTGGTTCCATAGCTAATTTTCTTTATTCCTTTAGAAGTTTCACGGGTCTTTCAAAAGTTTTAATATTTTTATTTTGTTACATATATGTTTTCAGTTTTAAATTTTAATCTATACTTATTTTTTTTTTTATTTTTTATTTTAATATATAGTATTAACAAAATATATAAGATTAAAATTAAAAGTAAAAAAAGGACTGACATGTATACATAAATTATTTATTTAAAATTATTGAATAAAAATCATCCCCGTATACAGTAGAGAAGGAACTGACACATGCACACGAATTTTTCATATAATTAATAAAAGTTATTCCTGCATACAGTGGTCCCCCAAGTCATGCATCGTCAATGCATATAGGTGGCATCAATAAGTGATGAATGGGATTTTTTTTTTCTTTGTTTCAATTGATGACTTTGCTACACCACCAAAAAAATAATAATTGATTACTTTGCTACGTGGATGGTTTGGAAATTTCGTATGGACTGTGACCCGATAACTAAAAAAGAAAAAAAAAAAAAAGCCATGTGGATCAAAGTCCTTGACTTGATGAATGGGTTTAAAATCGAAATTGTTACATTCAGTTTTATTTACATATCGGTTAGCATATATACATTTGTTTTTTTTTTTTTTTAATGTAAACCAATATAAAGAAGAATACCAATCTTTTATAGAAAATAAAATACATATTCACATGAAATAAATACTTTTATTAATTTATGTTTTCTATAACAGTGTATGCGGAGATAGTGAAATATATATTGAGTTTTTCAATTTTATATATTGTGTTAGACATATCAAATACAAACAGAGCTGTTCCGATTGAAATTTTTTTAGATTTGGAGTATTGGGTCTTTTTTAAAAAACAATTTGTGAAATTTTTGTTTTTAAGGGAACATTGGTATATGGTTTTGAAGAGTTGAAAAATCACCGATTTAGCTTTTTCTAGTTATTTTTGTTTATTTTAATTTTTTATGATTGCTATGTAAAATATTCCATATCACTAAATACATGCAAAGAGGAAAAAAAACTTTCAATTTGAGTCGTTATTACTCCAACGACTCGATCGTTATTCAACTGTGTTAATTTTATCTATGTGCTTATAATTACTTTTTATCTTACTCTAGGGGATACTCTGGTAAAGGGATTAAAGTTTTGAAGATAAATTATCATAATTTTAGAAGATAAAAAGTTAATTAATTTTATTCTTATTCATATTTGTCAAAATTGAGACAAAAGTGGGGATAAATGTTGTTCCTCCCTTTAGGTGAAACAAAAAATCTTCATTTTCATTATAAAATCTAGACAATTGTCTGCACTTTATCCCGATTATTTTTCATACCAAATGGGATAAGTTGTCATCCTCTCCAGTTATTCCCACCTTGCTGTAATTCATGGTTCAGCCCTTGCCTGTATATAACTTTTTAGTACTTATTACAATGAAATGTATCAAAAAGTCACGTATAGGTTGTATAACTCTTTTACTATGGATGAAATTGTATAATAAGTTTTTTTATATATATTTATTAAATTACTTGGGAAAATTAGCTAAATCGATACAAGTGAAATACATCTCATTTGGAATACTCCAATAAAATCAAACTGCGTCAACAACATATTTTATATTGGAAAAGTCATCATAATCACGGCCACTAAAATATAAAAATGATAATACTTAAATAGAAATACGGATCAGAAAGTTTTCAAACATTCAATAAGATAAAAAGACTTCTTGTAAAGTATGTTATTTGAACTCACACATGCTCTTTAGGATTCTTTGTTCACACATCTTCAATAGTCATGCTATTCGAGGCTTGTGTGTCCTGATGTGCGAAGTTGTTTTGATGAGTCAATGAGTTTTGTTGAAGTAATGATTGGAAGCTGTTATGGTAGAGTTTTTCATAAGGCACCCATGATGATGAATTAGATATATTACTTCCCTATAATTGTGTTAACTGATATGTTTAGTGACCAACATGATATTTATAAATATATAAATATAAATGAATTTTAAAAAATCACTCATGATATGTGTGGTACATCAATGGTGGACATTGGCTATTGCTACCCATATAAATCATGTGCGATAGTATTTGTGCACCCTATAGAGAACATTAATCTGAGTAAATAAACCATTTTTTTTAGAGAAAGGTAGATCTTGCTACCAACACTTGTATTAAAAGTGGATTACAAGTCCAAATGGTGGTGAGAAGGAGAGAGAGAAGTAATTATAGGAAGGAAAACAAAAATACAAATATAAGAGGTGTCGATAATAAAGGTGGGGTGAAGAGGTAGCGGTGCATTAGACGGGTTGTCTAATGTCGTCCCGGTGGCCACCTACCCCCTAGCCCCCAACCCTCTGCTTAATCTGTGATGATTATTCCGTTTCGAGAGAATGCGATCCCTCTTGCCTCGGCAATGCCACGCCCCCACTCAGACATAGAAAGCACTATCATTTCCCACATTTTTTTCACGTAGACCCTGGAATTTTTGAAGATCGCCTCGTTTCTAGTTTTCCAAATGGCCCATGTAACCGCCGGTATGATCGATCGCAACATAGAGTTCGCGAGTCTTGATGTGTCCGGCTGATTCCTAGCCGCCCACATGCCCTCAATGTCATGGAAAGAAGGTCTCCATATCGTGGCTGCACCCACCGAGTCCTATAGCTGTCTGGACACCCAACATTGATAGAAGAAGTGAGCTACCGTCTCAGGTTCCTCCCCGTAGAGAGCATAGCCGGTCGGCTCGGATGGCCTCCACTTCGCTCGGTAGATCTTTGTGAGAAGGCGCTCTCCGCAGGATATAAAATTTTATAAACCAATTGATATAAAAAAATTTAAAAAATGGCTGTGAGAACTTTGGAAGAAATAAAAAAAGAAAAGAAAAATCAATAAACTCTATGAAATGCTAGCTAAATCAGTTGTAGCCCTTGTAAAATTGAAAAATTGCCACACAAATAGCCCCCAATTGAAATAGGATTAAGTAATGATTTCAATGTTAAGTAATCCCAATTGGATGTGAATGAAATTTAGAATTGCAAAGCAGTGGCTTCAATGTGTAGGCTATATGAAACACCATGTCTAGAATCGAGAGAAGTGGAAAAAAAAATTGTTTTCTTTAGGTTGTATAAATTTTAATTAGCACAACAAACCCATCAATTTGACTGGTCAAACCCCTCGTACACCTCTCTAGTGACAGTCACCTTACCACTCACCAAGTGATCGCATCAATACCACAAATAAACAGTGTTGTTCCTAACAACCCCTAATACAACTTTGCATGCAGTCTCATATATTTCAATAAATGTTTAAGTTTATATTTTGTTGTAAATTTTTGTTAATGTATGTCAAACATACAAGCAACATAGCCTACTAGCCTACCACCAGTGACCAACCCTGAAACCAAACCCCCTGAAGCACCAGCCCCCAGCTGGAACCATCCTCCACTGAAACCATCAAACTTGTGTAGTTTTAGTACCAGCCCCCCTGAAACCTGTGGCAGTGTATGCAATATATGTTAAGGCATGTTTTCAACTAATGTCAAATTCAAGCATCATGTAATTATATAATTAAATTAGAAAACAAACGTCTATGCTCAATTGGTCATAGTAGATTGATGACTCATCAATCAAACTTCACCTCTTAACTCACACACACAAATCATCAAATACTAAACATACACAAATCATCAAACACTTAACATGCAAGATAGGAATTTCACACATTCAACACAAATCACCACCCTCACCTACACAAACATCATAATCTCATTATTTAACCCCTAAATAGTATCTTTTCTAATCGGGATACCGCTCTTTAGTCTCTGTACTTTATCTTTTATTTCTATTCTTATATATTCTCTCACATCTTTCAAAATTGTATTTCAAAATTAGAAATAAATCGTGATACTAATATCTATTTTTTTTGTTTTTTTTTTTTTAAAAAAAAACCTAAATAGTAAAACTTCCCTACCATGTACCATATAGGATGGATAATTCATTTATGACATGTACAACAACAGATTAGGGCATGTTCCTCATGTCAAAGAGTAAAACCACACGTCACT
>JAUJYN010000066.1:0-262113 GCA_030737835.1 Acorus gramineus | reverse complement strand
GGAGGTGGCAGCCGGCGATTTTCTGACGGCTCCTGACTGTTGCTTGTGGCGGTGGGTGGCGGTGCACGGCGGCAGAGGGTGGTACCTGTAGCTGGTTCACGCTCCCGAGTGCTGGCGCAGGCGCTCCCGGGTGCTACAGTAGCCCGGCTTGCGCTGGTTGGGCGAAACGTTGGACAGGATCCGGGACAAGATCCTGAGAATCCCGGAATCAAGGAGGCAGGGTGGCAGGGCGCGGCAGGGAGCATGGCAGGGCGCGACAGGGCAGGCTGCGCAACGCGGATGGTGCAGCGAGAGCAGTGGCACGATGGCGACAGCGATGACTGGACTGCGACGGGGCTGCGTGGGGCAGCGAATCCGTGCTGAGGCAGTGGCTGGACTGCAACGGGGCTGCGCGGGGGCAACGGCAGCGACACGGGGGCTGCGCGGGGCAGCGGCACAGGGGTTGTGTGGGGGCAGCGGTAGACGGCGCAGAGCACCGACGATCTCGCGAACGGAGAGTAATGTCAACAAAAAATCAAAGAAAAAAATGGATTGAAGCTCTGATACAATGTTAGAATCAAGAATAAGAGAATGAACTAAATCTCATTAGGGTTTACACCCAATATATATATAGTACAAAAGGGAATGAATAAAATGACTAATCTACCCATAATGACAAGAATACTAAAATACCCCTAACATTCATATTCAATTTAGTCTTACTTTTAACCTCCAAGATATTATATTTTATAAGGAAATGCGTATATACGACATAATGCATACACACCCATATGAAGGTATATACATTTGAAGAGTCTAAACTTTCATTTAGCTCATACGTAAGCTATTTCGTCGGGAATAAACATTCCTATAAAGATAAGTACTATATTAGTGGAATAAAATAATAATTATCCGCACCTACAAAAACAGTAAAAAACTATGATTGAAAAGCAAGATGAAAAGGAGGTCAGGCAAGAGAGAATTTTAGATGTATTCGGCCATGGAGAAAAGATCTCCTCAACCCTTCTAAAATTTAGAGAGGTTGGAAGTGAAATTTTTTTTTTTTAGGAAAATATAAGCATATTCATTTCAATAGAAATAAAATAGAACATTTTTGAATGGGAGATAAGAGAAAATAGAGTAAATGAAGAAAATAAAATAAAAATAAGATGGGAGACACATGACAATAAGTGCAATCGCAAAACAAGTAGAAAAAGTTTCTACCATTCTGAAAATGATTAGACTCAAAGTTGTGTAACGCCGAAATTAATAAAATATCTCCCTCTTATAACATTGTACACTCCTCCAATGTTAGTATCCCAATCTTTGATGCTTTGGTACAATATCTCCCAAATATTTTCATAATATAACTTTTGGGATAAGAAGTGAAATTGAGTTCTCTATATGAGAAGGGTTTTAATGATTCACTACACACCTAACAAAACCAGTTTCATATTGTTTAGATTTTTTATGGTTTGATTTGTTGTTATAATTTTAAGATCACAATTTGTTATCCTTCATGATATAAATTTTTTTTAAAATTAAATATGTAGGGAAAAAGATAATGATTTGAAAATGTTAGAATTAAGTAGTAAATATAGAAGTATAGATTAAGTTTTTTTTTTAGTGAGTAGTGATATGGTGTGGTTTGTGTGGTCCGTATGAATTGCGTGTATACATCCCTTATTGAGGTATATGTGTCGACAGTGGCGGAGCCACGTAGGGGCCAGGGGGGGGGGGGGCGCACAGGACCCTTCTGAATTTTTTTTATTTACTTTTAAACCCTCACCTCCTCTTTTAATTAACCATCTCTTCTACATAAAACAAAAGTCTATTTTGATTCTACCTTTTCATTGACCCCCAAGTTTCCTTCAATATTCATATCCTACACACAGCTATTGAGGCATGGACCCCGCTCCTGGGCGTCCCCACCCGGGTGCCAATCTTCAAATAAATAAATTTTTTAATCTTTTTTTTATTGGTATTTCAATTGTTCCTAATATCAATCTTCATCTCTAAAAAAATCTTTAATTTTTACTTTTTGTTCCATTAACCATCCCACAATTGGGAAATTGCAATCAATAATTCTCTTATCTCATCCATCAACATTTCGAAGGTATATAATTTTTCTTTTAACTTATTATATTGTTATTAATTTATTTAAAATTTAAAATATTTGTGTAAATATCTAAAATAATCAAATCATTCAACATTTTCAGAATATGAAACCTCGTTGAGGTCAAATTTAAAGGTATATATTGCTTTTTAAATTTAGATCTTGACATATTTTCTTAAATCATCGATATGAAATTTGACAAATCATTTTAAAATTTGATAATTATCTTTTATACTTATTTAGAGATATGTTTTAGAGTATTTTTATTTTATTTTATACATATTCATTTTTTAAGCTATGCTGTTTAAATTGAAAAAAAAAACATAATGATACAACTTTAAAAAATATTTACATAAATCACGTTAGCCCCCCCCTTAAAAAAAATCCTGACTCCGTCACTGTGTGTCGATAAAGAAAACATATTAGCTTATTAAAGCATATACCTCACTGAGCTATATGCTTTTTTTTTATCGATGCATATGTCCTAATAAGAAATGTATATACGTGATTCACACGGACCGTACGAACGAACCGCATACTATCATTCACCTTTTTTAATATCTTATATATATATATATTAGCTTCCACGAAATGAGTGTGACAAATTAATACAATGAATCACGATGTTAAACAATACTATAGTAGTACTCCACAGTTTTACAGGAAAAACTTGTCCTCGATTAATGCTCAACATACAGTATTTAGTTAATATTAAATTTAATTAATTAGAGAATCATTATCTAATTAACAATCACATTGATTTATTAACACCACTAAATAAACTTCAGGTGTGTTGTGGAGACATTGAACTGATTGACAGTAAAAGCCTATTTCACCTAATGGGGTAGCTTGATCTCTCTCTGAACTTCGTAATTAATTGGTTTTAATATTTGTTGTATGGAATTCAGTCGTTGTTCGAGCTTGGTTAGCGTGAGAGACTTTTTATTGCCTAAACTCTCGTTGAACCCAGATTTTTAGCGGCTGTACTTTTATTATTGCTTGAAGAATATTATTTAAGTTGGACATTGTACCTTCACGTCCCCTTTTCTTCTTTTTTTTTTTTTCTTAGAGCTGATATGCCCTCTGTTTTATAACTTCATACACATTTATGATATAGTGTATATTGCCATATTTAGTGTACGAGGTTCTATAATAAATGTATAAAATAAAAAAATTATTGTATCTCAATATATACTTTATTTTATAGTATATATTTCAGTGTATGATTTTTTAAAAAGACAGTGAGTATTACAACTAGAGTTGCACAAGGGCTGGACATATGATTTTTCTTATTTTTTTATTTTTTATTTTTCTCTTAGACAACTTCTATGGACAGGGTGATGAACTTCGGCCTATCTATTATTGTTACCTAAAGAAACGATGTTTACAAAAATGTGTCATACAATCTCATTTACAGTCTCACATGTAGTTGTGTGTGTCTACAGACACAGATACACATTGTTAAATAAAACATATAATAATTTTTTTTCAATAAATGTGTCCATAAAATTTATTAAATTATGCACAATATTTTTTTTTTATAAAAATATATTTTTTGTTGCATGAAAAATACATATTTAAAAAAAATCAATTCATGTGAGATCAACATGTTATGTTATACATGGGACAGTCATGATGAAAAAAATGTCACGTCACTATGTTCATTTTTCCGTCCCGAACATGTTTTGAAATTATTTTTAAAGAATATATTCAATCACTTCTTCACTTTTTTATCTCCTATCATATTTTGCATTTTTAAAGGCACATACATGTCATGAATTAAAATATTTAAAAAAAACGTTAGACTCTTTTAATTTTATCAATCGAAATTCAAACTCCACGTGTTTTTATTTAAAAACAAATATTAAACATCATCTAATAAGATATATATTTTGATAAAAAAATGTATATCGCTCTATTTTAAATTGAATGAACTCATTTTTAATAAGTGTACGAAAAAATATAACGAGGTATATGCATTTTCTAATGAGGTATATGATTCACTGGATTTTTAAAGAGGTATATAAGATATTATTTTGGACGGAAAGGAAAAATTAAGTGTAACATCACCCAATATTTTATGAATTAGAAAAATACAATACTTAAGGCAATAAATGCATATTTTTCTAGAATTTTTTAACTTGGAATGTCCTAGGTTGGATTAAAATGGGGAGTACAAATGGAATTAAAGAGTATGTATGTTTATGGTGTACACCCCTGAAAGAAAATGTTAGGACTAATCATTTAATTCTTACAGTGGACACCATCACGTATTAAATTATTTTAGAAAATATATATTTATTTAATAAAATATATATTTTTATAAAATAAATACTCTAATAATAAATTGAGTGTATTAAGGGAAAAATCCAAATAACCCCGGTAAGCTATATAACCCTCTAACTTTTTCTAAAGTCCATATAATCCCTATGTAAATCCAAATAACCCCCTGAGATAAACTTTTTTTGATAGATGAAGAATATTCGACAAATATTTATTTGGTTAACCCTGAATGGAAATACAATAGACTAAAAATCACCTACAATGTGTTAAAAATGCGAAAAACCTTATGTAAATGACTATTTTCCTCTGAATAGATTATAAAACCTTATCTGGAGGGGTAAAATCATCATTTATAGATTAATTTTTTGCATTTTTAACACAATATAGGGGGGTTCTGGTATACTGTGCTTTCAGTAAAGGTTAACTAAACAAAAATTACAAACTATTCTTCATCTATAACTAGAAATTTTACTCGGAGGGTTATTTTGATTTACATATGTGTTTTAAGGGGTTTATATGATGGACAGTTTATAGGGGGTTGTGTGGATTTTTCCCTTGTATTAATTTTGAATATATATGAGCCTCATTGCATCATATGATGGACCTATAGTGACACAAAGATGTTTGTTCTTAGGGCACCGTTACACCCAAATCTGTTTTCAACCACAATTCCAGTTTAGAGGTGTTTTGAATTTTTTTTAAAATAATATATCCCATCTAATGAGATACATGCTTTTATAAAAAATAAATCATATGCTCCAATAAATTGCATGAATGCTTTTATAAAAAATGTGAAAATTTTTTATCGATGCATATACTTCATTAATCGGTGATTTTCTATCGACGCATATGGAATTGAAATTGGGGCTGGAAAAAAACCTGTGTAACAACACTATTAAAAGAAAGGGTGAGGGCACATCACACACTGGAGTGGTTGTTTTATTTATTTATTTATATATAATTGAGTTGTGCGCTATTGTTGTTTAGAGAATTTTATATGTAAGTAGGGTACATGATTGCTCTAATTAAAATCAATTTGTCACAAAAAAAAAAAAAAATTTAGAAATAAAAAAAAGAGGGGGGTCCGATGTCATAAATTTGAGCTCTATTGCGTTCAATTTTCTTTTACAGTCTCAAATGCCGTCTCATATACTTTTTCACTCATTGTAACGAGGTATATATCAAGTTGAATTTTTTTTACATTTTCTATAAATTATACCATTTACTTCATTGAATTATATATTATATTTCACATTTTATAAAATTACATACTTCATTTAATAATGCATAAAATTTTAAAAAAAATTAAACGCATATGTGAGATGCGTTTTAGATAGTAAAGGAACTGGGTATAACATTTTCCCATCAATTTTAGTTGCGCCGACCATTTAATTAGTTTGATTTTCCAATAATTGAACTCAACGACCATTCATTTAATAAGCTCGACAAAAAACCAGCAGTTAA
Organism: Acorus gramineus; assembly: GCA_030737835.1. Lineage (NCBI taxonomy): Eukaryota > Viridiplantae > Streptophyta > Magnoliopsida > Acorales > Acoraceae > Acorus > Acorus gramineus. Next base: position 256,271 of record JAUJYN010000066.1, on the reverse strand, counting down.
TGGTCGTTAAAAATAAAGATTAATGGAGGGAGATCACATATTGAATGGCTCCCGTTTCTCTTCTTTTTCTAATTCCTGTTTTTGGTTGTGATGAGGTAAAAATTATATGATATATTTTGAAAATCAATGCATGTATATTTTACATGAGTTAACAATTATTAATACTGCTTTTAGTAGTATCTTGTTTGGAAGTCTTAAAACTGGCTTCTCTAAAATTTTCTTCCACCAATTGTTGTGGCATTAAAGATTTAATCATAATTATGAACAATAATGGTGATATATTTTGGCTATAAAATATATTTATTAATGAAATCAAGATCATGGTTAAAGGATTCATATTTAAATGGATGTCTGATTAGAATTTGATAAAATTGAGGGTTTGATTGTTCGAAAATTTAATTTAGAAAGGAACCTAAAAGGAATGTTTTAAAAAATGAAATAAGTAAATTCAAATCTCAATAAAATATTTTTCTGATGTTTATGGCTGTTCTAACCCATCACAACTTATATATAGAGGACCACAAAGACCTCCGAAAAGACAAACAATCAACTTCTTAGAATTTCAAAACATACATCCATTGTTCATGTAAGTTTTTTTTCTCCCCCTCTTTTCCACTCTCATGACATGTAGTTTAGTGTTAATATGAAGTTTTATTTTTAACTGCCCTTGTAAACCAGTGATTTGCAATCAATGGTTTTTTTTTTTGTTTTTTTTGGGTAGATATAAAAGGATCGGAAACATTGCAATGTGGTCCTAATTGTAGCCTTGAAAGTATGGTATTATTACATGCAACCCTTTTTTTTTGCCATCGATTAAGTGACCCATCAAAAATACAGACACACACACACACATATATATTTATATTACGTTGATTGCATTACAGTTTATATATTTCAAGGTAAATTTAGAAAAAAAAAAAAAAATTTACATTGTTGGCCTTTACAACTATTATTCTATAATTTTGGTCATGGCCTTGTTGAGAGTTTATTCTAATTAAGTTAAATTTAGGTGAACTGGCCAGGTCCTTAGTCAAAATCCTAAATTAAAATGAGTTCCTATACTTATTTAATCACAAAAAATAAGTAAATATATTTTCTTTGGAATGGATCATGGATACTAACTGTGTAAAAATTAACTTTACTTTTGGAGATTTATTATGACCAGAGAAGGGTTGCGTAGCCTGCATGTGCCCAGAATCTCTCAACTAATATCCCAAACAAATATCATTGTACAAAACAGTTGAGAGAGGCTTAAGATAGATGTAACCATGTTGGGTTTTGAGTTGCAGATGTCGAAGGGCAAGGCACCAACAGAGGAGGGATTGCGGGGAACTTCAATGGAGAGAGAAGGATCAAATGCAACTATGGCGGAGATCATGACGGCGGCAAAAGCGGCAACACAAGCTTGGAAGAAAACATACTTTGAACCACATTTCATTCGAGCTTGTGGAGTATGCGGCTCAAAAATCGGACCTAAGATGAATGTCTACATGTACAGGTTATATTCTTCCTTTCTCGTGCGTATTGATCACGTTTTGTTATTTGTTGGTATCACTTCATTAGAGATCATATCATGCATGTCCTATATATTTTTTATTAATTAATTTTTAAATTATTAACCAAGTATGATAAGATCCTCTTTTTAGATTAATTAGATTATTGTATTTAATTATTTACATTATGATAAATATAAATATATGTTAATATTATTTTTATCATTTTTACTTCTTAATTAAGAAACTAAATATAGTTAAAGTTCATTTTGATTAAAAAAAAAGATAAAAGAGATGCACAATTTTATAATAAGAAAAATTATAATGGTATAGAATTAAATAAGTAATTTGTGGTGATATAAAAATAAATAACATATTTTTTTATAGTATATTATCTACATGCAAAAAAACCATTTATTATTTTTTACTTCTCTCTAAAAAAAAACTTGAGATAGACCCGAAGCTCTTTCCAATTATATTGTCCACCTTCCATCAGAGAGAGAGAGAGAGAGAGCTCTCTATGACAAGTTTTATGTGTGATTCATTTACAATGTGAACGTAAAGCTTATTCTTCTAAAAATTTCATACTTTGCATGATATTCAAAGTCTCTCAAATTTCTACTTTATGCAAGTTACATTGGGAATAAAGTAAGCAATATTTAAGGATGTGTCGCAATTCAAGGACTTCTTAAAAGACACTTGTGGGTGAGTATAAAATTTTTTGAAATTAAAGTTACATGTGGTTTTTTTCCCGAAAATTTTGGTCTGTTTTTAAGGTTTTTTGGTATCTAGTTCTAGAAGGTTGAAAAATCATGATTTTGGATCTGTCTTTGGTTAGTTTTTGTGATTGTTTGTAGCTAAAGAGGTATCATTGTATATTTTTGATGATTCATTGCTTCCTTCAGATTTTGTTTTTTAATTTTTTTTATGTTTCATTTTTCTTTGTGATTGGAAATAATGTGACTCCAAAAATTTTTCCACGAATTTTTAGAAACTTTTCCAAATCTTTAAATGCAGAAAAAGAAGAAAAACAAAAGCTTTTCAAAAATCTCATCCCTCCATTAATTTCCATTAATTGAAGTACTCAAATATGACCAGGTTGTCCTAATTTTGTTCAACTTATCATATATTTATATATTTTATAAGTATTTTTTTCTCTTTGACCAAGTCTCTAGACCCTCCTTGTTCTAAATCTTGGTATACTCATACATGCAGCCCAATTGTAGTCTACAATATTTTTTTTTATTTTTTTTAAAATTATACAAGTTTCTATTGAAATACATATTGTTATACGAAATGAATTACATACTGATATATAATAGTGTAATTTTTTTTCTTTAAAAAATAAAAAAATTAACATTATATTAATACGATAACACTGTACATACTAGGATTACTCGAAGTAAAACTTTAAAACATACAGAAAAGTTTGATGTGTGAGTCTACTTATACTTTCACTCATATTAACATTCAATTTGTGAATGCAGAGACACAACATTTTGTACTGCAAACTGCAGATTGACATTCGTGAAAAATGATGATCCTTCTCTAGTACATGTTCTCAACTAAAAGAAGGGCTTGCCTCTCTCTCTCTCTCTCTCTCTCTCTCTCTCTGGGTTTCAATAGAGGAAAAATTGGATGAAAACTATGATCAATTTAATAAAGTTTCTTATTTCGCATGTTCTTTGTTTATTTCAATGACTTCCCAAATAAAATTTGAACAAAATGTTTGTTCATTTATTATGCAATGGTGGTGTAGTTAAACCATAAATTTACTTTATACTTTGATTAACCTTTCGTTTGTTTAGTGGAACTTTGTATTATTATTATGTTATCGAAACACAAATATCCGATTAAATACGTGTTATAATCACGCAAGGCATTGCAAAAATTATAATACCAGATTCGATTTGTTGAATCACCATGGAATATTAATCAATGTTTTGAAAAATTTGTTAGCCCAGAGGCTGAAAAACTCGTGTGTGTTATAAAATATCACTTGTTAACACATTCGATTGTGAATTTTGCGTTGCAAACCCATATGGTTACATTTTATTTGAAATATATATTTAGTTAATAATATACATTTTTTTATAATAAAAAAATAATGTGTATACTTATATGAATTGAATGCATCTTTTAATATTTTTATAACAGTATTATACACTGTGATAGTTAAATACTAGTCCAATGCATCTGTTCAAACACATGGCACAATATTTTATATTTTATATGAAAAAAAGAATTATAATGGTATAAATATACTTTAAAATGTAAGATTTTAAAAAAATGTATCCCCGCTGAATCATTGAGTTTGTTATTAATTAATTTTTAACTCGAATAAATATGTTATAATTTAAAAAAGACTTACACTGTGGAAAGTTTGAAATAAAATTAAATATATGTAAAACATCTCATTCATAAGAACAATATTTATTTATGCAAAAGAATTGGTTAAAATATGAATTAAAATCATATACTTTTATAATTTTTTTTTAATTAAGCCATTTGTGGAATTCTCAGATAGATTTGCTAAATATTTAACAAAATTGAAAACTCTTTGTGGTTCATATAATATATAAATATGCTGCGTTATGTAACTTAATATATATTACATGAATGATATGATGATTGTAAAAGGGTTTTCAAAACATACGATGATATGAATATGCATGGATGAGGCTTGGGCTAGGTTAGATAAATGGATATGCTCAATCCATATAGGAAAATGATATGTCCAGCCCCGACCCAATTGTAGTTCACACCGGTTTTTTTTTTTTTTAAATCATGCACTCTCCCATTGAAGTACATAAAATGATGTATATACTGAGATATGCATTTTTTTGTATTGAAAAATAATAATTTTTTTTACGTCATACACTAAGATAGAACCTTATATATTATGATATAATACACTATCATAGTGAAGCTACAAAACAGCCTGAGTATATCAATGTTCAAAATAAATTCTGTCCACCAGGGCTGGCCCTGAGATTCATCAAACTGGAATGGGCCCTAGACGAATTTATGAAATAGGGCCCCAAAGTATATATGAAAAAATATAATGACTAACAACATAATTAATCTTCAAAATAAATAAATAAATAAATAAAAACAAAACAAAATCACACTACGAATAAGAAAAACAATTATCTAAGTTTTCATTTTTAAGGAACAATCAGATAAACAAAAACAAACTCTTTAAAATGTGAGATTTGTTAATTAGAATATTACATTCCATGTAAATTTAAATGCAAACTAAATTCCTATATAATTGAATATTTTAAATAAGTTATGAAAAACTAAAAAAAGGATAAAAAGAAATGTATGGATGATTTTTAAAAAAAAATTAAAAATCCAAATATAAAAATAATTAAATCAATTTACAATTAAAAAATCGAAGATGTAAATTAGAATTATGTATGAAAACACAATAAAATTTAAGAATACATATTAAAAAGGATAATATTCTCTTGAGAAAAGAATAAATTTTAAAATTTTAATTCTAGAAATACTTAAATAATTCTAATACAACCATATTTTTAAGGATTTGGCATGTAGCTTTAATACAACCATATTTTAAGGATTTGGGGCTCTTTTTGGGATAGGGGCCCTAGCCAAATTGCCTTGGTTGTCTACCAGCACGGCCGACTCTCCTGTCCCCCAGAGGTGGCCCCAATCCAACCCAAGAACACCAAAAAAAAAAAATTTAAATATTTTTCTTATGGAGGAACCTACCCCCCAGTCGTATCTCTTCCTAAAATCTCTCTCGTCTCTCTCAAAATGAAATGCCCGAATGAGGGGTTTGACAGTGGTGGAGGAGGATCTCCGGCCGCCGCCGCCGTCTGATGGAGGAGAGAGTTCTTCATCTTCATTGATCGTTGGAGGGTGGGGAGGTCAATGCCATCTGTGTAGGAGGGTGATGTAGAGCTTCTCTTTCGGCTTCGGATTCAATGAAGACGAAGAGGAGTTGGAGGAGGAGGAGGCCTTCTCCACCATTGACTAAGGCGGCGTCCCCCTTGCGCGCATGGAGTTCTTCGTTGACGAACGCGTTGTTGTCACTGGCGTCAACATCGATCGCCTGGGACGTGGTGGCGTTTGAGGCGGAGATGGGGTCCGGGTGGCGTCGGCCGGTGGAGCACTTTTGAGAGAGAGAGACGTGAGAGTGAGAGGGAGAGATGAGGCTCAGGGTGGGTTTCTCTATAAAAAAAAAAAAGGGAATTTGGGGGTGAATTGAGTAACCGAAGGGGTGGAAATAAAGCCCCCGATCAAATACACATGCAGTTTTACAAAGAGATTAATAATATACATTTTGTCAAAATCAATTTGAATTAAGTTTTTTCTTATTTGATTAATATCTCTGTTCTCATTTTATTCAAATCTTCCAATAAATCCATAAAACCTAATAATGTACAACAGATACAAAATAAATAAAATATGCATATCTATACAAACTAAAGGAACCGCTTGAAATGACCATAGATAGGTTTTGGCATTATTTATCTATTATACATCCCACAACAATAAAAAAAATAACTATAATGATAATTAAATAATATTTTGTTTAGAGTGATCGTGTATTATAACTTATTCAACCCGATGAGAGAATGATAGATTAATAGTTGTGATGTTGAGATGTTAAAATTCGATTGAGAAAATCAAATATGTATTTGACGATCAAATAATTAATTTTCAATGTAAATCTATTAATATTGGAAAGATGAAGAAAATAATATATTAATAGCTATTGTTAACAAATTAATTGCTCTTCACATCCTGAATCATATAAAAATAATTATCAATATGAGGAATGTTAATAATAAACTATTCTTAAAAAAAAAATGCCAATTTGATAACAAACATCACAAAAAAGAAATACAGTCTTGTTTAGTTATGCTCTGATATAAAAATAAAACTTTGCAAATGTTGTATCTCAAAACTCTAAATCTATATATGAGCAAATACACAACAACCAAACAACTTGAAAGTGTTTTCTTTTGTCCAACCATTATCAAAATCCTTGACCGAAACCAAAGATGAAGACTCAAAGAAGATACCCGACTGTGGTGCATACCACTAAGGGATGATGGGGATCGTTGTAGCAATGGTGATAACCCACATTCCATGACATTAACCAAAGAAGGACCATTAAAAGCACTCAACAAGCTTGGATAACTTCTCCCAATGCTTGTGTAGCTTTGTACATGCTGGCTTAGTAAAAGTGCATCATTCAAAGCTTGATGAATATCATGAATTTTCTCTCTTAAGGTGACATTCTCTTTATGAAGCTCATCCTTGTAGCCACAACTGCACTTGGAGCACATCTGACTATCCAACTTCACTTGGAGTACTATTTTCTGGACCTGGAGCATATGATTTTCACCTTTTAATATTAAATTTTGATGACCATCCATCTTCACCTGTTGGAGACATTTAAACTTTTAATATAAATAATATATATTTCTAAATCTAAGTATTCAAAAGTTAGCATTGATTTATATTACTCTTTTTACCTTCATTGGAACCATGTCTTGATTTGGGACCTTTTCATGTTGAGTTCCTTGCAAAGTTCTTTTATTTTATTCTCGTTCACACGATTGCATTGTTCAAAAACACTTCAAAAGCAAATAGATTCTTTCATAATCTACAACATATTTATGAATTTATAAATTGAATGAAGAAAAAAAAAAAGGGAGTGGAGAGACATACGAATTGAGGGCTTGAATCTGCTCTTTTGTGTGATGAGATAATTTTTTTTATTCTTGTTGTCAAAGGATGTTGGAACTGCTCATGTCAAAATCTATAAAAGCAAGGAATTAGTTTGAGAGCTTCTTGAATCTGGATGACCCAACAATACAATCGCAAAACAAGTAGAAAATGTTTCTACCATTCCGAAAACGATTAGACTCATCATCGTGTCACGCCGAAATTGATAAAATATCTTTCTCAAACAATATACACGCCGCTCCCCAATGTTAATACCTCAATCTTTGATGTTTTTGTGCGACATCGCTCAAATATTTCCATGATATAAATTTTGGGATTGGAAGTAAAATTGAGTTATATATGAAGGGTTTTAATGATTTACTACACCTAACAAAACCAGTTTCATATTGTTTTGATTGTTAATGGTTTGATATGTTGTAATTTTTAAGATCAACAGTGATGCATAAATTTATTATTCTTCATGATATAAATTTTTAAAAAATTAAAGGATTTTTTAGTATCCACCCCCTGCAAAACTAGTGAATTGTAAAAACCCCTTGTAAAAAATGAATTTATTATTAACCCTTTACAAAGTTATTGCATCTTATTAAAAAACTCAATGTTTAATTTCGGTAGAAACTAAACAAATAAATTATTTAAAAACCTCTCCAAATATAAACATTATTATTTTAGACCCTTAAAATGTAGATAGTTTTTATAAGAATTATACACATTTAATCTATTACAAAAATTGTTCATACCAATCTCGTATCAATCATGCCATGTCATATTTAAGTTCAATGAAATGCATGTATGAGCTACAACTTTTGTATTTAGTAGACTGATCATTTGGGTTGAGGAGTTATAATGGAATAGAACTCCCACAATCAATGAGGTAGTTTTGTTGATGCATTATCTTTTAATGGTTTCTATAATAGGAGATATGTCTAAACTTTTAACAAATGAAGCTATAATTGAAGGGATCTTAAAATAATAAATATTTTTTAAGGAGATTTTTAATAATTTACTTATTTAGGATGGGTAGAATTTGAAGGGGTCTTAAAATAATAACTGATTGACTCACCGTCCTGTCGCGTCCAAATTGATAAAATATCTTTCTGTAGCTAACAGTATATGCGCCACTCCCCCAAGTTTGTACCTCAATCTTTGATGCTTTGGTGTGACATCTCTTATATATTTTCATGATATATATCTTGGGATAGGAAGTGAAATTGAGTTATACATATGAGAAGGGTTTCAATGATTCACTACAGCAAACAAAAACAGTTTCATATTGTTTTGATTTTTGATGGTTTGATTTGTTGTTGTAATTTTTAAGATCAACAGTGATGCATGAATTAGCAAGAATAGCCACACTAAAATGAATATTAGCTATGGCCTCCTATGGTTACAAACCCACATACTGGGCTCCTATTATTCAACCCAAAATTATGATCCACAATCCTGGGGAAGGGTTTATCAATAGCATTCAGCAGAGGCCTGGTTGATAATAAAGCTCAAGAGCCTTCTAAGGCTATGGTTACTATACAACAAGCTATTGCAAGGGCGTCTAAAAAACAAAATCTTGATTTGGGACCTGAGGAGTATGCAGGACACAGATGGGAGATTTCTGTCTAAGACAGAACTGTTGACAATAGTAGAGCTCTGCAGCTTTTTTTGTAGATCATGGGCTGATGAAGTTGATAAACGGCCTAGGCAAGGGATGAATATAGATGATAAGGACTCTGACGACCCGGTGCCTTTAAAAAGGTCCTGTCATTCTTAGAACATCTCCAGCCCTTATTCAAACCTATACCTACGTTTTACTTAAAATTTAAGTAAAAGTTTGATTTGATATGATGTGTCTCCAATCATCACTTTGTGTTTTACTCAAATCTTTTAAAAAATTCACATCTTCTTCTAATTATTTCCTATAAACATTTTCAAAGTCTTTTCCCCAAACATTTTTACTACTTAATTTTTCTTCTCTTCAAGATATTTGAATTTAAAAATTATTATCATCCAATTTTTTGAAAAAAAGGTAAAAATAATATTTTTTATTAGAATAAAAATAAGAAGTTAAAAAACAAAGATGAAGACTTAAAAAAAAAAGTTTTTTTTTTTTGTTTCAAGAGATGGCGAAAATTTTGAGGGGGGGGGGGGGGGCGAGAAGACATCTAATATAATTCAACCAAATGTCGAGTTGAAGGAAAAAAAATTGCCACATTGAAAGAAAATGTGAAGATAAATGGAAAAAAAAATATTAAAAATTTAAGTGAAAATTTGAGTCTTCTTTGATTTGGGTAAATAATTGAATAAAAGTTTGATTTGATATGAGTATAGGTAAATGGTTGGAGAGAGTTTTGAGTGATTTTACTTGAGCAAAAGTTTGAGTATAGGATCGGTGATGCCCTTAATTGACCAAGAATAGGGTATATTTGTTGCTAATAGGTCAATCCATGCACATATTTTACTGGTAAGGGACATTATGCGTTAATCTTTTATACATCGGAAGGGTCGACATACCCACCTTGCTGCCAAATTGGACCCAGCCAGTGCTTATGACTTGATTGAATGGTCGAGACTTGAACAAGTGTTGACAAATCACAAGCTTTGGCGAGGACGTCTGCGTAGACCATGTTGGACCTCCGGATTAGCGCGCTTGAACAATCATCACCGAGAGAAGGACCACCGTTTTGAAGTAACACCAATCTAGCCTCGTTTGAGAAAGATAGCAAATTAGATTTTTGACGAGTCCTACGTATAGTTTTTGTAACGCCCCATATTTACCTAACTGTTTATCGAACGGTAAATGAGTCGCTACTATATAAACTTAATCCAAATATAAGACCAAAATTTGCAGCTCATTTTTTTTTTTTTTGATGATAACAATATAATAAAACAGATGATAATAAATATAAATAATATCCAATGTTTTTAAATCACCAATGGTCTTACAAAATATCAGAGTTTTGCGGAAACAAGATACTAAAAGGAAATACACAATAAACCACCCCTGTGGGAGCCATCTAAACTGAACAAACCCAAATAGTCGATCGTGACTATAATTTGTTCTGAACCACTACTTCGAAGATATTCCTGAAAGATGCGAAAAGCCCAAACTTCACTTTGATCCTCAGAATACGCGATACCTGGTTATGAAACAACCAGCCCATATCGAAAAGGGTGAGCAATTAACTCAGTGAATAAGCCCATTGACAAATTACTTCACGTGACAGTTATATATAAAAATAAGTTATATAAAATTCAGAATTTCTTTTAATAAATCTTTTATTTTATTAAATCGATTTAAAATCATGAACTTAAAAAAAAACATTTTAATGCAAGCACATGGCCCAATCCTTGGCCCACACAAGAAAAAGCATGAGAGTTAAATGATACAATCATATATATAAAACAAGAATTTCCTTTAATAAATCAATATAAATTCATGAGCTTAAAAAAAATATATATTTTAAAGCAATCATGTGGCCCAATCCTTGGCCCACGTTGTAGAAATCATGAGGTTTAAATGATATGACCGGGTCGGGTTCTCAATCGGAAGAACCGTTTCCCCAAAATAGGTGTGCCAAGCCCCAAGCGACTAAATCGCTCAAAAAGCTCCCTCGAGGAGACGTCGGATCTAGAAGACGCTGATGGGTCGCCGCTGCCATCACTACGAGAACACCAGCACAGGATGCCCCGGTTGCTGCAAACTCCAAACAAAGGAATCCGCCGCTACAAGGAATGCTTTACCACACCCCTCACCGATCTTGGGACTCTTCGAGTCCTAGACCTTCCTCCCCAAAGGCGAAATACAACGGGGGGATTTATTCCTGAAATATGCTATGATGTGCATCTTAATAAAATCACCTAGGACTAGGTTGTCTCCACTAGTCCTAAATTTTTTTCAAAAATATCAAAAATGATAATCCTTAATCCAAATATTATTTCAAAAACATAAGCATTAGAAAATGTATTACATTAATTCTTGAAACATGAATAGCATAATACATGCTATTTTAAATGACATAATGAATGAATTAAATCATGCAATTTTATTTAATAAAAATGCAATTTGACCAATATGAAAAAAAATATCCAAATCATGCAAATTTATCACAATAAATATCATTGGCATATGAAATTCAACGTTATAGAGCAAAAGCTCACACGAAATAAATCGATAAGCCCACTCACCTCGAATGGACCCTAGGTCCGGAGAATGAAGCCCGCAACAAAATTTACAACCTAGATGAACCAAATAAATTATTAATTAAAACCTATAATTCAAGCCTAGACCTAATTTCTCTAATCATAATCAATAGGTATAAATCTTTATACCCAATGAGCTAAATTTATCTCATATAAATCATACAAAAGAAAATATAATAGAACCTAAGAAGAAGAATAAAAACCTATTTACCATCTAACCAAACACTAAAAGACAAAACCAGAAAAGATAAAACACAGAAAAAGACAATATCCAGAAAATTCAAAATAATAATAAAATAACAAAAATTGATATAATAACATGAAAACACACATTTTTCTCTATAAAAATAAACTATTAATTAGTAAAAGTTGAAAACAAATAAAACTTATCATCTTATGGATTTGTATAAATCATAAACCTAGCTTTATTAAAGAAAATTCAATTTTAATAATCTAACTTAGATCTAATAATAATAAATAATAGATCAAAACCCTGGTTTTATAAAAATATAAGAATCTAACAATATGAACATATGTATATCAAAACTCTAATTTGATAAAAACACAAAATCCCATAACAAAAAAAAATATTTAATTCTTAAAATAATTAATAAATCAAAACCCTATTTTTTATTAAAAGCTCAAAAATCCAAATACCTAAGCATGGATCTAATAAATAATAGGAAAATCAAAAGGTAAAAAGAAAAGATATATTAAATACCTTTTTTCTCTCTCTAACTCCTTTCTCTCTCCGCTCTCTCTCTCTCCCAAACTCTTCGGCACCTCACATCTCTCTCTCTCCCTCTCTCTCTCATATATCATATTTATCTAATCTAATATTCTCATTTGATTTCAATTTAAATTTAAAAAGTGGTTATTAGAAAGATTTGAAAGGATATGCACAAAAAAAAGAATATATGAATAACCAAAATAAGAAATGACAACTAAGGAAATCATAAATTTTTATATTTATTATATCATATATAATAAAACAAATCAAATCAAATATACAATATCAATTGCAACACAATTATGTAATATTTTAGGCGTGAAAAACATTGATTAGAAAATCATTGCAGAAACGGAGGCGTGGAAACATTATACAATGGCCTTTGAATTTTTTCTGATTTACAAATAGGTCCCTATACGAATTACAGATAGGTCCCTGCAGTCTATAATAGAAAAATTCAAGATTCAAAAACTAGGTCCCTGAAAATCAATAACAATGAAATCTCAAAATTTAATATTTTGAGCTCTAAAATTTTATAAAATTGTAACCATTAAAATCTTGAAAATATTCGAAAGAAAATATATACAATTTTTTAAAATTAACAAATAGTATTTAAAATTGCAAACTAAAATGGGCCCATAAGGATACACTAAATGGGCCAAAACTTAAAAACACACAAAATACACTAATTTTAATTCAAATATCATATTTATATATTTAAATCAAATATATAAAGAAGAGAAAATGCATTGGTGTTACATACTTCCCCCCTTTAGGAATTTAGTCCTCTAAATTCAGGGGAGAACACAAAATAAAAGATATATGACATTCAATGATAACAATCATCCAACCAATAGTTGTAAGAGTAGTCTTACAATTTTAACTCATAACAACATCAATACAATCATTTTACTAGTAGGGTTACACGTCCGTGTAATACCTAACAAGCACAATAATATAGAAAATGGTATAAGAATCCAACTTATACCCCACAAACAATCAAACAAATGTACATCCATACAATAATTATATAAGTCGGCTTACAAATCCAACTCATACCTAACAAGCTCAATAATATGAAAAAAAATGGTATAAGATTCTAACTTATACCCCACAAACAATATTCAATTAAATGCACAAGCAAAACTATCAATGCTCTGCATTAAAGTTTCAATCAATATCAATACAAGTGACATACAATCACACAACAAAATAATCATATAAATTATACCCACAATTCTTCCGCTGCGCCACTCTGCTAGTGACCCAAATCACAAGTGGATGAACTTATACATCACAAACAATGACAACAATCATTTGCAATAATTAAACGTATATGTCAAATCCACCCATTCTTCACATCATAGGTGTTATAACTCATACAACATAAGCAAAAGGCAAACAATACAATAAAAATATACAAGTCAAGCTCACCCATGTCCCATACCATGGGTGATTTGATTTGTACGGAATAAGCAAAGACATTACAAGCAACCAAATGCATAAGTCAGGCCCACCTATGTCCCATACCATAGGTGGTCCAATTAATACAATGCAAACATTGACAATAGCAAAAACAATCAATATCAAACAATTTCATACATGATTGTACAAGTTAGGCTCATCTACGTCCTATACCATAAATGATCCAACTTGTACTGTCAAAATATGGACAATAATAATGACAACATAAAACTAAAGACATTTATGACATGAAGAAAAATAATATGCTAACATGGACATTCACGGATTGATGAACCATCCGCAACTCTATGCAAAATGTGAAAAGCATCCTAATAAAATTGTGAATACATGGCCACATTGAACAACTTGAAAATATCGGTTCTTAAGGTATGCCTCTCATGTGTGCACGCTTGACGTATATTTAGTATGAGCTATCATCCACCACATATGCTCTTACATAGAATATCCACTAATAAGAATGCAAATCCTATATGCATCAATCCTAATTGACCCAACTCATCCTAGGCTTCAAAGGAATGACTCTCATACTGGCTTATCTTGAGGCTCTAACAAAATAATAATTTACAATGAACCAAAATAACTAAGCTCTATAAGATAGGGTATCCAAAAACTCAGGTGGGATATCCTAAGATCCAATAATGCAATCTAAACTCTTAAAAATATAGCTAGATTGATATGCGTGCTAAATGCACATGAACCTGAATTTACAAGATGTAATTATAATATCGAAATGCATAGCATAATGTAGAAAAGTATTTAGCATATTAAATATTGTATATATAAAATAAAACCTTCATGATAAACACGTATAAATAATGTATTAAAAGAATTTAAAGCTCATTCCATTTAATATATAGCACAATAAATTTGTAAACCATGTAAAATATATATAGAGTTACGTTGCAAAAAAAAATAAATAAAATAAAAATAACGTAACAAATATGTAGAGAGTTGAATTAAGAAAGATCTAGTAATATCTTTATTTTTGAATTATTAAGATTTGAATATATCGATATGATTTACTTAAATTTGACTTTGAAAACTAAAAATATAATTACAATTTATATAAATATGATTTGAAATCTTTCATTTAAATACATAAATAAATAAACATGAGTAACCGCTAAATTTATGGCAAGGTAAAAACGTGTATATATATATATAAAATATGGGTCACTTCCCCTTTAATAAGAAATCAATAGATTTAGGCTCTAGGGTAACCAAAATAATCAAATAATTTTTTTTATTTATTTTTATTTTTTATAGACCAATATAATTTCCTTAGGATGATCAAACTTAAGTCCTAAACTTCACACGCTAACTAAGCTTAGGCGTATAGAAAATCAAGAATGGGATCGATAGAAAACTCGATGTCATGATCATGAGAAGATAGGACAATTCATCTGGAAATACCTCAAGAAATTAAGATACAATAGGAGTTACACTAACTTAGGCCTTCAAGTCCACAATGATGGCTAGATATCCCTCACATTGTTCATCTAGCAATCTCTGAGCATGAGGAGAAAAGACGATGTTATATATGTGTCACTTTTAGCCTGTTGGTAACCGTTGGAGCGTTCTGGCAGTTTTTCATTTTTTTCGGTTTTCGATCGGAACCGCTAATTTTTGGACTGTTAGCTATCGTCCTGAGTTAGAGGACTCCGATTGGAAATCTAACTGCATATTTGGTCTCCTGGTGCCATTTTAGGCCTCTCACGAAAATTTCGTTGAATTCCGGTAACGTTTCAGAAATTTAACAGTTCTGGGGCGTATCCGGGTATTTTAAGTGACTTGCTATATAAGTGAAATCTAATTTTAGCTTGGCACTATTCATCATCCCTACCAAAAAGCCCTCTCTCTCTCCCCTCTCTCCTTTTCATTGATTTGAGCCCCTTAGAGCCCTCAAACCCAAAAACCTAAAGCATAAGAAGTGTAGATCGGGTCCCGATCTACACCCCGGTGCTTTCAAATCCGAATTCCGGCGAGTTTTGCCCCTCCATCCCCCCTATTTTCTCCTCTGTTTTGGGCCAATTCGAGGGCCAAGGGAGATCCCGGCGTTAGAGGCCTTTGGGGAAAGGTTTCGGTGCGCGGAGAGCTACCAGACATCCCTTCCTCCCCTTGGTAAGCCTCTTTTCCTCTCTTTTCTTGCATAGATGTATGCTAGGGGGATGGATTTGAGGTTGGGAGGTGGTCGGCGGCTGTGGGTGGCCGTTGGCGGCGGTGGGGTGGTGGTCGGAGGCCATTGGTGGCCGGTGGTGGGAGTTTGGGTGGTCGGGCAGGTTGGGCGGCTGTCCCGGGAGAGTTGGCAGCGGGCGCAACGGCTGGGGCACCAGGTGCCGGGCGCGCAAGTGCGTGCGCGCAGGCGTGCGCGCGGCGTGCGCTCGGGTGGTGCTGCAGGCGTGCTGGGCGCTGGGTAGGACTAGCTCGGGTAGGTTGGGAGCAGGTGCACCAGTTTGCCGGGCGCGCGAGCGCGTGCGCGCTGTTGCGCGCGCGGGCGTGCGCTCGGGGGGTGCAGGGGGAGGCGTGCGGAGCAGGCTGGCTGGGCTGTGTGCGCTGGCAGGCCGGGCAGGCAGGCTGGGCGCACAGGCGTGCTGGGCAGGAGGTACTCGGGCATCAGGCGAGCAGTGGCCAGGCGTGCAGGCGAGCGGTGCTCGGGCCACTCGGCGATGCGCGCAGGCAGGCAGCGCGGGCAGGCTGGCAGGCGCGCTGGGCGCGTGCTGCCAGGCACGCTGGGCGCGTGTTGCGCGGGCGTGCGCGTGGGCGCTGGGTGAGGGTCCCGGGTGCTGGGCGCTGAGCGCTGGGAGCTGGTCGCTGGTGCTGAGCGCTGCGCGCGGGGCGCTGGGCAGAGGCAGGCGTGCGCGCGGGTAGAGGCTGGTGGTGCGCGTGGAGTGCGCGCGGGTAGAGGCTGGCGGTGCGCGCGGGGTGCGCGCGGGGCGAGGCGCTCGAGGCGTGCGGGGTGCGCTCGGGCTGCTGCGACGGGGCGCAGTGGGCGCGCGGCTGTCACGCCCCAGGGTCAGCCGTCCCCGGGACGCGGCAAGTGTATATATGATATCAGTAAACAGGAGTCAATAATATACCATAAACAAGCAACTAAAAATGACATCACAGATAAAAGCAGGGCTGACATAATATATACACCAAATGCGGAAGCTAAAAGACTGAGTCTGTAATCAAAACATATTACAGACTTGATACATAATCATACGTCCTGTGAGAGCCAACATGTCTAATATATATACTCACACCACAAAAATCCATACATATACAAACTAGGTGCCCAAGCACAGAATATATATACGTACAACAGAAGGAAGGGTGCTGATGGCCTCAAAACTCGTGGGACGCGGCGCTACTCCTCTACTGGTGTAGTCGCTCGGGAAGCTCCTCCCTCAGAGATCACTAAAAAAGATAATATGCGAGGGGTGAGCCACACGCTCAGTGAATAGCACAACCCATGCATACAGTTCATATTAACCACATTTAAATCAAGCCAATAGCCCAAGCGGCATAACATCACAAATCCGGGGGTTCGTCACATCGCCGAACCGCCATACCCTTACCCTCACCCTCACCCTCAATAGGTGACCTAGGATGTTGGGACTTAATGGGTGGATAATCATCCATTCACAATCCTGTGGGTCGTCGCATCGCCGGCCCACCATACCCTCACCCTCACCTCTCAACAGGTGACCTAGGCTCTTGGGACTGACTAGGCTGTTGGTCACCCTCGGTCCACCGATAGTCTCTCCCCACTCCGTAGGTCGTTTGGCCACTTCCACGTTCGGCGCAGTCTTTCTACCAAAGCAGGAGGCGCCTACTGATGGAAGCCCCTGCACGGGACAACCTTTCTAACGCCGGGGTAGTCTCTACACGGATCCAAGGAGGAAAACAGAACAGCCTATCCATCGCATATGATCCACTCGGATCCGCTGACAGCACATCTCTACAACTCTAATGTCTTGAATTCCTCTGAATTCCACCAGCGCGCATAACCAGGATGCGGGGAATATAAATAATACATAAAGGGGAAAAGAGACCTTGGGAGGGTAACCTGAGGTCCCGATGTAGGACATCCGACAACCAAACAAGGAACACGGAGTACCCTAACCCGGGTCTCAATGTTAACCTCGCAAACTGGGTTGGGTTGTCCCACTCACTGGAAATCGGGTCGACGCGCGACCGTCCGTCGAGATCTGCAAGACAGGGTATTACTTGGTAAGTATAAATCCACAAATATCATTAAATACACAAATAAATACCCCAAAACCCCAAAGCAAACACCCAACACCCCCGGCAACCACCCGCACGGCCACCCGACCGCCCGGGTGCACCGCCGTGCCTCAGCCCACGCACCCCCACACGCCATGCGCTTGCTCGCGAGCACCCCGCACGCCCCCGCGCGCGGCACCTCGCCCCGCACGCACCCCGCGCGCACCTCCGCCACCTCGCCGCGCCTCGCGCGCAACTCTGCCGCCTCGCCGCGCCTCGCGCGCACCACCGCCGCCTCGCATCGCCTCGCGCGCACCACGGCCGCCTCACCGCGCCCCACGCGCACCACACTGCCTCGCTTCGCCCTCCCGCGCACCCTGCACGCCCTCCCGCGCTCACTGCCCTCGGCCACCACCTCGCGCATGCACCACCCCTGCCCGCATGTCTAGCACCCGCGCGACCAGCTCCTCGCGCCCAGACCAGCGCGACCAGCACCTCGCGCGCAGCTCGCCATCAGCTCCTCGCGCACAGCTCCCCGCGCTTGCACGCCTAGCTGGCCTCCAGCTCTTCCCCGAGCGCACGCCCGCGCGCAAGCACGCGCGCGCCCCCAGCACGCACTCCGCGCGCATCGACCACTCACCCATCTCCCCGCACCAGCCGCTCGACCAGACCCGCGCACAGCTGCCCGACCAGCTCCTCGCACCAGACCCGCGCATACCCGCGCGCATGCCCGCTGCGCGCTGCCTGGGCCGCTGCCGCTGCTGCCTGCTGCCCGGAACAGAGCTTGCCACTGCTCGAGCACCTCCACCACCACCAAAAGGCCTCCGACCGCCTCCCACAGCCCCCCGACGGTCACCCACCGCCGCCGACCACCACCCAACCCCAAATCCATCCCCCTAGCATACATCTATGCAAGAAAAGAGAAGAAAAAGACCTTACCAAGGGGAGGAAGCGAAGTCCGGTTGCTCTCCGCGCGCCGAAACCTTTCTCAAAGGCTCTCCTACGCCCCGATCTATCACGGCCCTCGAAACGGCCCGAAACAGAGGAGAAAGAGGGGAGGTCAGGGAGGCTAGGATCGCCGGAATCGGGATTTGAGGGCACCGAGGTGTAGATCGGGACCCGATCTACACTTCCTAGGTTTTGGGTTTTTGATTTTGAGGGGTCTAGGGGCCTCAAAAGTGAGAAAAATGGAGAAGAGGAGAGAGGGGAAGGGTTGGTAGGGATGATGAATAGTAACTCGAAAATTAGATCCCACCTTTATATAGTGTGCGACTTAAAAACCCAGATACGCCCCGGAACTGCGAAATTTTGGAAACGTTGCCGGAATTCGATGAAATTTTCATGAGTGGCTTAAAATGGCACCAGGACACATAATATGCAGTTAGATTTTCAATCGGAGTCCTCTAACTCAGGACGATAGCTAACAGTCCAAAATTATGCGGTTCCGATCGAAAAATGCAAAAATTTTAAAAACTGCTAAAATGCTCCAATGGTTACCAACAGGCCAAAAAGTGACACATATATAACAGCGGCGCACCGGGTGGCTCGGCTACGGGTCCATGCGTGTGGGCGGGGGCCCGGCGGTGCGCCTGGGTGCGCGGACTGAGGCGCGGCGGCGCATCCGGGGGCGGTGGCCGTGCGGGTGGCCGTGCGGGTGGTTGCCGGTGGGTTCGGGAGTGAGTCGGGATGCTCGGATACGTGTGCGTACGGGCCGTATGTACGTTATCCGAGTGTTGGGTATGTTAGAGTATTTTTGATGTATTTATGGATTTTTACTCACCAAGTTGTTACCCTGTCTTGCAGATCTCGACGGACGGTCGCGCGTCGACCCGATCTCCGGTGAGTGGGACGATCCAACCCAGTAGGGAGGCATTACATGCACTTGGGCGTGTACCGTCCTCCCCTGGGGCACCATAGTAAATATTAACCTGTTAATATGTAAAGCTATGAAAGCATGATAATCTGTAGTATGCATGCCACCCTAGATTTGTATGCTAGGGACTTATACCCTTAGGACCCGTAGCAGAGCCATGCACCCTGTTATCATGTTTCCATGCTAGGAAAGCCCCGACCGATGCATGTTCCCATTTAGTTTATTTATTTAAATAAAATGCGAGCATGTGATTATTAGCCTGTTTTAGCGAATATCATAGGGGAGGGTTTTTTATTTTTAAGTCCCCATAAACTATATGATTTAGTGATCGATCCCTTACTTCTTCATATTTCGGTTTAAGCCCCCAATATTAAAGGATATGTTCTTTTTAGTCCCTCGTAGGGACTAAAAAGAAAATGAAATAATTTAGAGATAGGTCCCTCCCAGGGACTAATAAGAAACATACCCTTTAAATCTAGGGACTTAAACTGAAATATGAAGAAGTGATGGATCGATCACTAAATCATATAGTTTACAGAGACTAAAAAATAAATAACCCAAAACTTTATTATAGTAAATTTTTTGCTTCTTTTGCAAGCTCAAGCATGCCCAAATCTTATTTGGAGAAGATCTAGAAGAGAAAAAAGGGTTTTAATTTGATTATGTCTGGTCAATCCTCAAGGAGTTGAGAAATGAGCAAACAACGAGTCTCCTGTAGCTTCCAAATCTTCAAAGATTCGGTTCTCTCAAAGATATGATTTAAGCTCACCACGTTTATCCAAGAGCATTGACTTAAATACAAAAGATGATGAAACTTCGCCAATCAATGACGAGCAATCACCAGTCGACGAATTAATAAGTTGACCTATAGGTAGAAAGAAAAAAAAAAGACGAGGCAAGCGACTGACATCCAATATGATACTAAAGTTATGTCAGTAGAAACAAAGAAATTTGTAAGAATTTAAAAAGAAGACAAGAACAACACGAAAACAATAAGTCCCACATGTATCTGCTGATGATATGAAAGACGGAAAATGATAAGAAAAAGTTAGAAATTCAATGAAAGGGTCAATTATTTGAGCGTAACCGTCAAGAAAGAGAAATCATGCTAATAAACATGAATAAGATTAATGATCCCTAGAACGCGAGTATTTTCTAAAGAAAAAACAACAAATTCTAAAAAGAAAACTAACAATCACGAGGTGGGAGGATCATCATCAAAATTTAGTAGTCAAGATGGATACATGTGCTGTGAATATACAGGAGAGTGAATACATGGGAGGTCAGTGCGGAGAAACAAAGGAACAAATTATGGAGATGAATATGGAAGAGGTCAGTACGGAGGTAGTGGTTGTGGAGGAAGTGTAGTGGTTTCTAAAAAGATCTATTTATTATCCATTATATAATATAGGTTAAGGGGTCTCAGCTAGTATTTAATGGCTATAAGCCGATTCCTGTGTATGTTTTGAAGAATGCTTCTCGAATCGAATTTGATTCGAGATGAGATGCAGATGGTTTACGTTCTAGAGGAAACACATGTATATGTGAGATTAGATATTCACTAGTTCTATAGAGACTATCCATATATATATTATTTCCCATTCCACTGCATTTCAATGTATTCCAATAGAAGCCCTTCCATTTCATCTGGTATTGTGGATTGAATGAATAAACAAAACAGATAAACTCAAACATATGGAAAACTAAAGACGAAAGAATTGAATGAAAGAATCATTCGAAACAAAGAAACGAAACGCAAGAAAAAACGAGAACTGTGTATTCAACAATGGCTTACTGGAGTATTAGTATTTTTCTATATCTTATCAACTTCCTTGTTTCTTATTTTATGTATTCTACTTTCTTATTGTTGTTTTCCTTGGAGCAGATTAAATAGATTCCCAAGTTAGTTTGAATTTTTTTTGTTAAATTTAATAATATTATATTATATGAATTATTTATTATTAAATTTTAAAAGACAAATAAATGATATTAATTTAATCAATTTTATATTTTTTGTTATATTATTATCATATTAATTAAGTTAATATTTAACTTAAAATGAAAATTGATGTATAAATGAAGGGGGTGGGTTGGAGTGCCCCTCCTCCATTTATCCAAAATGGAGCCGTCTCTTAGGCTCTGTTTAGCGGAGTGTCTGCCTCGAGTTTGTGATGGTGTGTGCCGGGGGGACACGATCACACAAACAAACACGTTTTCCATAGAGCCTTAATTGAAAAAACTGTAGATGTAGAGAATCACTCACAAATTATGTGCTTCAGGTAAGCCTAGGGGATTTAAACTTGAGATCTACGGGAGCGAACCATAATTCTAGCCAAAGTGTCAAATCCTGGTGGGTTCTGAAATATTTGTTATTGCGATGGTGGTCAATGATAACATGGAAACTGCCACTCTATATTTCTATCATCTGTACCGTGAATTTTACCTTCACTGATCAGTGTTGTCAATCTTTGCCTGCCTATAAAATAAATAAATAATCAATTGGCAGTGCCTCATAAACATGTTACAAATTTTGCAGGTTACTAAATGTTATAACAAGTATGTTAACATCCAACTGTAAATCATAAAAAGGGATACCGTGAGACTCCCCCCCACCCCCCACCCCCCCTCTTCTTCCTTTCTTGTATAAAAAATAGGGCAAAGATACTCCCACCACCTAAATTATAAGTCCCACCACCCTATTGAATCCCCCACCTTTCATTTTGATTTTCAATACACCCACCTCCTAATAAATACTAATTTAATGGATCACCAATGTTATATTTGTGTCACTTTTAACCTGCTGGTAATCGTTGGAGCGTTCTGGCAGTTTTTCAATTTTTTTCGATTTTCGATCGGAACCGCTAATTTTTGGACTGTTAGCTATTGTCCTGAGTTAGAGGACTCCGATTGGAAATCTAACTGCATATTTGGTATCCTGGTGCCATTTTAAGCCTCTCACGAAAATTTCATCGAATTCCGACAACGTTTCCGAAATTTCGCAGTTCCGGGGCGTATCGGGTTTTTAAGTCGCTCGCTATATATAGGTGTGATCTAATTTCGAAATCACTATTCATCATCCCTACCATTTGGTTTTTCTCTCTCCCCTCTCTCCTTTTCTCATTTTTGAGCCCCCTAGACCCCTCAAACCTAAAAACCTAAAGCATAGGAAGTGTAGATCGGGTCCCGATCTACACCCCAGTGCTTTCAAATCCTGATTCCGGCGAGATTAGCCCCTCCGTCCCCCCTCTCTTCTCCTCTGTTTTGGACCATTTCGAGGGCCAAGATAGATCCGAGTGGTGGAAGCCCTTGGGGAAAGGTTTCGGTGCGCGGAGAGCATCCGAACTTCCCTTCTTCCCCTCGGTAAGCCCTCTTTCCCCTCTTTTATTGCATAGATGCTTGTTAGGAGGTCGGATTTGGGGTTGGGAGGCGGTGGGTGGCCGTCGGAGGGCTGTGGTGGTGGTCGGAGGCCTTGGGGTGGTCGGTGTTGGTGGTAGAGGAGCTCGGGTAGGGAGCTAGGCTGTCCGGGCAGGGTGTTGGGCAGCCCCGGGAGGTTTGGCAGCAGGCACAGCAGGTGGGCGCACCAGGTGGCCGGGCGCGCGGGTGCGTGCGCGCGGCGTGCGCTCGGGTGGTGCTGCAGGCGTGCTGGGCGTGCAGGGTGTGCAGGGCGTGCAGGGTAGACTGTGTTATATCTGTGTCACTTTTTAGCCTGCTGGTAACCGTTGGAGCGTTCTGGCAGTTTTTCGTTTTTTTTCGGTTTTCGATCGGAACCGCTAATTTTTGGACTGTTAGCTATCGTCCTGAGTTAGAGGACTCCGATTGAAAATCTAACTGCATATTTGGTGTCCTGGTGCCGTTTTAGACCTCTCACGAAAATTTCGTTGAATTCCGGTAACGTTTCCGAAATTTCGCAGTTCCGGGGCGTATCTGGGTTTTTAAGTCGCACACTATATAAGGATGGGATCTAATTTTCGAGGTACTGTTCATCATCCCTACCAAATGAGTTTTTCTCTCTCCCCTCTCTCTTTTTCTCACTTTTGACCCCCCTAGAGCCCTCAAAGCTTAAAACCTAAAGCATAGGAAGTGTAGATCGGGTCCCGATCTACACCCCGGTGCTTTCAAATTCGAATTCCGGTGAGATTTGCCCCTCCGTCCCCCCTCTCTTCTTCCCTGATTTGAGCCATTTCGGTGGTGGAGGTAGATCCGGGCGTTAGAAGCCTTTTGAGAGAGGTTTCGGTGCGCGGAGAGCAACCGGACTTCGCTTCCTCCCCTTGGTAAGCCTCTTTTCCTCTCTTTTCTTGCATAGATGTATGCTAGGGGGATGGATTTGGGTTTGGGTGGCTGTGGGCGGCCGTCGGAGTGGTGGTCGGAGGCCATTGGTGGCCGGAGGTGGGTGGTAGGGGAGCTCGGGCTGGCAGGCAGGCAGCAGCACAGGCAGCAGCAGCAGGTGCAGCAGCAGCAGGCGCAGCAGGCAGGGCCACTGGTAGGGCGCGCGCGTGCGTGCGCGCGGGCGTGCGCGCGGGTGGCGCTGGGCGCTGGGTGCTGGGCACTGGGCGCGGGCGTTGGGCGCTGGGTGCTGGGTGCTGGGCGCGGGTGCTGGGCGCTGGGCGCTGGCGGGCGCAGTCGCGCGCGGGTGCGTGCGAGCGGTGTGCGGGTGCGCGCGGAGTGGTCGCACGGGTGCGCGCGGGTGCTGGCGCGAGCGGGGGTGCTGGCGCGCACGGGTACACTTCCCGTGCTTTAGGTTTTTGGTTTTGAGGGGTGTAAGGGGCTCGAACGGAAGAAAATCGGAGGAGAGGAGAGAGAGAGGCTAGTCGGGAAGATGATGAATAGTGACGAGATATTTTGATTCCTTTTAAGTAGAGCGCGACTTAAAAACCCGGATACGCCCCGGAACTGCGAAATTTTTGCAAACGATGCCAGAATTCGATGAAATTTTCGTGAGAGGTCTAAAATGGCACCAGGACACCAAATATGCAATTAGATTTTCAATCGGAGTCCTCTAGCTCAGACGATAGCTAACAGTCTGAAATTATGCGGTTCCGATCAAAAAACCCTAAAAATTTTTAAAACCGCCAGAAATGCTCCAACGGTTACCAGCAGGCTAAAAAGTGACACATATATAACACGTTTGCCCGAGTGTTAGGTGTTTAGTTGTGGGTTTTGTATGTTTGGGTATTTTAGAGTATTTATGTATTGTTCTCACCATATTGAATGTCTGTCTTGCAGATCTGGACGGACGGTCGCGCGACGACCCAGATACCGGTGAGTGGGACAATCCAACCCAGTAGAGAGGGGTCATACGCATTTGGGCGTATACCGACCTCTCCTGGGGCACCATGGATGTATATTAACCTGCAGTAATATGTAATCCATGCTTGTATGATTTACATGTAGAATGCATGCTACCCTAGTCTTTGTATGTTAGGGACTTGCACCCATAGGATAGGTGTAAGAGCCATGCACCATGCCCCTATTTTCATGTTAGGAAACCTCGGCCTATGCATGCGTCCTACTAGTTTATTTATTTAAATTAAATGCTAGTGTATGTTAAATCGCATGCCTTAGATAATATTATAGGGAGGAGCCTTGCGAGGTCAACATTGAGACCCGTGTTAGGGTACTCCGTGTTCCTTGTTTGGTTGTCGGGATGTCCTGTATCGGGACCTCATGCTGCCCTCCCAAGGTTTCTAGTCCCATTAATATTATAAGTAATGTTATATAACTGGTATGATTATTAGCATATTTAGTGAATATTATAGGGGAGGGGCCTTGCGAGGACAGCGGTGAGACCCGGGTTAGGGTACTCCGTGTTCCTTGTTTGGTTGTCGGGGTATCCTATATCGGGAACTCACGCCGCCCTCCCGAGTTCTTTCCCCCAATGATATTACAACCTTGCTTTTATTGTACGTGTTCCCCGCATCTTGGTTATGCGCCCTGGAGGAACTCTGAAGAGTTCATGACATTAGAGTTGTAGAGATGTGTTGTCGGCGGATCCGAGTGGATCATATGCGTATGGATGGGCTGTTCTGTTTCCCTTCGTTGGATCCGTGTAGAGACTGCCCCAGCGTGATAAGGTCGTCCCTTCCGAGGGCTCCCATCAGTAGGCGCCTCCCGATATTTGTGACGGACTGCGCTGAAGTTATGGGTGAAGGCCAGCGGCCTACGGAGTGGAGGAGAGACTATCGGTGGACCAAGGGTGACCAACAGCCTAGTCAGTCCCAATATCCTATGTCACCCGTGGTAGGGTGAGGGTGAGGGTGTAGTGGGTTGGCGATGAGCGATCTACTGGATTTGTGTTGGATGATTATCAGTCCCAATAGCCTATGTCACCCATTGATGGGTGAGGGTGAGGGTGTGGTGGTTCGGCGAGGTACGAACCACTGGATTATGTTGTTATGTCACTTAGAGGATGGATAAATAATGGAATTGTGGTAAATATTGTCTGTGATGCATGGGTTGTGCTGTTCACTGAGCGTGTGGCTCACCCCTCGCATATGTTTTTCCCCAGTGGTCACTGAGCCTGAGCTGGAGCCGGAGCAGCAGTTGGAGCTTTCCGAGGGATTCCTTCAGTAGCGGAGCAGCGCCACGTTCCGCGAGTGCCAGAGGTTATCAGCATCCCTTCTTGACTGTATGTATTTTATTTTCGTGCTTGGCACGCGTCTGTATATATTCAGTTGTATTGGTGTATATTGGCTCTCACAGGACAGATGATTGAGTATCGAGCCTGTAGAATGTTTATTTACAGATTCAGTCGTTTGCTTCCGCATTTGGTGTATATATCATGTCAGCCCCTTTGTTATCTGTGTGTCATTCTGGTTGTTTGTGTATGATATATTATTGACCTCCTGTGTAGTTCTGATATTTTATATACACTTGCCGCGTCCCGGGGACGGCCGCCCTGGGGCGTGACACCACCACTTACCCTAAATCCACACAACAAACTCTCTCTTCTTCCCCTTCTCTTCTCTGTTTTGGAGGACTTCTTCCAATCGAGGGCTTCTTCCAAAATAAAAGAAGCACTGTGAGCCCTCTTCAAGCCGCCCTGAATCCACCTCAAGCGTGCATCACCATTCTCGCCGTCCCCTACCACAGCCCTTCCCATTGTCACCTCGTGACTCTCAAAGTGAAAGAAATAGGTATTTGATTTTTCATTTGTCCTTTACATGAGTGGTATTGGTCATTCATGAGTTGTATTCATTGATTTTTTACTATTGTATAATTATTGAAATTTTTGTTAGAAATTTAGGGTTTTGATAGGAAATTAGGGTTTTTAAAGAGAAATGTATGGTTTAGGCTGAATATTTTTATTTTTTTAATTCAAAGATATGATTGTGATTGAATTTTCATATATTTGGTTTAAACTGTATATTACTAAGTATGAGATTTTTTGATACAAAGTTAGGGTTTTGATAGTATGTTAGGGTATTTTTGGGGAAATATATGATTTAGAGTCAATTTATTTTTTATTTTTGGATTAAAAAAAAATTGTGATTGCATTTGTTTAGTTTAAACCCTATGTTTTATCATCATTGAACATGTTTGGATCAGATTTGTTAGTTATTCAGAGGGATTTGTGGCGTGGGTAATATGATTTTATAATGCCTTTAGTCGTCAATTTGTTCTTTGTTTGTGTTAATGGATGCGTACATGAATCATCTTTTGTGACGTGTTTTGGTATTATTTGTTAATTGTTACTGTGGGTTGATGTGATTTGTGTATTCTTTAAATGGTTGATCGAAATGATAATATGATTTCAAAGGGAATTCTTGTGTTAATGCACATGTTAGGCTGAGTCTTCTTCTATTAGATTGTCAAGTTGATCTACTATGTGGATGGTTATTTGTTATAATTATATTAGTAGCCTAGAACTGGTTTGTTAGTGTTTCAAATACCCATAGTGAGGGTTTGTTTATTTTATTTTTTTGATGATGAATCATTAGAATGTGCATGGCTGTCTCTATCTTGTAGTCTAATTCTTTATCAAGTTTTTCTCATTAATGTTGGCCGTAACAATTAATTAGGGGGGGGGGGGCTAGGGAATAGTCTATATTGTGGGGGTGCCAATGAGTTGGATATTTGATAGATTGTAGGCTTTATGTCTATTATTTTTATATTTTTATATATTATTTGAACCAATAGTTCGCAGGATGCCTCCGAAGCCACGCGTTCCACAAACTGCTTCAAATCGGAGACGCCAATCTAAAAGATTAACTAAAGATGTTCCTTCAACGTCAATCATCCCATACGTTCAAGAAGTGGCATCAAGTTCTCAAAATGTTGGGATCGAACAACAAGAGGAAGGTGAGAGGGAAGAAGTAGAGGTAGAAGCAGATTCAGATATTGATGAAGGTAGTATGAAGGGTCCTTTTCCTGGTGGTCCAGAAACTAATGAGCTTCTCATTGACTATCGACATCATGTGGCATATCGTATATGGAATGGCAAGGTATATATTATATCCATAAATATTTGTTAGTTTCTTTTAACCAAGTGTTCCTGCTGTTGCAATTGGATCATATGTTATCTTAGTTAAATCTTAATTTTAATCTCTCCTCCACCCCCCCTCCCCTGCTCTGAAGAATCGTTGTCTATGATATATTATTGTATGTATATGTTCTCATTTCGATCTGTATACTTTAGAAATGAAACAAATTTTCTTTTTGTGTTTATCTTTTTAAGTTATTATATAATTTGAGTTCAGATGTGATTGTAGTTTGGATATTATTTTGCACTAATATCTTTTTGTGCTTTTCAAGCCTTGATAATTATACATCTCTCTCTCTCTCTCTCTCTCTCTCTCTCTCTCTCTCTCTCTCTCATGATTAGATTCCTTGTTGGATCCTTATGAATTTTTTTACTCATGCTATTTTCTTTTCTTCCATTCCGTGTTGGAATTGAAGTAGTGTCATGTCCCCTTTGTTTTCACATTTTTGCATCTCTTTTTAATGTATAATGGTTTTGTATTTTCCGTATTAATGTATATTGATTTTGTTTTTCTAAAATTTGAAGTTGATCTAATGCAGCATGTTGTAGAACTTTATTGCATTTGTTTGTTTATGATAAATAGAATTTAATGTAATTTTGAATATATTTTTGCATAGGAGCGTTCCGTGTTGAGATGTCGACAGCCTGTTACCCAATTGGATAGTTGGAGTTTGGATGACGAGTCCATTGAATTCATGAATATAATCAGGGGGAGTGGTCTCCTACCATTGGTTCAATGGAGCTTCAAAACAGTAAATTGTCATTTAATTTCTGCAATGGTTGAGAGGTGGCACCCAGAAACAAACACATTCCATCTACCATTTGGGGAAATGAGCATCTCCTTGGACAATGTAGATCAGATCGTAGGTATTCCAGTAATGGGTCGTGCAGTGTCCAAGCCAGTCATTATAAAGACAGAAGAAGTTGTGAAATTAGTTCACAGAGCACTTCACCTCAATCCCACTGACATTTCTGTTGAATTGGAAACATTCAATGGAAGATCAGTCAGATTGTCTTGGCTGAAGGACAATCTGGCTAAGAAGACCAGTTCAATGCCCACGCATAGCATTGAGTGTGCTGTTCGAGGATATCTCTTATATCTATTGGGTTGCACCATTTTTTCTGATAAGACTGGCACATATGTCTCTGTGGAGTATCTTCAGTATCTTGAGGATCTAGACAAGGTAAAGGAATATGCTTGGGGCGCAGCTACTTTAGTTCACTTGTATCGTCAACTCGGGATGGCATCAAGGGCAAAGTGCAAATCAATTTCTGGTTACCTCACTTTAATTCAGGTATTATTAACTTATATCTTAAATTTCTATAACAACATTATATTAACATAAATGATCATTTGCGTAATTGATTTCATGAATATAGGCATGGGTGTACGAACACTTTTATGTTCTCAGGCCAGGAGATGAGATTCGTGTACACAGGGAATTGCCTCGAATGGCTCTATGGAAGGACTGTAGAAATAATCCTGGATTGCAGAAGAACAACGTTGTTCTCATAAGGGAAATGTTTGATTCATTGGAAGCAGAACAGGTATTATATTTTATTGTAAATGCAAAATAAAAGTGGGTAGTTATTATTTCTTTAACTTCCCCAATTTTATACATTTCGTAGATTGATTTCAATCCATACCTGCCCACACGTGATCGTTCTCCATTACAAGATTTTGTGTTCTTCAAAGGTTGTCTGGTCGCCAATAGGAATTCTGAGCCATATATGCCAGATAGATACCTCTGACAGCTTGGTCATGTCCAATCCATCCCAGGAGAGCCGATTCAACCCATTGGAAAGACAAGAAGATCACGCTTAGCTAGCAGCTACCGAGTGACATATGGAAGTAATGTCACTCAAATGGAGCAGTGGGAGGACGTACTTTTAGGTCTGAGAACAAGAGGCCACCAGAATATCAAGCAATGGGACACAGTGTCAAATTATATGGGGTGGTTCAGAAGAGTTAGCCACCCTTCTATATCAAAGCCAGAGAGTAGAAAATTTTTTAGGTATAGTGGGAATTTGGGTTCTACCACACCACAAGAGGATTGGGTAAGTATGATTCTCATTTATAAATAAATGATAAAATCTAATAGCTTTATTAACACATTAATGTTTCTTTCTTGTGTAGCGAACTCATATATCACAATACTTGCAACCACTCGCACAAGGTCGACATACAGCGAATGTTTGGCAAAGGCACATGCAAAATGTATTGGATTATTGTCAAGACAATGTACCACTTCCGTCGTCGTCAGGTCCCCCAAAGTCACCGACTAGAGATCGTCGTTCTAAGAGGTTGAACGACAATTGATATATAATTGGAGCTTATAGATTCAACAAATCATTTTGCTTTTTCATCGATTTGTTGAAATGGATGTTTATTTAAGTAACAACAATGAACAAATCAGTTGTGTATTATATGGTTTTTGTAGGATCACTTGTTCAAAGTGAATAACTATCTTAGATTAAACAGTGTGGATGTTTATTTGAATGGTGGTATCTATGGTTTTGAATGCAAGTATCTTACTAAAAACAGTGTGGATGTTTATTTGAATGGTGGTATTGATGGTTTTGAATGCAAGTATTTTACTTTAAACAGTGTGGATGTTTATTTGAATGGTGGTATTGATGGTTTTGGATGCAAGTATCTTACTTTAAACAGTGGACTTGTTTATTTGAATGGTGGTATCGATGGTTTCCATTGCAAGTATATCATTGATTTTTCTGTTTCCATCGACTTGAGTATTGTCTAGGAAGTTTAAAAAGTTAGACACTGAATATGTCTAACCCATTTCAGAAAGTATGTCATTGATTTTTCTATTTCCATCGACTTGCGTATTGTCTAGGAAACATAAAAACTTAGACACTGAATATGTCAAACCCATTCCAGAACCTATGGAATATTTTTCTATTTTCATAGACATATTTGTCACGCCCCAGGGCGGCCGTCCCCGGGATGCGGCAAGTGTATATAAAATATTAGAATCTACACAGGAGGTCAATAATAAATCATACACAAACAACCAGAATGACACACAGACAATCAAAGAGGCTGACATGATATATACACCAAATGCGGAAGCGAAAGACTGAATCTGTAAATAAACATACTACAGACTCGATACTCAATCATCTGTCCTGTGAGAGCCAATATACACAAATACAACTGAATATATACAAACGCGTGCCAAGCACGGAAATAAAATACATACAGTCAAGAAGGGATGCTGATAGCCTCTGGCACTCGCGGAACGTAGCGCTGCTCCGCTACTGAAGGAATCCCTCGGAAGGCTCCAACTGCTGCTCCGGCTCCAGCTCAGGCTCAGTGGCAACTGGGGAAAAACATATGCGAGGGGTGAGCCACACGCTCAGTGAACAGCACAACCCATGCATCACAGACAATATTGACCACTATCCAGATCTTAATAATCCACAATCTCTTATTAACAACCACAAAATGGTAACAAATACTCAAACTAGTGGGTCGCTCAATCGCCAACCCACTACACCCTCACCCTCACCCTCACCCTTCAATGGGTGACATAGGATTTTGGGACTGATAATCATCCAATCACAACACCAATGGGTCGCTCATCACCAACCCACTACACCCTCACCCTACCACGGGTGACATAGGATTTTGGGACTGACTAGGCTGTTGGTCACCCTTGGTCCACCGATAGTCTCTCCTCCACTCCATAGGCCGCTTGGTCTACTCCCACATTCAGCATAGTCCGAAACCAAATCAGGAGGTGCCTACTAATGG
The DNA here is from genome assembly GCA_030737835.1 of Acorus gramineus. Taxonomy (NCBI): domain Eukaryota; kingdom Viridiplantae; phylum Streptophyta; class Magnoliopsida; order Acorales; family Acoraceae; genus Acorus; species Acorus gramineus. The sequence continues at coordinate 224,306 of JAUJYN010000066.1, read as the reverse complement.
AAGCCCTCACCCACAACTTCAGCACAGTCCGAAACCAAATCAGGAGGCGCCTACTGATGGGAACCCTTGGAAGGGATGGCCTTTCTAACGCTGGGGCAGCCTCTACCGGATCCAACGAAGGGGACAGAACAGCCTATCCATACGCACATGATCCACTCGGATCCGCCGACAGCGCATCTCTACAATTCTAATGTCCTGAATTCCTCAGAATTCCTCCAAGGCGCATAACCAAGATGCGGGGAACATACACAATAATTAGCAAGGGTGGAATATCATTGGGGGAAAGAAACTTGGGAGGGTAGCGTGAGTTCCCGATATAGGACACCCCGACAACCAAACAAGGAACACGGAGTACCCTAGCCCGGGTCTCACCGTTGTCCTCGCGAGGCCCCTCCCCTATAATATTCACTAATTATGCTAATAATCATATAATTTGGTATAACATTTCTTATAATATTATTGGGACAAGAAACCTTGGGAGGGCAGCGTGAGTTCCCGATACAGGACACCCCGACAACCAAACAAGGAACACAAAGTACCCTAACCCGGGTCTCAATGTTGACCTCGCAAGGCCCCTCCCTATAATATTATCTAAGGCATGCATTTAACACACACTAGCATTTAATTTAATAAATAAACTAGTAGGACACATGCATAGGCCAAGGCTTCCTAGCATGAGAACAGGGGGACATGATGCATGGCTCATACACATATCCTAAGGGTGCAAGTCCCTAACATGCAAAGTCTAGGGTAGTATGCATTCTACATTTAAATCATGCTCGCATGGAATACACATTACAATAGGTTAATATAAATCCATGGTGCCCCAGGAGAGGTCGGTATACGCCCAAATGCGTATAACGCCTCTCTACTGGGTTGGATTGTCCCACTCACCGAAAATCGGGTCGTCGCGCGATCGCCCATCAAGATCTGTAAGACTGACATTTATACGGTGAGTTAAATACCCAAATACATCCAAATACTCAAAATACACTAAAAATACCCAACACTAGGGCAAACATACATACGGCCCGTACGCACGTTAGCCCGAGCACCCCGACTCACTCCCGCACCCCCGGCAACCACCCGCACGGTCACCCACCCCCGGATGCGCCGCCGCGCCTCAGCCCGCGCGCCCAGGCGCACCGCCGGGCCCCTGCCCGCACGCTTGGACCCGCAGCCGAGCCACCCGGTGCGCCGCGCGCCCACTGCGCCCCGCCGCAGCAGCCCGCGCGCACCCCGCACGTCCCCGCGTGCACCACGCGAGCAAACCGCACGCCCCGAGCGGCCAGCGCCCCGCGCGCATGCTCCTCTGCAGTGCCCAGCGCCCAGCGCCCTCGCCCAGCACCCGGTATCCGTGACCCAGCGCCCGACGCTCAGCGCCCAGCACCCGAGACCCTCACCCAGTGTGTCACGCCCCAGGGCGGCCGTCCCCGGGACGCAGCAAGTGTATATATAATATCAGAATCTACACAGGAGGTCAATAATATATCATACACAACAACCAGAATGACACACAGACAACAAAGAGGCTGACATGATAAATACACCAAATGCGGAAGCAAAAGACTGAATCTGTAAATAAACATACTACAAACTCGATACTCAATCATCTGTCCTGTGAGAGCCAATATACACCAATACAACTGAATATATACAAACGCGTGCCAAGCACGAAAATAAAATACATACAGTCAAGAAGGGATGCTGATAACCTCTGGCACTCGCGGAACGTGGCGCTGCTCCGCTACTGAAGGAATCCCTCAGAAAGCTCCAACTGCTTCTTCGGCTCCAGCTCAGGCTCAGTGGCAACTGGGGAAAACATATGCGAGGGGTGAGCCACACGCTCAGTGAACAGCACAACCCATGCATCACAGACAATATTGACCACAATTCAATTATTTATCCAGCCTCTAAGTGGCACAACAACATAATCCAGTGGTTCGTACATCGCCGAACCACCACACCCTCACCCTCACCCATCAATGGGTGACATAGGCTATTGGGACTGATAATTATCCAACCACAATCCAGTGGGTCGCTCATCGCCAACCCACTACACCCTCACCCTCACCCTACCATGGGTGACATAGGATTTTGGGACTGACTAGGCTGTTGGTCACCCTTGGTCCACCGATAGTCTCTCCTCCACTCCGTAGGCCGCTTGGCTTTCACCCACAACTTCAACACAGTCTGAAACCAAATCAGGAGGCGCCTACTGATGGGAACCCTCGGAAGGGACGGCCTTTCTAACGCTGGGGCAATCTCTATCGGATCCAACGAAGGGAAACAGAACAGCCTACCCATATGCATATGATCCACTCGGATCCACCGACAACACATCTCTACAACTCTAATGTCCTGAATTCCTCAGAATTCCTCTAAGGCGCATAACCAATATGCGGGGAACACACACAATAATTAGCAATGGTGGAATATCATTGGGGGAAAGAAACTTGGGAGGGCAGCGTGAGTTCCCGATATAGGACACCCCGACAACCAAACAAGGAACACGGAGTACCCTAACCCGGGTCTCACCGCTGTCCTCGCGAGGCCCCTCCCCTATAATATTCACTAATTATGCTAATAATCATACAATTCGGTTTAACATTTCTTATAATATTATTGGGACAAGAAACCTTGGGAGGGCAGCGTGAGTTCCCGATACAGGACACCCCGACAACCAAACAAGGAACACGGAGTACCCTAACCCGGGTCTCAGTGTTGACCTCGCAAGGCTCCTCCCTATAATATCATCTAAGGCATGCAGTTTATCATACACTAGCATTTAATTTAATAAATAAACTAGTAGGACACATGCATAGGCCAAAGCTTCCTAGCATGAGAACAGGGGACATGATGCATGGCTCATACACATATCCTAAGGGTGCAAGTCCCTAACATGCAAAGTCTAGGGTAGCATGCATTCTACATTTAAATCGTGCAGCATGGATCAATATTTATAACAGGCTAATATACATCCATGGTGCCCTAGGGGAGGGCAATACACTCCCAAGTGAGTAATATGCCTCCCTACTGGGTTGGATTGTCCCACTCACCGAAGATCGGGTCGTCGCGCGACCGCCCGTCAAGATCTGCAAGACAGACATTTATACGGTGAGTTAAATGCACAAATACATCAAAATACACCAAAAGAACCCAACACTCGAGCAAACGTACATACGGCCCGTACGCACGTTAGCCCGAGCACTCAGACTCACTCCCGCACCCACCGGGCAACCGCATGCACGGCCACCCGCCTTGGCGCGCTCGGGCGCACAGCCAAGTCCCGGCCCGCGCGCCAAGGCGCACTGCCGAGCCCAGCCCGCACACCCGGACTCCACCGGCGCACTGCCGTGCGCCTGCCAGCGCGCCCCGACGCACTGCCACACACACGCGCACGCTCGCGCGCGCCCCCGCGCGCACGCACTGGTCCCCAGCACCGCGCGCACTGGTCCCCAGCACCGCGCCCAGGCGCATGCCCAGGCGCCCTGCCCAGCACCCAGGCATAGTGCCCAGGCGCCCTGCCCGCGCACGCTCACGCGCACTCCCGCGTACACCCCCGCTCGTGCCAGCACCCGCGCGCACCCGCGCGACCACTCCGTGCGCACCCACGCGCGCGCCCGCCAGCGCCCAGCGCCACCTGCGCGCACGCGCGCGGGCCCCTGCCAGCTCTTGCGCCTGTGCTGCTGCCTGCCCGAGGCAGCAACCCCCATGCCCGAGCACCTCCACCACCACTCCTCCGGCCACCAATGGCCTCCGACCACCACCCCACCGCCGCCAACGGCCACCCACAGCCGCTGACCACCACCCAACCTCAAATCCAACATCCTAACATACATCTAAGCATGAAAAGAGAGGAAAAAGGGCTTACCAAGGGGAGGAAGAGATGTTCGGTTGCTCTCCGCGCACCGAAACCTCTCCCAAAAGGCTTCCAACACCGAGATCTACTCCCACCTCCGAAATGGCTCAAATCAGGGAAGAAGAGAGGGGGGACGGAGGGGCAAATCTCGCCGAAATCCGGATTTGAAAGCACCGGGGTGTAGATCGGGACCCGATCTACACTTTCTATGCTTTAGGTTTTTTGTTTCAAGCCCTCCAAGGGGCTCAAAATCAAGAAAAATGGAGAAGGGGAGAGAGAGAGCTCAAGGAGGAAGATGATGAATAGTGCCCATCTAATTTTAGATCTCACTATATATAGCAAGTCACTTAAAAACCCGGATACGCCCCGGAACTGTGAAATTTTGGAAACGTTACCGGAATTCGACAAAATTTTCGTGAGAGGCCTAAAATGGCACCAGGACACCAAATATGCAGTTAGATTTCCAATCGGAGTCCTCTAACTCAGGACGATAGCTAACAGTCCAAAAATTAGCGGTTCCGATCGAAAACTGAAAAAAAAAATGAAAAACTGCCAGAACGCTCCAACGGTTACCAGCAGGCTAAAAGTGATACATATATAACACAGCGCCCACGCGCACGCCCGCGCAACACGTGCCCAGCGCGCCTGGCAGCACGCGCCCAACGCGCCTGCCAGCCTGCCCACGCTGCCTGCCTGCGCGCATCGCCGAGTGGCCCGAGCACCGCTCGCCTGCACGCCTGAGCACTGCCCGCCTGATGCCCGAGCGCCCCCTGCCAGCTGCCCGTGCATGGCCTGCCCAGCCGGCCCGCCCTGCTCGCACAGCCCGCAGCCATCCTGCTCCGCACACCTCCCCCTGCACCCCCAGAGCGCACGCCCCCGCGCACGCGCTCGTGCGCCCAGCAAACTGGTGCACCTGCTCCCAGCCTACCCGAGCTAGTCCTACACAGCGCGCCCAGCACGCCCAGCGCCAACCCGAGCGCACGCCCGCGCGCACGTCCGCGCGAACGCGCGCGCGCGCCTTGCCGCTGCTCGCCTGCTGTGCCTGCCTGAGCGCTGCTCGTGCTGCCTGCTGCCCGAGACAGCAACCCCCATGCCCGAGCACCTCCACCACCAATCCTTCGGCCTCCGACCGCCCCCAACCACCTCCAACAGCCACCCACAGCCGCCAACCACCACTCAACCCCAAAACCAACCTCCTAACATACATCTATACAAGAAAAGAGAGGAAAAGAGGCTTACCAAGGGGAGGAAGAGATGTTCGGTTGCTCTCCGCGCACCGAAACCTCTCCCAAAAGGCTTCCAACGCCCGGATCTACCTCCACCACCGAAATGGCTCAAATCAGGGAAGAAGAGAGGGGGGACGGAGGGGCAAATCTCACCAGAATCCAGATTTGAAAGCACCGGGGTGTAGATCGGAACCCGATCTACACTTCCTATGCTTTAGGTTTTAAGCTTTGAGGGGTCTAGGGGGCTCAAAAGCTTGAAAAATGGAGAAGGGGAGAGAGAAAGCTAAGGGAAGAAGATGATGAATAGTGACAACAAGTTTTTAGATCTCACTTATATAGCAAGTCACTTAAAAACCCGGATACGCCCCGGAACTGCGAAATTTCGGAAACGTTGCCGGAATTCGATGAAATTTTCGTGAGAGGCCTAAAATGGCACCAGGACACCAAATATGCAGTTAGATTTCCAATCGGAGTTCTCTAACTCAGGACGATAGCTAACAGTCCAAAAATTAGCGGTTCCGATCGAAAACCGAAAAAAATGAAAAACTGTCAGAACGCTCCAACGGTTACCAGCAGGCTAAAAGTGACACATATATAACATATTCATTGTCTAGAAAATTTGCAAACGTAGACACTGAATATGTCTAACCCATTCCAGAACCTATGGATTATTTTTCTGTTTCCATAGACAGAAGCGTTGTCTAGTAAAGTTCTAAACTTAGACACTGAATATGTCTAATCAATTCCAGAACCTATGGATTATTTTTCTGTTTCCATAGACAGAACCATTGTCTAATAAAGTTCTAAACTTAGACACTGAATATGTCTAATCCATTCCAGAACCTATGGATTATTTTTCTGTTTCCATAGACAAAAGCATTGTCTAGAATATTTGAAAACTTAGACATTACATATGTCTAACCGGTTCCAGAACCTATAGATTCTTTTTCTGTTTCTATAGACAAAATATTTATCTAGGATATTTGCACAATTAGACACTGAATATGTCTAACTCATTCCAGAACCTATGAATTATTTTTCTGTTTCTATAGACAGAAGCATTGTCTAGTAAAGTTGTAAACTTAGACACGGAATATGTCTAACCCATTCCAGAACCTATGGATTGATTCTTCTGTTTTCATAGACAGAATCATTGTCTAGGAAATGTGCAAACATAGACAGTTAATATGTCTAACCCATTCCAGAACCAATAGATTATTTTTCAGTTTCCATAGACAGAAATATTGTCTAGGAAATGTGACATATTAGACATTGCGTATGTCTAACCCATTCCAGAACCTGCGGATTATTTTTCTGTTTCCATAGACATAAAAATTGTCTAGTTTATCCACAAAACATAGACAACGCGTATGTCTAACCCATTCCAGAACCTATGGATTTATTTTTCTGTTTCTGTAGACAGGATTATTGTCTAAAATATGTAACAACCTAGACATTGTGTTTGTCTAACCCATTCCAGAACCTATGGATTTTCATACTTTTGCCATCGACAATCATAGTGTATAGCTTTTATTAATTCATAGACAGCATGGGTGTCTAACTCATTCCAGAACCTATGGATTAATTCTTCTGTTCCCCTCGACATAAGGGATGTCTAGGAAATATAATCAGTGTAGACATTCAGTGTGTCTACACGTCCAGAAATATAGGTTTGTGTGTCTTTAGAGATAACTTTTTCTTTCATTAATGCAATGGAGTCAATGTCAAATTCCCACCATAATATAACATCAAACACAAATTCCCAAACTTTCTACTATAAGATATTCAGAACCGTGGGCAGACCTTACCCACCTATTACATACAAAATGAACACTTTCTAATTTGGAGCTAACCTACCTATTACATACAAAATGAATGACTGTTGTCATATACAAAAGATATACAGCTCCACAATATAAACACAAACATCTCTATGTAAGACTTAACAAAAATACGGTCTTACACAAAATGTGATGGTTTTTTGTAGCTAAACAAGGTCCACGACGTCGACCAAAGCAACATTGCTACCAGCTAGACTTCTGAATACCTCCATTCGACTGATGTACGGCGTCACCCAAGAGCTCGCGCTGTCCAAATGGAATCTTTCCCAAGTCGTTGTAACTGGAGGTAAAGGAGCATCCGGAGTTAACTCCAAACCTTGAAAATGGCAGCCTCCAACATAACCAATACATAGGATCCGGTGTGAAGATGCAGGAGGTGGAGGATCTCTTATTGGAAAAAAAGTCAAACATTGATTCATAGATATGAGTACAACTACAATTTTGTAATATGATGAGATGACATAACCCATTTCGGGCATTGTCATCCAGTGCTCCCTGCCTGCAATTGAAGTTTGACATCGTAGACTCCTCTTTACCTCCTCTACACGGTCCAACCCATAGAACACTAAGTTGTATTCATCTGGGTGTTGCTCAATCTCCAAAAGAAGATCATTCCTGACATCACGCCAACCTTCATTCGACATCCCCAGAAATGCAGCAACCACTCGATACCCGCAGTGGCCATCTCCGGGTACGTCACGAATGTCAACTATAAAAGGAGACAAGAAATCTGGAAATTCATTCTTATATTTATTGCACCCGATGAACCGATGACAAAGAAGTCTTGATCGTTGCACATCTATCTTGGATTGCTTAGTAAGTGGTCGATTCTTCATTTGCGAGTGTGCAGGAGGAAACGCTTCTGAAGCAATGGATCTCTCAACTGATTGAAGAACATATTCAAAACCACTTGGATTTCTCTTGGTTGACTCCTCTTCGATGGCCTTAGCCCTTTTCTTTCCATTTTTCTTACGGCCCCTAGTGTTCACTTTGACAGTGGGCTCTAATAAGAGTGTCGCAGCCGGGTCACTCAATTTTTTTAGACGTTTTTTATTTCCTTTCTTTGGACCATATTCCCAGTTGTGAACCGTTTCATGAGTAGTTCAATCTCTGGCGCAATATCAACCACATCGGAATAGTCTTCAATGAATGGAGTCATACAGAGTTTACGCCAAAATGGATGGATGACCGATAGAGGAATTGGACAACTCTCATGCCTGTATTCAGCAATCTTGTGTGCACATGGTAGACCACAAGTTGTATGGATCACATGGTTGCATATATTATTGTTCGGACCGACCCCATCACTAGCATGCACCTCATGCTCGATCTTTTGAAGGGCGTATATGGAAACCACACCAATGAGATCCTGAAACAGGAAGCCTCGATACTTATGGGGAATCTTCGTAAGGCTCTCCTCGAGCGAGGCACGAATGTCAGAAATCTGTAACTCCAACAAGTTGTGAATTGTCTGCCATGAATTTACAAAATTCTGAATAGATGTGCCCAAATACTTCTTTAGCTTTGCATGATGACCCTCAACACGATTAGTGGTACTGTTATCGAGGTGCATGTGTCTATTAGTCCATGCAGACACAAATCTTTCTTTATGCTTGTCCAACCACGTGGCCCGAATGTAAGAGATAACATGTGGATAATTTTCAAACTCATTTGCAAAAAAAGTCAATTTTCTTGTGTAATCTTCTTCGCTTGAAGCCCTCATCACTTGGGACCATGCATCCATAAAGTTTTTCCATGCTTCTTCGGAGAATGCTTTTTTGCAATTTTTCACAATGTTCTTCTCAATATGCCAACGACATAAGAAATTCATAGTGTTTGGAAAGACTACAGAAATAGCCTTCATCAGTCCGAGCTCGTGGTCAGTGATTATGACCTTTGGAGGGGGGGATTCATCAAAAAGTGTTTTGAAGCACTCCAACGCCCATGCGAAGTTATCTTCTTTCTCCGCTCTCAAGTATACAAAGGCGGCAGCAAACGTCTTCCCAGTCGATGTGATTCCAACTATTTCGAGGAGGGGCAATCTATATCGGTTTGTCTTGTAAGTGCAATCCATTATAAAGACAAGCGGAAATGCTCTAATAAGCTGTATGGATGTAGGATGAGCAAAAAAAATGTCAGACACCACCTCACCCTCTGCCTCCATTCGATGTCGCTCAATATACCCATGCTCGTATATCAACTTCATCAGTTGTTGCATGTTTGTACGACCACAAGTTTCTTGAATACGCAACTTCGTCCGTGCATTATATATGTTTCTTATTGAGCTAACATTAGTAGGATCTCGACTCTTCAAGTGGGTTAGGATGTCCCGAGGACGCATGCCACTCACAGACATGCCTTGTAATACAGAATACTCTTCGTCTAGCAATTTTCCAGCATATGAATGACCCTCAAAATCCTGGATGAGGGGGTGATTGTGTATACCACAAATGACTCTTGAAAACCATTTCCCAGAATTTTCAATTGCCCTCAATTTAAATGGACACCCACATTTTTTTGATCCGGTTTGACGCTTCACTATGATTTTTTTGTCTACAAATCTGATCCTTGGTCGCGTGTCAAACTTGCCCCCTCTTTCACATATTAAATCAACGCGTGCTGGCCTACGATGACTTGTAACTTCTGAGCGGCCAATCACCACAATCACCCCAACATTCCTGCCGATTCTCTTCATCCAATCGATTAATTCCGTTCGATTATCAAACCCCTAAAAAAAAAAAAAGATGATCGTTAGTGTCTTTACCCTAAAGACTATATATGTACATTTGAGGAGAATATGAGACTACATAATTAAATGACACAAATTACCATAGATGTTGTGAAAGGTTCCGTGGTGTCTACATTGGGATTAGCCTCGGCCGGGATGACCTCTTTGATGGGGATACTCTCCTCCTCCCCCGGAATGTAATCATCTACATTTAAATTTAATTGTACTATTGACCTCTGCACATATAATACACATATTAACATATAAATATTTCATCAAATATATGTAACTATACATTTAGAAGCACAAAGACTGACCTCACTGCTCATTCCTATATAGTTGAAGATATTTGAAAAAAAACTTTCTGATGCTACCAAATCGAATGGAATACCTATAACAATATTGAGTTAGTAAACATAGTAATTTATGCTAATAAAAACAACAATGATGAAAATCAAACAAATATATACTTTAAAAAACAAACGGTCACCACCATCCCCCAAATCATCACCAACAATACATACCACAACTAACCCTAGAAGAACCCACAACTTTGTTCATCACCACAAAGTCACAATTCTCACCAACACCACCAACAACAAGCACACTTTGAAATGTATCACAACGATAAACAAAACAAATTTTAAAAAATTACCATTATGAACAATAAACCCTAAATATACCAACACTACATCAATCAATACAATAACCATGATCAATGCCACCTGACAAACACAAGAAAAAAAAGAAGCAAAGATTCAAAAGAAGAATGGATTATCACCTTTTTTGGAGTGAAATCTTTTCTTTGAGCTAAGGCATCATAAACTAACTCAATGAAGATGACGATCGTTGCCGGAGTGTCGTTGGAGGTGGAACAAACGGTGAGTCTCAGCTGATTATTGAGAAAACCGGGCGCAATTGCCGCACAAGGTGGTATGAACGCGAGAAGAGAGAAAGGGCGGGTAAGGATTATGTGTGTTTTGATTTGGGTAGTGGGCTTGTCCAAGCCAAATTGATAGGGTGGTGGCAGATAGAAGGTGGTGCTCTTAATCATTATTTTTTAGAAATGTTTGAATACCTTTGGTTAGTTGAGGAGGTGGTGCCTAAAGTAGTTTAGGTGGTGGCAATATCTCTGCCCTAAAAAATATTCGAATTAAACCCATGACCTCTCCCCCAATGGAGAGGGCGTCCTTAACACCACGTCAAAAAAAACATAAAAAATAATAATAATAATTCTATTTGGCATTGGGTTATTTGGCATTGAGTTGCGGCCTACGAATGATTCGCCAACATGTCATGAAGTCGTCAAGGGATCTAACGAATATAGACATTATAGCAGATCCATGGTTAATGCCTCTACCTTTCTCTCGGATTCCTACTCTACTCAACATGGACGTGATTTCATTGGATTCCGATGTTTATCAAAATGGTGAGTGGAAAATTGAAATTCTGAGTTCTATCTTTCCTCCTTACTGGCTGAATCGTATTTTGGAGTCAAGACCACCGAAACAAGGTGCGGACTCACCTGCCTGGTATTGGGTGGAAACAGGCTCTCAACGCCCACGTATCTCTGAAATATACTCAGTGATTGAACCCGTCACTTTGGAGGGAAATAATCCGGCCTCGAAAGAAGCTATGGAAGTTAAAACTTTTCTGTGGTTGCTTATGAGACAGCGTTTGCCTACACGTTCGTACTTAAACCAAATTGGTATATATGTAGAATTGAGCTGTCTATGGTGTGAACAGAGCCATGAAACTCCAGAACATTTATTTCTTGAATGTTTTTTCTGTGGTGGAATGCTGGCGTATTACAACTCCAAGTCTTCGTCCTCCATTAAAAATATGGAGTGTGCTCCTTCTTGGTCTGAAATGCTATTTCACCCGGATTGGGACAGGGGTTCCTTTAGGAGCTTTTAGAAGAATTTATTTTATATCTATGTTGTGGCATTTGTGGAAAGCAAGAAATCACATATTGTTTCATGGAGACCATCAGCCAATATACTCGGTGGTGTTACGGGCATATGCATATGCTTATGAGTGCTGCTCTACTCTTCTTCGGGATCATATTGTACTACCAGAGCCAATTACATCTCTTAAAACAGCTTTGGCTCCCTCTGTTTCTTCTTCTGTGGACAACTCACTAGTCACTACTGCTTCTTAGTGATGGCAGTGTGGAGATTGAAACGGGGAAAGCTGGAGTGGGATTTATACTTCTACATCTACATTCAGGCCGAATTATTGGTGCAGGATACTCTGGTTGGCCTTGGGCCTCACCTATAATAGCTGAAGCTGAAGGTATGAGGTTTGCAATAGAGTTTGCTCTAAGCAGAGGTTATTCAAGGATCACTCTAGGTACAGATGCAGAACAATTAGTTTCTCTTATTTTGAGCCAAGCCCCGGGACCACTACACCTCCGAAATGTCATCTCCCAAGTACGACAGGCCTTAAGATCCGGTTTGATTTGCCGAGTTATAAAAGTTGACAGATCTGTAGTGCAGGACCTGATGCTCTTGCACGTATGGGACGTCCTAAACAAAAGTCTTGTGTTACTGAATTTTTTAATGAAGATACTATTCATCATATACTTTGTCCATATGCTACTATATTACGTCAAGGTTCTTTGAGTATAGGTTTAGAACCCGATGTTTATGTACAACCTTTTTGATAAATGAAATATAAGCTCTCGATTCAGAGCTTTTTTATCAAAAAAAAAAAAAAGTTTTAATGTTGTGCATGTTGGATTTAGCAAGATCCCACATCATCTAATAACCAAAATCTATTTAAACTCATGAAAAGAATAAGGCACCTTGGATCAATATAAAGTCATAAACACAAATAATAATAGCAATATGATCCTCTTTTATCTTCTTACATCTTCATAATCAGATAAGTCCAATAACATTGAGAAATTGAGGGTCGATGTATGCGCAATTAATGTATTAAAAAATGGAAAAAGAACACCACCAAAACAGAAATTCCCCAAAGAATATCAGTTCATATGAGTACTAAACTCTCAATGATGATACTACATTGTCATTTTTTGCCATCTGGGCTTATTCTACAGGCTAAGAGAAGAAAACTGCATCCCTGGAAAAATGGGATGACAGTCCATAGTGACCCGTTTATGAATTGGAGAGCAGACTTATTTGGGTAAATTAATGTATAATCCACTCAATAACCGCCAATATGTCATCTCACTCCAAAGGAAAATTATCAGCCAGATTTTGTGACTTCATGGATGGCATTTGCCAAGTAGTCAATGTTGCCAGTGTTGACGCCCGCCATGCTAAAAATTCAGTGGGATGAGAATAGTAAAAGAAACTAAGCATAAATAGGTAAGCAGATAAAAAGAATACTGTACCTGATTCGACCATTGCGTGTCATGTAGATGTGGAACTCGTTAGTCATACGATCTACTTGCTCAGGGGTCAAACCACTGTAGCAAAACATTCCAATCTGGAGGATAGCCAGTGCAATGAGGTCACATTTGGTGGATGATAAACATCGTCAAGTAATAATCAACAGAATAAAGATATTCATAAACAAGTACCGGATACCAAGTTCAACAAAATGTTATCCTCTTGTGAAGTGAACATTTTTTAGTTGAACATTTTTTTTAACTGCTGTGTTTCTTCAATGTGTAGCTATGTACCAATAGAATACTAGCAGTAATTTAGGATTTATGGATAACAAAAAAGCTGTAATAGAAATATTCATATGTTAAGATTCTTCATAACTCCAGCTAAGTACTACGTCAGACACCATGATAAAGAAAAGAAACGGAAAAAAAAACTAGTTAAAATTATAATCTAATTACATTAGAGTAAATACCACTATTAATTTCTCCTAGGTTTTGCAAACTTTCTTTACCTGGTTAGTCATGTGCTCCCAAGATATAACTGAACCCATCTTTTCAAGTTTCTCACGTAATGCAGCGCGCATTCCAATGATGCGATCAGCCATGCCCTGGACATGAAATCTTATAAGAATACTTGCTTTAAGGGCAAGAGCTTATCTAGCCTAGACAATAGAAAAATTCCTCCAATGAGAAGAACAGTAGAAGGCCATTCTTACCTTCACCTCATCAAGCCATAAACTCTTCAAGTCTGGATCAGTGAGGATAATTGAGACAACAAGTGCACCATGAATGGGTGGGTTGCTATACATGGGTCTAGCAATCTGTTGCAGTTGACTCTTAACAGCAACTGCTTGCAATTCATCTTCACAAACAATGCTGCAATTTAACAAGTATTTTCAGCATCTGAGAGTAAAAGAGAACACTCATATGCAGCAGTTCAACATGGGAAACAAGGCATTACAGAGCTGTATATCACATTATTTATCCACACAAAGGCAGTGGTGATGATATATTCAAATTCCATATGATAATGTTAACATAGGCAAATTTCCCATTGGGGCCTCGTGGATGTGACATTATCATACTATAAAAAAATTAATTAGAAAAGACAAGAAATATATAAGATATTGTACAGTAATATTGCTTCATATAGCTGATTTAAGTTTCTGGAGCCATGAACATCATTGGACAATTCCACTTCCTCCAAGGTACATATGACACCAAAAATATGGAGAAAATCAACTCTTTTTTTCTGAAGAGAATATCAAAATAGACTCTTGTTAACAGTCAAAAGGAAAGTTCACACAGTCATTGACACTGTAATCATGGATTGAATACTTACAACATGCTTAACTCTGGAAAACAGGTGATGCACTAGATGAGGTTGAGACCCACTCCGGATAAACCCAAGGAAATAATTCAATGTTCGACCTCCATAATCCATGGCTATGGTTGATTCTGTAAGCTCTCATGAAATTGTAGAGGAAAGAGGTGAAATTTTTGAAGATATCTAAATTTTTAAATTATCGGGATCAAGGCCAATGGTCATGGACTTGTATTTAAGAAACATAATATATAATATTTAGCATAAACACTACTAATCATGTGAAAATTGCTAAATATCCCCCAGTTGCCTTATCAGATTGAAACAATAATATGATAATCTCCAAACAATGAGAAATGTGACTCTTCAATTATAATTATCCGCATGTCTCACATGTGCCCTAACACAGGTACTAAGGGGTTGAATACTTTTGCCCCTGTACAACATAATTCTTTCAAACAAACACAATAAAATTGGCTAAGTTGCTATTTTGTGCACTGTGTTCCATCATGAATGTGTGGCCACCATTAAAAGAAATATAACTACTTTCAAGATAAAGAATCTATGGTAAATTGGTAACTACTAATATCCGCACTATTTTCAAACTTCATGTTCATGTACCTGAGACAACCCACTCTTTGTCCATAGAGTCCCATATTTTTTGCATAAGACTGGGCACATCCAATCAGATGACCATCCTCGATGAATATACGAATTGCCTTTGCATCTCTCTCGGGGTCACCACTTGCAAAACCTTGATATGCCATGTCAAAGAAAGCAAAATGTTTCTTTACCTACAAAATGGATAATACAATTTTAGGAATATAACATAATAGAATGGGGAAGTTAACATGAACAGTCATGCCATTATAGCATACCTTAAATTGATAGGAGATCTCTCTCCACTGATCCTCTGTAGGATCAACTCCAGTAGGATTGTGTGCGCATGCATGAAGCAAAAAGAATGAACCATCTGGAGCATTCTACTTCAACAAAAAAATTAGTTAAATATTGTAATGAACCAAACTATGAATAATTGATAAAGATGATTTCATAGTTGATGATGCATATGTTGATTTATGTACCTTCACATCATCCATCAGGGATGCAAAGTCTAATCCCTTTGTTCCAGGATCATAGTAGTGGAAAGTCCTCTGGGGGACTTGAGCATCCCTCCATATGTTATGATGGCTACAAAAAAAACCCACAAATACAAAAATATAAACACTACCTTCAAAGAAAAATAAAAATAAAAATTTTGCATCAGAAAGAAGTCAAACGTGGATGTTTTGTTGATGAAAAAAAACTTGAGTTTCAGGAAAATCTCAAGTTCTCAACAAATTTATGGAATTTTTTACGCTGATTACCAGGTGACCAAAAATTCCAAACAAAATTCTAACAATCTGAGGAATTTTCAAGATTTAATGAATAATCTAGCATGGCAAGGTTGTGTTTAGCTCTTGGAGCTCATGTAATCTGTTATGAGCTGAATCCTTTATAAGCTGACTATACACTTCAAATTAATCATATTCCAACAGACACGTCTTGATCCAATTCCACTCAACCAAAAGTATTTGGCTATTCAGTTTTGGTATGGAGCTGTCTGTGAGGTCAAAGCTATTATACAAGTCAAGCGGTGAACCATCCATGCAGACAGGTGGTTATTGGCATATGCCCTCATTAAGATCTCCGCCACTCATATTGCAGCCTGATACACAGTTATCCTTCTTGACTGCATGTACATTTTATCCCTACACTAGTTAAAAGTAGTATAGTTTCCTTTATGCCCATGATGGAAAATCACTATTTTCTAAGAAATATTAGAAACCAAATACAAATAAATAAAGAATAAGGTGAAAAAGCAACTCACTTGGACCATGTTGGCACAGGTATATAGATCTGGGTGTCTGGTTGGAAGCGCTTCTGGAAGTCTGCAAAAACTCGGCATGCACCGGTTCCAGAAAGAGCTTGCACAGCTGCAATCCTTCTATCCTTGATTAATTCAGAATTCTCCCCATATGCTAGCTTCAATGTTTCTTCAACCATTTTCACACTTCCACCCATTGGAAGGTATTCCCTGAAATCGTGAATATAACACACCAGATAAGATATATTCAAATTTGACATCAATGAAATGAAATATTCAGCATTAACTTGCTTCTAAAAGAAAAGAAATATCAAATAAAAATTTCAATATGTTTTTCGAAAGTCGAAACAGGAGGTGGGAACTCACAAATGCAATTTTTTAACAATTTGTGAACTCCTGCTATGAAGTGGTGGCTCAACTTCACGAAAATAATAATAATAATAATAATAATTTTAAGATAATCTCCCCCACACATAACAAGGATAAAAACAGAAAATCAAATATAATTGACATGCTTTAATAACCAAATTTTGGCATGCTTTATCATCTAACTGGAACAGATCATGAGAAAAATTATATTTTTTAATTATTGAATTCTATTTTTTCCTACTTTCCCTTAAAATCTATATATACCTACAGGTGTATCATCATTTGACTCAAACCAAACATTCAGTTTTTATAATTCTCATTGAATCACATTTGATAAGTGGGCCTAAAGATTGTTGGGGAATCTCTAGTATCAAAAAGGTGACATTGTAAATGCATAAATCATGCAAAATGCAACTATTCCTTTAAGGTTCCATTCATATTTTTATACATATTGTTGAACAAGCCTTCAAAGCATAAGTTCCTTGAAAGGAATAAGAAGAGGGAGGGGAGGAAGCATAGATGATCACCCCCTAAAAAGGGCTCCAACAAAATCAAGATTCCAAAAGCCACATACCCATATGGAAAAAAGAATCAAAGTGGTGGAGGACTAAAGCGGATACCAAGAAATTCAAGGATGCCTCACACAGAAATCATGCATGCACGCACGCACACACACAGCATATTGCATAACCAATTCTATAAGCGAATACAAAAAATAACAAACAAGAATGATAATACATACATTCGCGAGTAGATTAATGATTTGGCATTTCAAAACTCTATTTTGAAAGCCAACACCGTCAAAATAGTTTACAAGCATTCATGAACATCCTTATCATTAAGATCAAACATATGAACATTTAATGGTTCAATTTTAAAATTTCTATACCAACCATATAACAATGCATAAGCTTTAGATTGATCTGATTTTCATATGTGTCTGTTAATTCAACAAGTGAAACAGAGTTGAATCCTATCATCAAATCATACAACATTGTGTTTCTTGCTAGAGAGTAAGCATTTCCCATAAAACCAAACACGTGTGGAAAAACTCATCGTAATAGATCACAAATTGTTCTGCTTATATCAGAAAGAGCTGCAAAGTAGATAAAACAACCAAATCAAACCAGAATCTCGCAGTGTCTTAAAAATTCAGGCTTGCAAAATAAAATAGAGTTCCAAAAAGCATAAAAAGAATCCCGAAACAAATAAAATCAATACCTCAAACCCCAAATAAAACAGAGATAAATTTAAAAAATACATGTTTAGGTTCCCGGCGATCCTCCTCTCCGCCTCTCTCACGCAATCAAGAACAACCGGCTTCCCATTATCATCTCTATAAGCTCCCTACATTCCGAACCGCCATTCAAAGCCAGATCGAGCACATAAGAACCACGGAAACCGATCAAACAACAGAAACGCACAAACACAGAGAGAGAGAGATAGGTAGGTGACTTACGACGCCGACGTTCACTTTGTTAGGGCTCGTGTCGGCAAGGAAGGCCTCGGTGACGCCGAGGATCGGATCCTTCGCGGCCGGCTCGACGTTCTTCCACCACGAACAGATCGATCGAGCACCGAACAACGATCTTGGAATGACTACTCCCCTTCGGATCACCATCGTAAAAGCCATGAAAACTTTGCTTCGATTTCGTTTAAGTTTTTTATTTTATATTAAAAAAAAATGTTATTTATAAAAAATAGAGAGAAAAATCATATAAAAAAAAAAAAAAAAGTTAAAAACCTAGTATATAGGGCAGGGAAAAAGGAACGGTTTATAAAATAGAGAAACCGCTTGGAAAACGCGATATGCTCAAGTGGAGTTGCTTTATTCTACGTGCGAGATAAACTACTGTTTCGCCACTTGTCTAGGACGAGTTCACCTGGATGACAAGGGTGTCTGTACCTGGGGGACGGTTATTTAAACCCCTGTTTAGTGGAAAACCACCCCAATTGGAAAGCCACCCAACCAATTTTTTAGAACCTATAAAATCACCCCGACTAAATACTATTGTGTAAAACCACCCCTACCGACCACACCCCAATTTGAACCAAGCCCACCCCCTGTACTGTTCGACAAACGTAGTGTCGACCAATGCTACATACGTCGGCATGTCTAGTGTCGAACTGAAGGGTTACATAAATATATTTTTTTTGTTATAATATCAACACATGTATTGTCAATATATGTTAAATATGTCGCCAAGCGGGGTGTCGATATTAGCAGATTATTGAAAAATAAAAAGAGTTATGCTTTTCAAACTAACATCTTCTTCTTGTTTTTTTTTTTTGTGTTATATTTTGTCATTTAAAATCTTCGTTGATCAATGATTTTGATTCATTTCCATTTTATTCAAATATGTGATTGATGTTAGTTTGAAAAGCGTAACTCTTTTATTTTGTGTGTATATAACTCTTAATTTCTTGTATATGATTGAATATTTACTTAATTTTTTTACAATGTAGTATGACTCCCAAGGAAAGTATTCGACCTACAGCTTTCAATCGAAAAAATTATTCTAAGGACATGGCATCGAGTTCTCGAGATGATGAAGTTCAAGCATATCCATAAGAAGTAGCTTGCAATTATCTGTTGGTATCGACACTATCATTGCTGGCCATTGGCATTTTTCTCGACATCTTATATATCGACCGATACTTATTTTTTTATTTTTCAATAATCTGCTAGTATCGACATTCCGCTTGGCGACATATTGAACACATATCGACAATACATGTGTCGATATTATAACAAAAAAAATATTTGTGTAACCCTTCAGTTCGACACTAGAAGTGTTGACATATGTAACATTGGTCGACACGATGTTTGTCGAACAATACAAGGGGTGGGCTTGGTTCAAAATGGGGTGTGGTCGGTAGGGGTGGTTTTCCTTTGATTTCGGGTGCATAAAAACGATTAATCACGGGGTGGTTTTTTAATTGTATGGGGTGGGTATATAACTCCTCATGTACCTGCCTGTCTACAACAGTTCGTATGAAAGATAATATTTGACAAATAGAATTCACATTTAGTTTCTATTTAATAATTTTATTGAAATAATATTTTTATATATTATATATAATTTAATATTATTATATTAATTAACATATTTATTGAAGATGCTCTAAACACACCCGGTAGTTGGACTGCAATAAATAATATTTATTTAAATATATTTGATTTGCTCGTCCCTCAATCTAGATATTTTATATATTTGTTATGATCATCTTTTATTAAATTTTATTTAATTTGTATATTCATTTAAAAATAATTAAATATTCTTTTACGTGACATGTGGGAAAGAAGATGAAGAGGAGAATGATTTCTTAGGTTCGATTTATTTGCGCATGAAATCTTCTTTCACCAAATAATGTGACATTTTGAGGATTTGTGCTGATATTAGTTGTCCAGGATTTGGATTGGTAAAGTCTTTTTAGGATTTTTTCTAGTGTTTTAAGAAATTGAATAACTATGTACATCAATAATGGATTTTCATATTGTTATTTTATGTAGATATGATTTTTTATTCAAATATGTTGTGATTTTTATTTTCATTTTCAAATTGTATGTGCCTTGTTTGGAAAAAAAAAAAAAATTATTTTATGGTAATTTTTTTAATGGTGGTATTCATTTATAGGAATTATATGTATTTAAAGAAAGAAAAATTAGGTTTAAAGTAGGATTGCATGTTCACTATTTTAGGGTTTACATTAAATGTTTATTCATTTTTTAAAATATTTAGATTCTCATTTAAATGATAAATATTGTTTTAGGATTTTGTTGTTGCTTGAAATGGTGTTGGGAGAGAATGAAATGTGAGGCGTCCATCAGATTTGAGATTAGGGTGAGACTTCTAAAATAGATGTTAAATACATAAGGGTCGTGCAAACAAAGAGGCTTGTATATGGGTTTGAGGGGTGCAAATAGAAGCACCCATATGACAATGCCATCCCTCTCCGCGGGGTTCACACAAGATCTGGACATTATAACCCATAGTC
Organism: Acorus gramineus; assembly: GCA_030737835.1. Taxonomy (NCBI): domain Eukaryota; kingdom Viridiplantae; phylum Streptophyta; class Magnoliopsida; order Acorales; family Acoraceae; genus Acorus; species Acorus gramineus. The sequence goes on along the minus strand of JAUJYN010000066.1, from coordinate 203,732 downwards.
CGTTTATAGACCATTTGCAATATTATGTACTTAGTTACATATACAAATCCTGACAAAACACTATTTTCAAAGTGGTCAAGACTCAAGAGGGCATCTATTGGGGCCTGTTGTTCTTAAGTGTAGACTAACTTTTAGATCTCCCTCTGATCACGTGGCCCAAATACAGTGTCTTAACCATCGATTTCTTCCACCGTCTCACCTCAGCTTTTGATTGGTTACCCCGCAACCCCCCATCACGGAATTCCCATCCGTCCTCCCCTTTCATGCCTTCGACGGCCTCATCATAGTTGCCTCAAATCTTTCCCCAGAGAACTCAATTGTATGGACCGATAGCAACGGCTCAGAGTTCATCATCATTGTTGCTAGCAATGTCCATGGACAACTCCACGACGTGATCTAATTATTGAGCGATGCTAGGTTCTCATTAGAGATGAGGTTCTTCGCCTTCAATGGGGACTACATTGATAAAGGGCTTGGGTCTTAAGACTTTTGTGATATTGTTGACTTGGAATGTGAGATTTGGGGTCATACAAATCAAGTCTGTTTAAATAGGAACTTTTACATCACAATATATTTAAGATGAGTTTAGTTATATATTTGATAGGTGCAAAAAAAAAGTTTAAATTTAAATTTTGAAATGATATGAATATTTATTTTTAATATCTATCATATATAAATATTTTTAAATAGATATATTACGGACATAGACTTATTCGATCCATTATTGTCAGGGTTATCTTCCGCAGTCAGATGATCGAACACGGAAAACGCTTCCAAACTTTTGAGAGTCAAAAACAACGGACGCAACGAAGATGTGTACGTTAGAGAAGCGTGGGAAGGTCTTCCACCTGATCCTCACCGGCCCCGACGAGCAGCACCGCCTCAACCCCACCACCATCGACTCCATCCGCTCCGCCCTCGCCCAGATCCGCTCCGATTCCACCCCCGGCTCCGCCCTCGTCACCTCCTCCGACGGCCGCTTCTTCTCCAACGGCTTCGACCTCGCCTGGGCCTCCTCTCCCTCCGCCGGAGGCTCCGACCCCGCCGTCGCGCGCCGCCGACTCGGCCACATGGTCTCCCTCTTCTCCCCCTTGGTCGCCGATCTCCTCTCCCTCCCCATGCCGACCATCGCCGCCGTCACCGGCCACGCCGCCGCCGCGGGGTTCGCCCTCGCCGTCTGCCACGATTACGTGCTGATGAGGAAGGACAAGGGGTTCCTCTACATGAGCGAGATCGATTTGGGGCTTCCCTTACCGGGGTATTTCATGGCCCTTTTGAGGTCAAAGATCGTGAATCCGATGTGGCGGAGGGAGGTGACGATGAGGGGGGCGAGGGTTTCGGCGGATCGCGCGGTGGAGATGGGGATCGTCGACTCCGCGCACGGCGACGCGGGGGAGACGATCGAGGCTGCGCTGCGCCTCGGGGAGGAGCTCTCTCTACAAGGGGTTGGGACGGACACGTGCACGCCTCGATGAGGGTGCAGTCGCTTCCCGAGGTGTGCGGGGCCGTTGGATTGGGTTTGGGTGGTGGTGGGAAGGTCGAGCGGGAGGAGACCGCAGTTGCACGGTTGTTATCTGTTTGATTTGTGGGCCTTCTTCTTATTAGACGGCTGTGATTGGGGTGGTGTTAAAGGAATAAATGAATTGGACATGATTTTATCGCGTGAGGTGGACTGTTGCATGTTCTCAAGTGTTTCAAATTAATCTGCTGTTTGTTCCATCACTGAAGTATATATTGTAAACTTCATAGCTTATGGTAGAGGACCCCTAATGGGGAGGCCACAATTGTACCTCGTCAAGAATTGCGAATGAGATCAGTAATTTCATGATATCCCCATCCAAAATTTCTCAAAACGGAATGGTTTCTTTCCAGGCGGGTGTGGAGTGGTCGTATGCACAAGAAGGGGCGCGTGATCTGAAAGATATCCTGGTAAAACCTCCGCCACCGCAGTTGGGAATTGGTCAAAGAACCGGGGTGTCGCAAAGGCTCGATTAAGTCGTTCCCATGTCCGAGCACGACCTTGGCGATTATTGCACCAGCTGAACTACGGGCCATAGTGAACCAATTGATGTAGCTGATCTTGAATAAACCATTGCCTGAATTGTTGAACCTCCAAAGTGTTTTGAAAGCTAGGCCGCCCTTCTTATCTGATGGCCAAAGCAATGTATTGGAGTCACCAGCCAGCAGTGCTGGTAACCCAATCTGAACAATAGCTGAAGTTTCCTCCTATAGTGAATTTTGAAGATGGGGCTGAGGACTTGCATAAATCCCCGCCACTATCCAAGGTGACTGTCATGGATCTTCAATCATAAGATAGATCGTCTGTCCATTCCCAGGACAGTATGACACATGAAGGTGGGGTTTCCAACAAACCACAAGGCCTCCCGAACGTCCTGTGCCTGTAGCACTTCCACGTGGAACTCTCGCATTTGTCTTTTTAAGTAAATAAGTAGTTGATACTCCTGAATATGGGTTTCGAGCAAAAACAAAATGTCAAAGGGCAAAGGAAACAACCCAGAATTTACAATGTGATTGTTTTATGGGATTTTTAGTTTTAAGTCCCCATAAACTATATGATTTAGTGATCGATCCCTCACTTCTTCATATTTCGGTTTAAGTCTACAGATTTAAATGGTGTGTTCCTTTTTAGTCCCTCCTAGGGACCTATCCATAAATTATTTGATTTTTTTTTTAGCCTCTGAAAGGGATTAAAAAAAATATACCTTTAAAATCTGGAGACTTAAAACAAAATATGAAGAAGTGAGAAATCAATCACTAAATCATATAGTTTACAGGGACTTAAAACTAAAAATCCCTTAGTTTTATTATACAAGGACGACCCTACTGCAGTGTTTACAATTTTTTTATTTTTTTATTTACGTCATCCGGTGGGGGCTTTCAGTGCAAAAGGTTGAACGATTTTCCGTTAGTTCACACGTGGAGTCTATCCGTTAATTAAAAATGATGTTTCCTGTTTCCATCTGAACCCCTATGGAATACCAAATCTCTTCTGCAGTCAGATGATCGAACACGCAAAAACGCTTCCAAACTTTTGAGAGTCAAAAGGAACAAACGCAGCGACGATGTGTACGTTATATAATTTCATTACTTATCATGGATATAAATTTCAAAATCGATTTCTATTATATTATCAATAATGATTCCAAGGCCCCAACTTCACAGGCTTTAAATCAGGGTCCATGATGTGACAAGTGTATATTGTCTATTATACCTTTAAGTCTATTTAGGAAACATTACTGTTATGATTTTTTTTTTTTTTTGTATGGAGTTTCAACAATTAATGTGATTCCTCAAATAGTAGAGTATTATCAATGCCGATCATCTTTGGATGAAACCATCAAAAAAAAAATTTGCACCAATTATATATGATGAACACATTGTAGCAAATAAAATTTTGAGAAGTTGGAAGACACTGATTTTTTCTTTATTCGCGTTGGATCTCCTATCAATATCTTCCGGATCAGGTTTGACAATTGTTTTTTTTATCATATTATGATCTTATTGGAATGCAAGTCATATCTGAAATTAAAATTAACCTTTTTACGATCACATATTCAATCAATGTTACATGTTTTAAATTTAGAACACGAATTTTTTTATGTATTAATCGTCATATTACACTTTTTTTATTTTGTTTCGTTTTAATTTCATAAATGTAACACTCGCTATTGTTACATTTAATTTTTATACGGTTTGTATGATGTTAGTATTACATTTCTGACGTCGAAATACACATTTATTTTTTGATACATTCATAAAATGTAACAGTTTGAAATGTAACATTCATTCATGTACTACATTTCTTACAATGCAAATAGTAATTTATATTTGTTACATTTATAAATGTAACAGTCAATTACATACTTTTGTGGGGGAATCTGCTACATTTTCTTTGGAAGGCAGTGCACTAGAAATTGAAATAGATGATTTCAAAGAGTAAATGTAACTGTTTGACATTTAGGTAAATGTAATTGTTTGTTCCATCTATGTAAATGTAACAGTTTTTATGTAAATGTAACAAATCGTTGTGAGAGATGTAAACATTTAAGAAATGTATTTTTAACTATCAATATACAATGTAACTGCTTCATATGGTAATTATATGTGTTTTTTATTTAAATTTGAGAACAATAAATACCTAACTTTTTTAATATTCAGATAATAACATTCTTAAAAAAAATTAATGTGTATAATAAGAATGTAAGTTTGAAAAAAAAAATTAGGCCGCTTGAAGGATTTTGATAAAAACAATTTATGTTATTTTTTGTGTAATCTAGGTTCAATTATAATTTAGATAAGGATTTCAAAATTCAAAATTTGAAATAAGTAAATAGATTTTAATATTCGCATGGAAGAGTCATAATTGAATAGAGAAAATGGGGGGATTTGGGTTAATGGGACCGATTTTTAATGAAGGGCAAATTTATATTTTGCCATTTTATCTTTTTGAAAAGTCAACAAGCCAACCAATGAGATGATGACATCTCATGGGGCTTGTGAGTAGGGCTTATATTTTGGGGTCTGGGTATCATGACTGTTCTATTATACTAAAGGCTGTGTTTAGACGTGAGGTTAAAACGTTGATATTCTTAAAATCTTGTGTTTCAAACTTAGTTTTTAAAAAGCGTTATTTTATTATATTATTAACAGCAATATTTTATGGCCTAAAAAGTGAAGATAGCGGTTTGACGTTGAAAATGTGTTTAGATATGAGTTTGAGAATTTTTAGCTTTTCAAACGCAGAATTTACTTAAACTCAGATCCAAACGGGGCCTAAGTGAAAGTGCTTAAGTTTCCAAGTCTATTGCCACAATTCTTTTAGTGCACCAGTTCGTGCACTTGAGCACATCATATTTGCTTTGAGACCACACTTTCTATGAATCTAAGGAGCTTCAATATGTCAGTCTACTAGCGGTTTCTTCACACATCTTTGAATTTATGTTCACTACAATTTCATGTTCCCTACATGAGGTTTGGACGTTCAAACAGTTGTTGTTCTGCTCTTTCTTCTCTACCATGTAACCCACAGATCAATCATGTTTTCAAAAAGTAGAATATCGTGTGATTTGATCAAGACATATTTATCGATTGACTATTTACATTTTATACAGAAAATGATCGAGGCAACCCCAAAATCGCCCACAAATACGCCCACAAATTGATGTTCACTATATGTTTCTTTCATATGTTATAATTGTTCCTTTCTTGTTAGCAAGCAATAAAATTGTGTTCTACTCTGGTAGTATCAGGCCACCAAATTCTCATTTTTTTTATATGGTTCTCTTCAATTGCAATTGAAATTTTTGGTGTCATGTTGTTGATGCTGATTCTATTTGAGATATGATGAATAACATTTGTCGTAACTTAGGCTATATCTGACTCCTTTGACATTTACACTACTTTATGAAGATCTAGCTTGAGACCATTTATTGTCTACGGGTCCGTTTGGAAATGCGGTTTTCCTGCGTTTACGGTTGCGAATCTGTGAAATTTTGAAACCTGGATCCAAACGGGCACGGGTGATTGGAACTCGATCTCCTCGTATTTACGTTTACTATGTATTTTGGCAGACTTCAAAAATGCCCCAAAAGAATGCTTTCCATGCTCAGTCCTCCAAACGCAATCGGTTCCCCTCGCAAAATTACACATATGACCTCCACCTTTTTTGGAATCACTGTGTTTGTCCTCGAAAAACAAATGTTTTGCGCTCCTTAGTTTTGTGTGTAATGGGAAGGGTAGTTTGGTCATAGCAGATGTCCCAAAAGCCAAACGCAGCAAACTAGCCAAACAAATGTCCAAAACACAAAGGAAAATCTGTAACACCAATAAGCTTTTCAACACAATCCCAAACATGATTTCACAACTTGACCTTATTTAACCCTCCAAAAACACTGCGTTCGGGAATTCTCAAGGCAAAAACCCAGACGGGCCCTAAGATTAAAAGCTTATTCTCCTTTCATTGCATCATGTTCTTTTTATCATTAGTCCTCTGTTATCACATTATCTATACCACACCTCAAGCATTTCTTACAACAGTAGTGTTTCTTTTTGGTTGACTTGAAACTAAATGATTTATTTTACCTTAATAATCATTGATTATACAAATTTTTTTATGGTGCCTCCAACTATTGCTATTATTTCTATTAATGAGTCATCTATTGTAGTCATATTTTTAGATTGATGGCAAAACTCATGTACTATAGCAAAACTTGTAAAAATATTGTGTAGATGATACTCCTTGGACTGGATTACCTCGTGGACAATATGTAGAAGCTACTGCTTCAGCTTTTGCCTTGTCAGGTCTTATTTACCTCTATTTCACCTTATTCTCCACCTATTCCACTATCCAAATATGGACTTAAGTTTTACAAATACCCAAATATGTCATTTGGATAGAGACAAATTATTTCACCCCATGCTTGGTTGAGGAACTGGGGGTGGAATAAATGGGGATAAGGTGGAATAGTGATTGCGGAGGGTTAAATGATTCCTGGTCATCGTATTTCCACTGGATTCTCATATATTGCTGATTTATATTACAATAGTGAACTATTTTAGTAGAAACATATATATTCTATAGATTTAGTCTAACATGTGTAGTAGATTTAGTCATGCCTTAAATAGTTTGACCATACACTTTGTGTACTATCACCTGCTTCTAGCACTTCTAAACTGAGTGCCTAATTCTACATTATCCAATTCAGATTTAAAAGCATATGTCGACTTGGGTGGAAATAGAGAATATCTTTTTTTATTATTATATCTACGTTAAGTTCCTTTTTGAGAAAGGTAATTCACATTTACCATTAACTAGATAATCAAAGTACAGAAGAAGAAAAAAACAATAATGACCTGAATCACTAAAGATCCATAATTTAAACCCAAACCAAACTATTGTGCTGAAGACACACCCTCCTTTTCAATATACACACTTTCAGCCTTGAGCGTGAGAACACATGTCATTTAAATAACAGATAACACTAGATGTTCTCAGAATAGGAATTGAAGCCTTTGAATAACCTATTGTTCCTATCAACCTATGCTAAGTCAGCATTAACTGGTATGACTGGGTTGATGGGATGCATATTTGAATTTTATTCTTGTCCATGACTGATTTACTAAACAGTGGAATCTAATGAGAGTGAGGGAATAGATAGGGTATTCCACCAGGGATTCATAACTCACTTGAGATCCAGTAATCCGGCGACAAAAAAGTAGGTGTTGCACACAACATACACAAATATTTTTATTTAATCAACCGCTTCAAATATTTCATTCCGGTATTTAACTTCACGGGAGGTGGCAGAATGATATAGTGTTGTTGCAATCAAGATATGTATAAGAAGGACAATCAATTCGTTAAATGTACAAATGTTGTACGAGAGGAGAAGCACGTGAGAGCGATAACAGAAATTTTTGGTGTGGAAGAAATCTATTACTGAAATATGAAGAATGCATTCTTTCGATGCTAGAAAGAAGTTATTTTGATAATCATTCACTCAATAACAGATGCATACAATATTTGTTAGATTAGATAAATGAACAACTTATGCAGTGGAACATGTAAGAGGTGATGAATTCAAGGATGCTTGTGCATATAAGATACCAAACCAATAAATGAGTAACTGTTGTGCTCATTTTAGACGATGTCGGGGAACATTATTATATGCATTCAATAAAGAATCCTTTATGAAAATTGTATAACTCTTCTAAGAACATATGAAGTCTACGCGCTAGTGTAGACCATGTTTATGATTGACTAGACAATCAGTTCTCTGAGATATAAAAATTTGGGGTTTGGACCTATAGCTCAGTGGTTGCAAGAGAATTTGCAACCAAAAAATCTTGAGTTCAAGTCTCAGTATTTATCTATAGATAAAAGGGATATAAATTCTTGAATTCATAGAATATTTCTTCACATGATTAATATAGTAAAAAAACAATAAAAGAAGTGCCCAATTTACCATCAGAAAGGCACAAAATGGAAATCTGTTACAAATAAGCAATATATTACTCTAAAGTGCATTATGTTGATATATGAAAGAACTGTGATCGTCATTTAGAATTTTTTTTTTTTTTTTTTTGCAAATGAACAAAAGTCTATCAAGATTGATTTCATCTTATAAAACGACAATTATGATCATTGTTGCAACTGGACACTTATTGCGATTTTAGCAAGTGTGCTTGGAATATTCTCCTTTAGCTTCTGTTTTCTTTTAGGTTTTGCGGAATAATTCAAGAGCTCCAAATGGTTATTTCAATGAAAATCTAAAATAAATCTTTATGTTGACATGTTCAGGTACAAGGTTCTGTTCAAGAGCTACATACTTTATTTGAGAAAGGGGTTATCTTGGGTTTATTTCTCTATTAGTTTTGAAATAATCTTTTACAGGGAGAAGAAGGAAGCAAAACACGGCTTTAAGTAATTTCTTGATGCACTTAATGATGAATACTATATATTAGTCGCATCATATCTATATTATGGAATTTTTTCATGAGTTAACATATAATAGTTCAATCCTTATCTTTCAAATGACTTGTTTATGTTCTTTCCTCATATCTCTTTGGTGAATTACAGACACACAAAATGAGTTTGCTACATATAAATTGATTTGGTTGATCTGCACACCACCAGAAATGTTTATTGGAGTCATTACATAGGCTTGTTGGGCCTATTCCCTCCTGCCCGGGGGTCTATTCCCTGCGGCCCAGGGGGGCGTTCCCCCAACCCTCAGGCCTCTGGGAACAAGCCCATGTGGGGAATCGCCGATTGGGCCCACGAGTATTTTGGTCATGGGTATTTTGGTCTTTTTATATCTAGGGTTTGTACATCTTGTATTTATATAAGAGACCTTTTGGCCTTCATTATTGAATATAACATCATTCCATTTATTTCTTCTTGGAATCAGAGCTCTAAAGAAACCCTAGTGTTTCACGATTTTTCTTCTCTTGACTTATCACGGGTTGTGGTGATCACTATTATCTTTTCCTCTGTCAGGTTGAGATTTGAGGTTTATAATGGAGAACAAGGATCCAATGCCCAAGGACCCCAACCCACCGTCAGTTGTGGAGATCAAGAACACCACCATACCGTTAGGGCACAATTCTCATGCTCAACGGATTACCAATGTGCTCCTTGATGGATGAAATTATCTGTTTTGGTCGCGTTTCGTTCGATTATATTTGGTCAGTCATGGCATGTCATGCATCCTTCTTCACACCATTAAAAGCCAGTGGACACTGACCCGAGCTTCAATTAGTGGGAGATTAACAACCGCTCTTCAACTCCATGGAGACTCGGATCTATAATATGTTCATGTATTATGATGCGGTCGACTCTCTATGGGCTGTGTTGTAAGACCTATGGTCATGCCGGGAATGACTCACTGATCTATGAGTTGTACAAGGATTTTGGTGATTCCCATATCAATTATGCTTGTTATGAAAGACTACTTGATATTGATAGTGCAAAGATAAATGTTCTTAATTTGCAGATTGGAGGAGATGGAATAGAAATACATGTTGTAGATGATGGTAATTTGAGAGTTGAAGATTCAGACGGTATACTTCTAGTAGCTTCGTCTTCGTTTGATTGACCATTTACAAAGCCATCAGATTTTAGGAAGGATCCTACTCTGGCATGATTGAATGTATTAAAATCATTAGAGAACATGTCTTTTTATTTAGCTTTATATATATCATTTGGATGACTATCAGAATTCTTTCATCGTGTATTTTTTAAACTTTTTGGGAGCTCCAAGATTTCATGTGAAGAAGAAAAGCCTGCTTTGCAAAGTCATGGAACGAGGACCCATGCTGCATTTCATGGAACGAGGAGACTTGCATCATCTATACCTGATTTGACATCTGAAGTAACTAATGATGTTCCTGTGTCTACTGTAGAAAGAGTGAAATCTTTCAAAATCGATGTGGATATTTCTTTGGTAGAACTTCTTTTCCAATATGGACGATATTTGTTTATCTCTATTTCCAGGCCTGGAACAGAGGTTGCAAATTTACAGGGAATATGGAACAAGGACACTGAGTTGGCACGGGAGTAAGTTCTTCCCTTTTAATTGTCTGAAATTGGAGCTTTTACTCACAGTTATCCTTATTAGTGGTTTCAGGACAATACAAGAAATTATGGATTGTGCAACCAAATGCTGTTTTTCTGTATCATTGCCTTGCTACCTGTATTGTAACTTGAGGATTGTGTTGAAATAGTAGTACGCTTCAATTACAACATTAGAAACATCATACTTATTAGAATATTTTATAGTAATCATTGTTTTATTTCACTTATTAGAGTGTGACTCACTAAGGGTAAGATAGACATTTTATAATTAGGTACTTATTGTTGTCAAGCAGTTTTAATTTGGCAAACTAGGTGGTTATGACAGCCATGTAAAAGACATCCAGTTTTCTGTTTTTGTAAATATGACTTCTTTTTGCAATAACAAGTTTGCACTATTTTAGAAAATTTCAATGCTCATGGTAATGAAAGATTACTAAAACATCCGATTTTACTTGGTCCTTTTGTAACATAGCTGATGATAGTTGGGGGAATGTGAAAACTGAAATTCAATGAGACATTGGTCATTTTTGTTAATGTTTGCCTCTATCTGAGGAATAGTCAATTAGATGTTAGCTGTTGTTCCATGGTGATGCTATTACAAGGTAGATGTTTATTTACACCCAATGCATTGAGCATAATGCATGCGCATGCCATGCTAACAGTTGACTAATTTCATAAGGACATGTATAGGTTACAAAGAAATTATCTTTAAAACCAGATGATCAGCCTTTCCATCTATTACATTTCTCGATATACATGTAACCTTTCTTTTTTCATTGTGTTGTACTGTTATATGATATTGTCTTGTTTCTGTCCATTCATTTTCTGTTATTTGTGTGTTTAGTTCACATAAGATGCACCTTTGGGATTTCCAGCATTAAATAGTCATCGTGAACTTGTGATAGTTGTTACCCATTTATTGAGAGTGCTATTAATGAATGGTAAAAAAAATATATTCTTTGTAATTAGAGGAATTCACAAGTTTCTATTGCACTTAGTTACATATGTATCTTCTATGCCAATAATTAACTAAAGTGACTTACTTACGGATCACAAAGAAACATTTGGAATTAGTTAACATCATATATACATAACGAGCTTATTTAGTTGTCAAATATCCATCAAATACTATTTAAATAAACATGTAAGAATAAAAGATTATAATTCCAAAATTTTTGCTCATTGTTTGTTTCGATATTATTGAAATTGGATCATCCAATATGATTACGATTTTTTGGTGGGTCCCATTTTTTCAATTTACCACACATTTCGGATCTTACACCTTTCAACATTTGATTTGTGGTGATTGTTCACATATTACTTATATGGCTAGCACTACATTAAAAAAATATTATAGTTTCAATATGAACTAAATGAGTTTTTCCATTTGGTTTGTTTATTAGTTAAATTATTGTTTTCTTTTCAGTTGTGCTCCTCACTTTTTTTTCTTTTTTTTTTTATATTGAAGAGACCTCCCGTGGCTGACTTTACGATCGAGCTGGGAAAGCTACCTCCACCTGTTTGTCCCAGTCTCACGAAAATGTGTTCCTCACTTGATTATCAATATGCAAATGAATTACTGGCCTTCGCTTCCTTGCAATCTTAGTGAGTGTCAAGACCCCTTGTTTGATTCATTTCTTCTTTGGAAATTAATGGGAGTAAAATAGCAAGGGTAATCTCTTCCTATTCTAATACATGTCTCCCGTTGAACATGCATGAAACAAGTTCAATCAATATTCTCAAACTCCACTGTTTGTTATATCATATCGTTGTAATTAGTATTGGCATTTAATTATGGTTTAGTGGTTTATTAATTGTTTATGCATAAAACCAAATGATTTTTATGTTCCTACTTCAAGTATGATAACCATTTAAGTGCAACTATGCTTGTTTTTTGACAGGTTAACTATGAAGCGAGTGGTTGGCTTGTACATCAAGTTTCAGATATATGGGCTAAAACATAACTAGATGGGTGGTGCATGGCTTTGTACACATCTATGGGAGCATTAAACTTTCTTGTTGGACAAAGTATGATTTTGAGCTATCCCTGACACCATTGATTTTAAGCATTCTATTATATTGGTCTATCTATGAATTTATTTTATGGGCTCCTCAGTTCTGTATTGTCTATATAAGCTTGGAAGTGAGCAAATAGTTACCATTGCATTATATTACTAGAATACAAAGTAGCCGACGTATATTTATTAGAACCAACTTGGATAATGTTATCTATCAATAGTGATTGTCAAATTACTGATTTTCCATCCTACTCTATACAACAACTGGACTTCTTTACGTGATTATCTGTTATACACAATCTATATCAAAAGGGAAGAGGTTGCGTCAAAATTCAATGGAGAACAATTCAACTCTATTCCCTCTTCTTTCTCTAAAATATTCAATAATAGCTCGCATAAATTAGGACAAATACAAACATAATTATCCATTTAGTAACACCTATGTTATTCAGATCTCAAAAATTACTGAACTGGAATTGCCTTGTTATGGATCTAAAAAAATACTGAACTTGAATTACCTTGTTATGAAATTAAGGTTATTTCTAGACTAAAAATGTTAATCACAAATTGACCACAAAAAATAACTTTTGCCTGCATACTAAATGCTTAACAAGTATGTGTGCTGGAATATAAGTGCGATAGCACCTCTTTCCATTCTAGCGGACTTTCATGAGATGCCAATTGTATCACATACTTTCTAGTGTCTATTGTTCTTATATTTTGGATATACTAAAATAGAATCTATATAGATCTTTTGTAGCTTTGAATATAGTGAAATTAGTGCAAATTATCACTTGTGAATTTTCTAATGTTTTATGTCATTGTCCCATTGACTATTGATTGCTAATCTCTCTTCCTGTTAGCTTTCTACAAGATAAAGCATACCCATTGTTGGAAGGATGTGAATTTTTTTTTATTGGGCTGGTTAATCGAAGGAAGTGATGGATATTTGGAAACCAACCTATCTACTTCTCCAGAGCATTCTTTAATAACCCCAAAAGAAAAGAGGCAAGTGTGAGCTATGCATCAACAATGGACATGTCTATCATAGAAGAAGTTTTTACTGTGTTAGTTTCTACTTCTGAGGTGTGTTTCATGTGATTTATTAATATATTTTTATGCATGATTGAGCTCATTTTTTCTTCCAATTGATGCATCTTGAATTGTGGATGTGCCAGCAATATGAATTTCCAATTGACCTAGGTTTTGGAAATAAGCAGGAAAGTAATTTTGTTGATAGAGTAAAGAAGGCACAATCAAAGCATATCCAAATCGCGAGAGATGGTTCCATCATGAAATGGTACCTAAAAGTCTTTAGTCTAAACATTTTATTCGAATCAAAAGTGGTATTCCATGAAGATCTTGTGCATTTGTGTACATGACAGGCAAAAGACTTTGAGGATCCTGATGTGCACCATCGGCATCTGTCTCACCTATATGGCTTCTTTCCGAGACATTCAATAACAGTTGAAAAGGTACCAGAGTTATGTAGAGCTGCTGACTACAGCCTTTACAAAAGAGGTTAGTTCACTAGACATGTTGAACAATTAGCTCGATCGATTTCAAATTGAGTTAAAAATCAGTGGTACAAGTACAATGCTACATATCACACTAATTTGGATCATTTGTTTTTGTCATTTCAGAGGATAATGGCATAATAGTTTCAGCAAAATGTCAATAATCAGTTTTATGATGTCCAGTCAATATCACTCTAATGAAGTGGTTGGCAAGTATATTGACTTAAACAATACTAATGTTATCGGGGAAACAAAGATTAAAGTAGCCATAATCATTGCAAGAAGAGCACCTTACCTCTGATTGAAATGTATTAGTTTGTTCATATCTCCTTTTCTTTGCCCATTGTTTGTTCATATCTTCTTTTCTTTGCCTAGATATATTGAGATTACATGGGGTTATATGGATATCAGAAAGATTACAGGGAGTTATATGAATTTTTCCCTTATATATAATGCCCGAATCCAACGGACTCTCGTGTGAGCCAACTTGTGAAACATTTCCCATCTTCTCTATATCATATTCATGTTTGTATTAGAAAAAATCCAAATAACTCCCTGTAAACTATCTGAAATCTACATAATCCTTTAACTTTTCTTAAAATTCATATAAACCCTTGAAAACATCTATGTAAATCTAAATATTTTCCTAAATTAGACTTTCTTTGATATATGAGAAATATTATGTGAATATTTCACTTGATTAACCTTGATTGAAAAAATAATACACCCAGACCCTCTAAAATTTGTTAAAAATGCATAAAATTATTTGTAAATGACGATTTTACTCATCTGAATAAATTATAAAATCTTATCTGAAATAGTAAAATCATCATTTATACTGTTGTAAATATAGATGACTACCATTGACTTTAACTTTATTATCACTTATCCTAAATTATTAAGACTCAACCCTCTTGACTTTGTAAAAGATAGATAAAAGCAAATGCCCCCCAAAATCTTGTTTGTTGCTATCTTTTAATGACTATAAATATAAGCATGGATTGTATTCATTTATCAAATTAATTAAGAAAACAGAAAATATAGAGCTCTTTCTTCCTCTCTCTTATATTTTTCTTTTGGTTGGTATATTTAATCTTACTCTTTTGCTTAGATTTATAACACGTTATCAACACAATGCTCTCTTTTTAGATTTACATCATATGTTATATTATAAATTCAATTTTATTTTCAATATGCACGGACGGATAATTTTTTTATATATACCATAACCACAATCCGTATGGTTTAAGAAGAAAGATGATGTTCTGTTCATTAATATATTTTCATGCAATGAACAGTAGTTATGATTATATATTGGGCACGGCTATCCCCACCAAGGGTTTTTCTTACCCCACCAATCTTTAAAAAAAATCGGTGTTTTATCTTTTCCCACCGATCCGGCCAGGTCGACCAGATTTGGTCGTCACTTCAGGTTTTGGACGACCGGACTTGGTCGCCATTTCAGATTATGGGCGACTGGACTTGGTCGTCATTTCAGGTTTCGGACGACCGAACTTGGTCGAACAGGATTTGTAATAAAGTTTATAATTTTTTTCTTGGAAACATAATCCCATGACGTATATCTTCCTTGAATCCTTCATACCACTCCAAGTCTGAGTTGTAATGTAAGGAGAATCAATTATTATTCTTAAATGTAGAATATAAGAACAATTTTTTTTACATAAGTGACGGACTAATTTTCAAAAGCCAAATATATAATGTGTTTGGATCAACTGATAGGTTTTTTTTGTTTTCAAACCAAGAATCCTCTTAACTACGAATTCACACGAAGCTTAAAAATGATATATATTTGTTTAATAAGATATTTTTTTATAAAAATTTGAATTAATTGAAAGTATACCTACTTACATTTTTTTCGGCCCCTTAGCTGTTGTTTGGATCAAAGAATAAATGTAGAATATGATGGATAAACCCAAAAATTTATTTGTTTACAAAAAATAGGTAGATATAGTTTTAAACCCTGTTCGACCAATTACAGTCGCCCAAAGCCTGAAATTGCGACCAATTACTGTCGCCCAAAACCTGAAATGGCGACCAAATCCGGTCGCCCAAAACCTGAAATGGCGACCAATTTCGGTCGATCTGGATTGGTGGGAACAGCCAAACACCGTTTTTTTTTTTTTTTTTTTTTTTATTGGTGGGGTAAGAAAAACGCTTGGTGGGGATAGACGCGCCCTTATATATTCATGCAATGAACGCTAGTATGCTATATTCATTTTTTTTTTTGCAACCCGTATGGCTCATGCAATCCATATGCAATAATGCAACCGTATATATGAATTTTTTTTTTCATACAATTTTTTTTATGCAAGCCATACGTATACCATATTTTTTTTTTGGTAAAACCCGCACTTATACACTTAGGCCATGCAATTCCATATATTCTTTTTATATATTCATGGATTCGTTAGTCTATCAGCATCCATGCAATATTGCAAGCATGCAACCCTTATGTAATTTTTATGTAATATTTTATTTATTTATTTTATTATTGTATTTTTCATGCAATAGTTCCATGTGATCTGTTATTGAAATTTGAATTTTCTTAAATATTATTATTCAAATATTATACATCTATGTGTAGAACCAGAAGTTTTCATAAATTCTAGTTTTATGTGTTGAATCAGAAATTCTCACAAATATATATATAATAGTTCTAATTTTCTGTATAGAATCGGAAGTTCTCACAAATAATTAATGGAACTAGAAGTTCTAATTTATCTTATATAGAGAACCAGAAGTTGTAATTAATTTTAGAGAACCAGAAATTCTAATTAATTTTATATACAGAACCATAAGTTCTTATTTCATATATAGAACATAAAGTTCTAATCTTATATGTTGAACCATGAATTCTTATAAAATAATAATAGAACCAGAAGTTCTAATCTTATATGTAAAACCAGAAGTTCTTACATAATAATAATAGAACCAATAGTTCTAATCTTATATGTAGAACTAGAAGTTCTTACAAAATTATAATAGGACCAGTAGTTCTAATCTTATATGTAGAACCAGAAGTTCTTACAAAATTATAATAAGACCAGAAGTTCTTACAAAATTATAATAAGACCAGAAGTTCTTATTTTATACATAGAATCAGAAGTTCTAACTTTATACATAGAACAAAAAGTTTTTATTTTATATATAAAACCAAAAGTTTTAACTAATTTTATAGAACCAGAAGCTCTAACTTTTTACGTAGAACCAGAAGTTTTTATTTTATATGTAGAACCAGAAGTTCTCAAAACAAATGATAGGATCAGTAGATCTATTTATTAATTAATTTATTTATTTATTTTCTCTTAACCATGATTGTTTACATGTCTCGTATTATATAAAGCCACAATGTATGCTATTAATGAAAATTTAAGAAATTAATCAATGATAGATTTCTTTTTAGATAGAATTATTATGTCACCTATATATTTTGGTTTGCTTTTGCCTATTGGCTTTTGGTAATGAAGATACGATATTATCCACATGCATGCAAGTAGATGTATTTAAAATTGCTTTTCATATCACGAGGATTTTTTTTAAGGCCCATGCAGAACGGAAAAAAAAAAAAAATTGAATGGCAAGATTTTTGAGTTTGAATGGCAGTTCTGTAATTTCTTAGATTGAAATCATGCATGTATATTTTAATTTTTATTTTGATGGGTTGAAATTTTTTTTGAAATGAATATTACTCTTCAAAATACCGTGTAACCCGTGGGCATATAAATAATCGGGTTATTATTATTTTTATTAATTAATGTCTCATATTTATAAACCCATGAAGTTTGATTGTTAAGGCCATTAATATATTTGTAGATAAAATATGATTTTCTCTAACCACAAGTCAATTAAAATTTAAATTTTATATTTATATGCGTAATGACATTTAACTTCACCGAATTAGGGGTGGCCAAACGGCCTGCGAGCCCGGGCCCGTGAGCCCGGACCTGGCCCGGAAATTTCCGGGCCTAAGCCCGGCTCAGGCTGGGCCCGGACCTTCCATAGGGCCGGGCTTGGGCCTTGGCAAAAACCCCAAAGCCCGGCCCGGAGCCCGGCCCAAGGCCCGGCCCGGGAAAGCCCGCCCGTAGGCCCGGGCCCGGCCCGGTCATGGACCCTAAGGGTTTTTTTAAAACCCTCCCCAACGGCTATTTTTTAAAATTTGGTGGATTCCATTGTAATTTGAATTTTAAAATAAACAAAAACACTATAAATATCTCCATAACCTTTCAAGTTTCCATCACTTATCTCTCATACTCTCAAACTCTCTAAAGTTGTGTGTGCCTACGAGATTAGTACAAAGCACAACAAAGAACTCAAACTATCTTGGCTGAGAAGGCTCTTGGAGACCAATTTGATGATATTGTAAATTTAAATTGAAATTTAGTTTAAATTTACTTGTTTTCTTGTCATTTCTTGAAGGATGGCTTTGGGTAGAGTTGTGCAAATGATAGATAAAATGAGTAGGTGCCAACCTAGTTGGGATGTACTTATTTTATTGTGATGCAGTCATCACCCACAAAATAATATTTAATCATTGTAATGTTCAATTAAAATATTTTTCTATGAGTTTATAGTAGCTATTCAATTAATGTTCAAATATTTCTTGTTGTAAACTTATAATGTGCAATTATTGTGAAGTTATATTAATATTCAATTCAAATAGTTTTATTGTTCATAGTTCAATTCAAGTTATTCAACTTTTTTATTTACTTTATTGTATGTTTTAATTTAACTAAAAAAAATAGGTGTGGACACAAAGCCCGGCCCGAACCTTAAGCCCGGCCCGGCCCGGACTTGGCCCGTTCGTGGTCGGGCCTATGGGCGGCCCAGGCCTGATTTTGGACTTTAGGCCCGGCTCAGACCTGGGCCCAAAGCCTCTCAAGCCCGGTCAAGGCCCGCCCAAAAAAAGCCTTGCCCGGGCCCGACCCGAGCCCGGCCCATGGCCACCCCTACACCGAATCCATGATTACCTTGATTGAATGAATCGGTGATAAAGGGGTTGATAGGGCATTAGCTCTCACCCATATTCATATTATATCATTTATTATTCATTTTGCATCTATACTCTTTTGACTTCGTCTAGGTTTTGTTCTACTGGGTTTTCCTAGCAAAGTTTTAATGAGGCAGCATTAAACGCGTCCAACATTACCAAGATCAAATAATTGTACTCTTTTTTCCTTCGCTTTGGTTTTTTTCCAATGGGTTTTTTCAAGCAAGGTTTTAATGAGACAATTATCTTAGTCTAATGGGTGATGGTCATCCAAGGGGGAGTATTATAAATATGGATGACTACCATTGACTTTGACTTTGTCATCACTTATCCTAAAGGATTAAGACTCAACCCTTTTGACTTTATGAAAGATAGATAAAACCAAATCCCCCCCCCCCCCCAAAATATTGTTTGTTGCTATCTTTTAATGCCTATAAATATAGGCCTAGATTGCATTCATTTATGAGATCAATTAAGAAGATAGAAAATACAGAAATCTTCCTTCCTCTCTGGAATATTTATCTTTTGGTTGGTATATTTAATTTTGTTCTTTTACTTAGATTTATAACATACACAAGATTTTTCATAATTTTAACATATTGTAAGGGTTTTTTATATACTATGTTTTTAGCTATGGTTGACTAAACAAAAATTTTCTTAGAATATTCTTTATTTGTCAACAGAAATTTAACTCGGAGAGTTATTTGGATTTACATAGATATTTTCATGGGTTATATAGACTTCATGAAAAGTTATGGGATTATATAGATTTCGAGCAATTTACAGATGGTTACATGGATTTTTCCCTTGTTCCTTTTAGATTTAATAACGCATATATCAATGTTAAATTGGAACTATACCATTTCCATTTTTTAGGGCGTTGTTACATAGTCCGGCATATAATGCCACCTGCATTTCATTTAATTTAGGGATTTTTATTTTTAAGTCCCCATAAATCATAGGATTTAGTGATCGATCTATCAATTCTTTTAGTCCCAAGATTTAAAGGATTTAAAATGAACATATCATTTAAATCTGGGGATTAAAATCAAAATATGAATAAATGATGGATCAATCCCTAAATAGATATGTTTTTAGGGACTAAAAATTAAAAAAACCTTTAATTTAACATAGCCCACAAGGGTAAATTAATGGTTTTTTGCACGAGTCTTGTATTGTAATACAATATGTCTTATAATAATGAAATATTGACATATTGAAAATAGTTTAATTATATTAATATTTCCATCATACATATTTCATATGATTTACAAACACACGTATTGTATCCAAGGGCCGCGCCACGTACCAGAGCTGGCCTTAGAAATTCATTTATTTAGCAGGACCCTAAGCAATCTTTTAAAGAGGGATGGATCCTTATGTACATATTAAAAAAAAAAAAAAAAAACTAGTTTGCTAGAATTTTGTACTTATAAAATATAAATAATATTTTACAATCATTAAAATCAAAACCTTTTATATTATTGGATTGAAACTAAAATGGCTACAGAGGGAGACATTGGCAGGAGAGATTCAAGGAGATGACAAATTTAAATTTTATGCTTGATATGAGAAATAAGAGAAATTAATTCACTCTTTGATTATAAAAAAATAACAAATCTCACTATCCATTTTTTTTAATTCCATTGATCACATGGATCATAGGGCTCTCCCTAGTGGAGACCCTAGACAATTGCCTTAGTGGCCTAAGTCTAAGGCCGGCTTTGTCACATATAATGCGGTGGGGTCAATTAACTTCATCATATTTAAAATAAAATAAAATACAAAACCATGGTAACCTAGCCCACCAGTGACCCCATCAGTTGACCTTCCTAGCCCAAACTTATATACCTAAAACCCCTACATTGTAAAAGTTTACATGTTGAAAATTCTTCATTTCCTTTTTTGGATGATTTATTTTTTATATTAATGTAAGTTGTTATATTTTAAAACAAAATTTATGTTTTTGACAATAATAATGATTCACATGCCCTATCTTATAGGACCCATATAAGCCACATGAGGTGGCACAAAGTGTTAATACCTATTTTACCCTTTCTGCCTTTTTCGATAATTACTCACCAATCAAAGAGTCAGTTACAATTGCTGCTGATGTGGCATAATTTTTTAATTTTTTTTTAAGGATTAAATCCCATGATTTTTGGAAATTAATAGTCTTCTCTCTTTTGAAAAAAAAAAATACATAATCTGTCACTTGGTTTTCTCAATTTCCGTTTATATGAATAATGTGCACAGAATGAATGAAATGGACACTCAAAAGGGCAAAAGCCCCCTCCCTCAATCAGACAGGGTTATAATGGAGAGGAGAGTGAGAAAGCCATGGCGAAGCATGTAAAGGTTTGGCGATGGAGCTCGTCAAGTGCCTCTGCGAATCCGACTGTGTCAAGGTTTTCAGACAAATCTTTGTTTTGATGGAAAAAATTCTATTGGGGTGTGGTTTTCTATCCGTTTGTGGCTTTTTTTTATCTTGTCCACCTAAAATAGAATTTGTATTTGGGTCTTATTCCTTGTTTTGCATTTGTTAAAATTTTTATTATTGAATTTGGTGCTAGATATTAAGTCTGGCAACATTTGGTCTGCCCTTTATTATAATTTTTTCTTGGATACGACATTCAATCTTAAATTATTTTACATTAGAAAGTTAGTTACATTTCAAACTGTTATTTTGAATTTATACACATTATTTTTCAAAAATCAGTGACATGTTAATCTAATATAAACATGCATTATATCTGAAAGTCAATTCCATTTTTGGAATATAACTGACTTCTAATTGTTATATATAACAAAAGTTAGTTACATTTACAAATGTACAAAGTCAGTTACAGTTACATTTATAAATGTAACTGACTTTTAATGCACTTTATTGTTGAAATTAAGTTACATTATTCTGAGCTCTTGTTTTATACTATGATTTGTGTTTTATTTATGCATTCATCGAAAAAAAAAACATTGCATTCATCGCAAATACTTTGTCCGATGATTGGAATCGAATAATCATCAAATTAACAATAATTTTTTTAAAAAATAAAAACGTTGATTATTCCTTCTAGCTATCGTGTTCTAGTTGAATGAGAAGTCACAAACTAAATTTGGTTTTTTTGATGTTTTTAACGAAATGAGTTTTTTTGAATGTTACGTTTTTCAGTTTTTTTTTTTAAGAAATCCTGGTGAATGGGTTTTTTATTTTTTATTTTGAATTGGTTTTGAAATTTTTTTTATTTTGAATAGGTTGATTTGTTTTTCTAAAAAAGTAGGGATGAGTTTAATGAGGGAGGAAAATTCAGGATTTAAATAAGGGTAATATTGTATGTTGTATTTTTAACATTTTTTAAAAGTCAAACAACCAACCAATGAGATAATGACACCTTATGGGGCTTCTCAATGGAGCTTAAATATTGAGGCCTGTGTAGCAAGACATATATATATATATGAAAAAAAAATATTTTTAAAAAAATTTATAAAATTTATTTTTTTAAATAATCCTATCCATAAAAATTCATGGAGCCACCTGGACATATTGAATCGAAATAATTATTTGTCATATACTCATATGCTATACATGAATTGAACTTTGTGACTATGATCTGACCTTCATTTTTTTTTTTTTTTTTGCTTTCTCTGCTTTCCGATCTACTCTCCATTATTTGCACTTTTTTTTTTTTTTTGGGTAAAATAGGAGAAGCTCATTTAATTTTGTTGTCTATTCAGAGCAGATGTTATATGACATGCACAACGGCATGGACATTGTAGATGGGTTCTGCAGAAACTTGATTTGGATAATTTTTGGAGAACTAGTAAGTAGTGACCAACTCATTCACAATTTCTCTTGGTACAGAGGATAAAGAACATATAATTAATTACAATCATCGAATGGAGAACGTCTACTACTCTACTGTCAACAACCCCTCTTGGTATCATAAAGAACTAAAGAAGACTGATAAAAAGTTTTGTATCTAAATAAAAAATTAAAAACTAATCTAATATTTAAATATTCAGAATTACTGATTATACACACACAAAACATAAACATATGAGTATAAATATTCATAAGAGTATGTGGAATTATATGTCTATATTTAACATTTTTTTTTTTGCTCTACTTGTAAGAATTTATATCTTGACTATGTCAATTATCCTTCTATATAAAATGTTCGCATATCTTTTTAAGATGAAATATCCTTCATGTGAAGGTTTTTTTTTTTTTGTTATGTTTGTCATTATTCACAACAATTCATCAAAATATATAATATACCTCAATAAAGGGTATACGGCATTTTTAAAATGATTTTAAGGTGAATCTAGACAAATGTATATCATTCTTTTTCATGTGAATTTATTTTCTATTTCCACCCTTATTCAATTTGAACGAGAAACACAATCTATCAACAACAAATCAGATTCATGTGATCAAGTGTGTGTATACAAAGAGTTCTACAATCATACCACACATAAAATAATTGCCACTTCTATTAAGTTGTTATTACATGGATCATTAAATTGATGTGATGTTGTAGTGCCCTTATTTTGGGGACGGGATCCTATGTTTTTTAGTGTTCCGATCTGTTTGTCTTTTATTGTACAGCTACCACATATAAAGGAAGAAAGCGAAAAATTTATAACAACATACGAATGTGTGGGCCCCACTCTTAATTGCTTTTCCATCAAAAGCTCTCACATATCAAGATTCGGTCTACTTACATTCTTTTTATTTTATTTTAGTCCCTAGCACTCTTTGAAAGCTTCACAAATCACCACCAGTCCACAAATTGAAATAATATTTATTAAAATTTAAATAATATTCACAAATCATAACTTAAAATGAAAATAAATAATAAATTACTAAAATCACATATAAAAGCAGATAAATTTGATTAATACTGTCAGTTATAACAGAAGACACCTAATAGTGTTAGTTACAACTTACAAACACCCACAAAAAAAATGATGCACACATACATGAAAATACAATTATTTTTTGTTTTTTCACATAACCAAAATTCAAAATTACTTCACTGAATTTTTTCATCAAAATAAACATAAATATTACTCTCGGAACAAAATTTAGAACATAATCTATAGATGCATCACTTGCATGTATGAGCTGCAACTTGGGCCGGATTGTCATAAAGTTTGGGCTACTTATAAAATCAAGTTGGGTTCAGATTGTCATCATAGACAACTCAACCTAAACTGAACTCATATGACATTCTACCTAGACCACGGCCATTGATACTTGATCATTTATTCTAAATTTCCACCTTTGGATCACAATTTATGAAATTTGTGTTTTTTTTTTTTGTTAAATTAGTCTATATATTGAGTTGATGTGTTCTGATGAAGGAAAGATTGGAAGTTGTTATATTATACTGGATTTCTCTAGAAGACCCTCTGATGATAAAAAAAAATTTGAGGAACTTTTCGACATATCTATTTCAATCATAACATCAAAACTGATCATGTCCAAATTTGTGTACAAAGGGTGAAAGAGATTGAAAAAAGATAAACAAAAATTACAAACCAAACAAAACCTTCGGATCGGTAAAATGTCAACCCGATTCTAAGCTAACAAAAGGTTCCCTACTCCATGATATGCATGGCATCATCATCCTACTCCTATGATGATAAATTAGGCATGCCATTTCCCTATGAATTATATCTCTAAGTATATTCAATCACCAATATGATATATATGAACACACAGAAATTAGTTAAAAATACTCATAGGATATGTATTGTATATTGTTAAAGAATCATTATTAGGATAATATTATATCTTTATTATCATTATTGTGATATTATTAGTTTCGTAGTTTTCCTAAATTCCTTATCTGTATTTTAGGGTTTCCTCTATGTATCTATAAATAGAGCCCTTTGACTCTTCTAATATAATAACAATAATTCCCTTTTCTTTATTCTAACATGGTATCAGAGCCTCCACCTCAAAAATCCTAGATCCACAAAAGCTTCTCTTTCTCTTCTCCGCTTCGATTGAAGAGTCTTCAATCGGAGCGGGGGAGGAATTTTGCTCGCGAGATCTAAAAACACCCCTTGGTATCCTCCTTGCCGTCGTTGTTGCCGTCGTGCCCTTGCCGTCGTCGTCGCCGTCGTGCCCTTGCCGTCGTCGTCGTGCCCTTGCCGTCGCCGTCGTGCCCTTGCCGTCGTTGTTGCCGTCGTGCCTTTGCCGTCGTCGTCGCCGTCGTGCCCTTGCCGTCGCCGTCGTGCCCTTGCCGTCGCTGTTGCCGTCGTGCCCTTGCCGTCGCCGTCGTGCCCTTGCCGTCGCCGTCGTGCCCTTGCCGTCGTCGTCGCCGTCGTGCCCTTGCCGTCGCCGTCGCCGTCGTGCCCTTGCCGTCGCCGTCGTGCCCTTGCCGTCGCTGTCGCCGTCGTACCCTTGCCGTCGTCGTCGCCGTCGTACCCTTGCCTTCGTCGTCGTGCCCTTGCCGTCGTCGTCGCCGTCGTGCCCTTGCTGTCGCCATCGTGCCACTGCCGGCGCCGCCCCTGCCGCTGCCGGCGCCTCCCTGCCGCTGCTCGCCCGGCCCTGCCGCGCCCAGCCCTTGCCCTGCCGTGCCGTGCCGTTGTGCCCTGCTAGCCCTGCCAGGGCGTGCCAGCGCTCCCGGATATCCCGGGATCTGCCCTGCCAGCGCATGCCAGCGCTCCCGGACATCCCGGGATCTGCCCTGCCAGCGCATGCCAGCGCTCCCGGACATCCCGGGATCTGCCCTGCCAGTGCTCCCGGATCTCTCGGGATCTGCCCTGCCAGCGCGTGCCAGCCCGGATATCCCGGGATCTGCCCTGCCAGCGCTCCCGGATATCCCGGGATCTACGCGTGCCAGCGCTCCCGGGTCTCCCGGGATCCTGTCCGGGACGCCTCCCCAGCGCGCCCCATATGCGTCCCGGAGCCAGCGTGCACCACCAGCGGCTGCCGCTCTCCTCCGCCGGCACCAATCTCCGCCGTCCTCCGGCCGCCCTCCGCCGCCTCCGGCAATCTTCCGGCGGCCCTTCGGCAATTCTCCGGCGCTCTCCGCTGCACTCGGCCGCCTCCGGCCGCTCTCCGCCTCCGGCTCCTCCGGCCGCCCTCCGGCGCCTCCGGCACCTCCTTGAGACTTCAAAAATCACTAAATCGGTCATAACTTCCTCTCCGGAAGTCCGATTAAGGTGTTCCAGGGGTCCATTTTGCTCGATTTTTCGTTCTCTATGCATCTGTGTGATTCTTTTCGTCATCCGAGATCTCTACGATTCTCCTCGCAGATTAGCACACCTCCGCGCATCTTCTTGCGGCATCGACCGCTCTGGCGCTCTTCGTGCAATCTCGCTTCTTCTCTTGCTCCCTCTACGCATGTCTTCTTTCATGTGCGCTCTTTCTCTCCTCGCAGATTTGCACACCTTCGCGCATCTTCTTGTGGCATCGACCGCTCTCGCGCTCTTCGTGCAATCTCGCTTCTTCTCTTGCTCCCTCTACGCATGTCTTCTTCTATGTTCGCTTTTTCTCTTTTCGCAGATTTGCACACCTCCGCGCATCTCCTTGCGGCATCGACCGCTCTCGCGCTCTTCGTGCAATCTCGCTACTTCTCTTGCTCCCACTACGCATGTCTTCTTCTATGTGCGCTCTTTCTCTTTTTCGCAGCATTGCGGCCATCACACGCGCCTCTGCAGAGCCCTTACCGTGCCTTTGTTGCACCCCTGCCGCACCTGCACGTGCCCCTACTTCTCCTGCACGTGTTGTCGCCATCCTTCGCCACATTCTCATTTTTGTCCAAACTCTAAGGGTTCTACCTTTTAGAGTTTGGGAGGGGGTGTTAAAGAATCATTATTAGGATAATAATATATCTTTATTATCATTATTGTGATATTATTAGTTTCGTAGTTTTTCTAGATTCTTTATCTGGTATTTTAGGGTTTCCTCTATGTATCTAAAAAAAAAAAATCTCACGAAAATGAGTTTATTTACGATTAATTTGGAACACTTGATATTTGATAACATACAACAGTCCACCTCACGCGATACAATCATGTCCAATTCATTTATTCCTTTAACATCACCCCAATCACAGCCGTCTAATAAAAAGAAGGCCCACAAATCAAACAGATCACAACCGTGCAACTGCGGTCTCCTCCCGCTCGACCTTCCCACCACCACCCAAACCCAATCCAACGGCCCCGCACACCTCGGGAAGCGACTGCACCCTCATCGAGGCGTACACGTGTCCGTCCCAACCCCTCGTAGAGAGCTCCTCCCCGAGGCGCAGCGCAGCCTCGATCGTCTCCCCCGCGTCGCCGTGCGCGGAGTCGACGATCCCCATCTCCACCGCGCGATCCGCCGAAACCCTCGCCCCCCTCATCGTCACCTCCCTCCGCCACATCGGATTCACGATCTTTGACCTCAAAAGGGCCATGAAATACCCCGGTAAGGGAAGCCCCAAATCGATCTCGCTCATGTAGAGGAACCCCTTGTCCTTCCTCATCAGCACGTAATCGTGGCAGACGGCGAGGGCGAACCCCGCGGCGGCGGCGTGGCCGGTGACGGCGGCGATGGTCGGCATGGGGAGGGAGAGGAGATCGGCGACCAAGGGGGAGAAGAGGGAGACCATGTGGCCGAGTCGGCGGCGGGCGACGGCGGGGTCGGAGCCTCCGGCGGAGGGAGAGGAGGCCCAGGCGAGGTCGAAGCCGTTGGAGAAGAAGCGACCGTCGGAGGAGGTGACGAGGGCGGAGCCGGGGGTGGAATCGGAGCGGATCTGGGCGAGGGCGGAGCGGATGGAGTCGATGGTGGTGGGGTTGAGGCGGTGCTGCTCGTCGGGGCCGGTGAGGATCAGGTGGAAGACCTTCCCACGCTTCTCTAACGTGCACATCGTCGCTGCGTCCGTTCTTTTTGACTCTCAAAAGTTTGGAAGCGTTTTGGCGTGTTCGATCATACGACTGCGGAAGAGATTGGGTATTCCATAGGGGTTCAGATGGAAACAGGAAACAGCCTTTTTAATTAACTGATAGACTCCACGTGTGCACAAACGGAAAATCGTTCAAACTTTTGCATTGAAAGCCCCCACCAGATGACGTAAATAAAAAAATAAAAAAATTGTAAACACTGCAATAGGATCGTCTTTGTATAATAAAACAATCACATGGTAAATTCTGGGCTGCTTCCTTTGCCCTTTGACATTTTGTTGTGGCATTCGTCGAACTTCATTACTCAGGGTGGCCTCACTTGCTATCATGGCATATCGTGTATTGTTGCGCCCTTCAATGGTTCAATAGGTGTTTGGCTTGAAGCACAAATGGGTCTGGCAATCCATGGGAACTCCCTCGACCATAGCATTCATCTTGGACTTGGCATCAGCTTTGTGAGGGGCTTACTTTTATTCGTCAACATGTTCATAAAATTCTAGGGACCCTTACAGAGGTGGATTTATTGAGAGACCCATGGTTCATGCCGGTGCCTTTTTCACGGCTTCCTTTCTTTTTAAATATGGACAATGTCATCCTCGACTTCAAATTATTGGATGTCATTCATAATGGAAGTTGGTTGTGACAGAACCTTGCTCGGATGTCATTCATAGAGTGCATTATGGAGTCCTGATTGCCAGAGGTCCAAGTTGGAGAACACGAGTGGCGTTGGGAGTTGACTCCAACGATCAAACCCTGGGTTCGGGACTTGTATCAGCTTCTCCTTCCCCCGTCTAATACCAATCCTACTCTGCTATGGAAGTGGATATGGCGCCTACCGATATGTCCCTAATTCAAGTTGTTTCTCTAGCAGTTATTATGGGATCGATTGCCAACATGAGCACTCCTTGATGGGATAGGTTGCCACATGGACCAGGCATGCCCTTTCTGCTAAGTTCAACTTGAAACCTCGTATCATCTCTTCCTCAAATGTCCATTTGCAGCAGATGTGTGGAGCTATATTTCGAGTCAACTACGTTCTTTGACTCAAATTTCTCAAACTACTTGTTGGACAGATATTATGCAGGTGGTCATTCTTGATAAGCGGAAGGATTGGGCTCTCGGCGTCACTGTATTTGTTGCGGTGTAGTGGAATATATGGAGGGCTAGGAATCTTTTTATTTTCCAATGCCAATGGCATCATCCTCGATGGGTTGTGAGTTGGGAACTATCCCATGCATATGAATGCATTAACCATCTAAGCAAGGAGGAGTTGCCTCTGAGAGTCTTTCCTCAGCAGTTATACACACAGGTATTACCCATATCCACTCCCTCATTGGATAGGACATATTGTAGATGCCCCATTTTTGACCGATCAAAATAGCATAATACTTATCTCTTGTAATATTTGATTTATGCAGGCTTGAACCACGTATTCTCTTAAAAGTAATCACCCAAGATTAGACAACAACAAAAAATTCAAGATCAAGGTGATTTGGCCCAAGAAGAAGTAGAAGGAATGCTCTCAAACAGACAATCGCACACCCTCACAAGATTGGATCATAACTTGATCAATACAGTTCCGATTCTTGATCTGTCAGCGGCATTGGAAAGCTCACAGAATGAGGATCATGACTTCAAAAATTGATGGCTAGGCCATGAGCCATCAGTTTTGGGCGATGGCCACTAGAGGAGCCATCGTTTTTCCTTCTGCGGTTGGACAGCCCCACAAGATCGGATCATAACTTGAGCAATACACCTCCGATCTCGATCCGTCAGTGGCGTTGGAAAGATTATAGAATGAGGATCATGAAAGACACTTAAAAAAGGGACAGATGGGGCAGGAGCCGTCAATTTTGGGTGATGTCCATAGGAGGATCCCTCGATCTATTAACATTAAAAAAACTGGCAAAACAGCTGGGTAAAAGGAAATGGCGCTCCTCTTTCGACTACCACTCAGAGGGGACATGTTTGCAGGTTTTTGGGAGATGGGAAAGGGTGCATTAAATGGCCCTATGTGTTGTGTAAAGGTGGTTGGTTGCAAAACTCTATAAATAGAGGGATAGAGTGAAGAAGAAAGGCAAGCAAGGAGAAGGAAGAAAGACCCACGAATTCAGCCACTCCCATGTCCACTTTTAGCCTAAAAGAGAGGAGAGAATACAGAGAAGAAAGCCCCATTTTACCTTGCTCACTCACCTCCATCTCCTTCATTTTCTTTTGTTTCTTTTAGGGTTCCATTAGAACTCCCATAACCCAATCCAAAAGAAACCTTGTAAACCAACTCTTGTAAACCCCTTTTTAATCATATAAGAAGATAGTTTAAAGAAATTGAGTGTTGGTGGTTGCATATCTCTTGGACTTAAAACTCCTCTTTTAAAAAGAAGACGCAGCTGACGAACGGCCTACTCTAGGGCCGTCGGCCAGTTGGTCTTAAGACCATTTGAGAACCCCCTATCTCATCAAGTTTGGGTTCATCCCAAGGACTACTAACTCTATTTACTTGCTTTCTTTTGATTTTTTTTTTATTATCATTGCTCTTTATCTGTCTATCTTATTGTTCTACTTGTCTATTCATTTTGTATTGCCTTTCTTTTACTGCTAAGCTATTGTGTTACTGTTCCCTTGCTTTGCTTTCCCATAAACACTCTTTTCTTATTTGTTTTCTAAAAATATGGGGCTTTCTGTCGACGGCTCCAACTAGAGCCGTCGATTCACCTGTTTTGCTCACTAGTTTTATTTGCTAAAAAGCTAAATTGTCTAGCGACGGCTCCTTGTAGAGCCGTCGGTGTGATCTGTGTTTTTTTTTTTTGCATGCATTTGGGGCGGTCTCCTACATTTATTGATGGTCCATGTCCATGCGAAAGTCAATTGGTCATCATGAATTTTTCTTTTTTGCTATTTCAATAAAAATTAATTCTCTATTGTAGTTGCTGTTGATTTTTTTTTTTTGGACGGCTGGTGGTAGAGCAGTCGGGCTGCCCCGTTTGATCTTCGGATTTCCAAGCCCTTCAGTGCATTAAACTACTTTGTGTTACTGACTCTCTGATCTGTTTTTGGGACTGTTGAAAACTAGGCCGTCAGGTTTTATTTGGATTTTACATATCTTACTTTATTTGTGGATAGTCCATAACATAACCAGATCTTATTTTCTTTTTTTAATAATTTACTACACTTTTTTTTAAAACCAGATCTTAATCATTTTGTGCAAGGTACTTGAGCTTCACCGCGTTGCGTGGCCGGTTGCGTCAATGTGAAGAGAATCCACAATTTCCCTATACAAGCGAGCAATAGAAGAACATCTTCTTTTCTTGCTTTTGAGGAAAAGCAAGTGGCGATCACAATTACGTCCTAGTAAGCAGTCGAGCGAGCTTGGACAATCCTTTGAACGGAGATTCGGTACGTCGCATAATGATCGAAACTGAGTTCGAAAGAACCGGATTACGACCACCCATCATCAAAAATCCACATCGTCACATATGCGTTTGCAGATGGAAGTGTTGACCTGCACACTAAAACGGCGGGGGTTGCGTTTGTTCTCTATGGCCAGCATAGGATTCTAGATGCGGTATTTCAGTCATGGCTGTGGGCCATCCTGTTTCGGATGGAGGTGGAGGCTATTAGAATGGGCATTCATAGTGCAATTTGATAGGTTGCCAAGATGTAGTCATCTACACCGATTCCCAGTCGATGGTCTCTATCTTTGATAGCTCGGCGGAGGGTCCACCGCATATCTATCATATAGTTTGTCGTATTCAAGAATTGGCTTCCTCTCTTCATTCCATAAAATATGTCAAGGTTGATCGTGTTGGCGGCCCGGAGAAGCTAGCTCGGTTTGCTTGGAGTCGCCAACTTTCATCACCAAACAATGCTCTCCGGTCCACAGAGGTACAAGATCTATTAGGTCCTCTTTTTTCCTCTTTTGATAAATGTATACAATCGTTGCATGCTGATGTTTTTGGGCTGCTGCAATGTCATGTATAAGGGAATGATATAATCTATGAAATGTAACCTGCCTTTGTGGCCTTTCCACCTCCACCAAAAAATAAATAAATAAATAAAATAAAACAATCACATAGGTAATTTTGGATCACTGCAATATACAAGATGCGTTTAGTTGCAGGATTGCAAAATTAAATATGAAGGAATCTGAGTTTTAAAATTGATTATGCAGAAAGTTCAACCCCCCCCCAACTTTTCAAAATCGCAGCTTTTGGGCACTTTCTGTTTAAAATCTGTCTGCGTGAAGTAGTTTCCTCTAATCGTAAAAACTGCACAATCGCGCAACCAAACGCACGCTAAGGAGAAACGAATGGTGGGATTTAAGGATGAAGACATCCATGGGATGGACATGAGAGTCATGACCATGATTATATATGTGCATTTGCACATGCATTCTATCATGTATAGATATTTATTGTAGCTATTGAATTTTTTTTACCTTTTTTTGTACATAAGGTTATGTAGGGCAATTACAAACTGATAAGTTCAGTAGGACGATTACAACAACGTGGACAGAGCCCATTAAAACATACTCAACCCAAAAGCTGGTCACACACACAAAGCATGGGCCTACTGTTTAGGAGACCAAAGCCCACCCTAACTTGGTTAAAAGTTCATGTGAGTCAAGCCCACCACAAACACAACCAACTAGGGACGAAGATGAAAACATAATTTTTTTTTTTTTTTCTTTTCTTGGCATCACCAAGAATTGACCCGAGAGCTCCTTTTGAAAGAGGGTGTCCATATCCACCCAGCCAAAGCCGTTGGGGACTATTGTAGCTATTGAAGTTGATAGAAAAGCTATGCAAGGAAATGTACTCATGCCTTCGGATCATCACCCAATATGTGAAGGCAGGGATGGATAGCGTGACATAGTTTTGTGTGTTGGAAAAGTAGGTTAAGGAATAAACCCAAATTCAATGTCATGATAACAGTTTGATAAATATAACATTGTGTAAAATACATTTGGGTCATGTGGTTTTCAAAATTTAAAAACATGCACTTACATCACATTTTTTTTATGAATATGGTAAGCATTTAAAAACATGCACTTACATCACTTTTTTTTTTTATGAATATGGTAAGTGATCCATTTATTTTAATAAAAGGCTAAAGCCGAAAGAATAAATTCAAGCAATGATAAAGAAAACAAAGACCCCAAAATAAAAGCGAACATGAAGAAATGAGAGCCACATCTAAAACCACAAAGGTAGAAGAGAAATCTACGCATGAAACACTAAGTCGAGGCACCCGTTCCTCCTCCCTTCCCAAAAAGGGGTCACGCGATGAGCACCTCTCCCACCAAAACCCTCACTGACCGAGCCCCTCACAAAATCTTTCCCAATCCTGGATAAAACTAATCATCAACTCCCAAATGTTTTTGGCATAAACGATTTGACCTTTAAAAACAATCGCGTTCTGAGTCGGCCACACCGCCCACAATACCCACTTACACCGTATGTTATAATATTTTTCTATTAAGATAGGATAAAAATAAAATAAAATTACTATTTTACCCTTAAGTCTCTAAATATCCAATAAAAAATTAATTATTAATTCTAAACATACTTTATCAATATTAACTCTTCAAATGCATCTGAATGTATTTTTGTGAGAATTAAATAACATAATAATTAATTAAAATATGAAAACATAAAAAACATTGGATTAAAAGGTTAAAAATCATACTTTTATTTTATATTAATGAAAAATCTAACGAGAAAGGGTGTGATTGCATACTTTTTGTCATATAGGGTGTTTCTATGAACTTATAAAATTTGAGGGTCCAAACGCATTTTATCCTCCAATATTTCAAGAGACTATTTATTGGCAACAACAATAAATTCCCAAGGAGGTGTCCGCGTTGATCCGAAATTTAAAAAGAACAAACTTATCTTATTTTAAAAGTATATAAATCATTAAATAATACTTTCTTTCTCCGTCATCTCTATTTTCGAAACTTTCAAAAAAAAAACAGAGAGAAAAAATGGAAGCAGCGAATTTGGCACTCGAATAGTAGGGAAACAAAGAAATAACGAAAGATACGCGCCCGATTCCGTAGGATTCCAGCTAATTCTCGAATAAGCTTTCATTGATTTAGAATTTAATACGTTGGCGCATTATATATATTAATTAATAATAATAATTATTACATGCCCTCACATTCAAACAAAGAATGAGCGAGAGAATGTCAAATGAGGTCCCGCGCAGCGACTCCGCGGACGGGATCCCCCCTCCGCCTACGGAGTGCGTGATCGTCGTCTCTTCTCTGGAGACGGAGCTGGCGAGGACGGCGGAGGTGAAGAAGGCGGCGCCGAAGGATCGGGACGGCGGCGGCGGTGGTGATTGCGTTGTCATCGATGTGATCGACGGCGATGGCGGTGGCGGTGAGGATTTAAGGGAGGGAGAGGAGATGGTTTGCAGGATCTGTCACCTGAGCTGGGAGAGGAAGACGGACGGCTTGGATTTGCTGATGAAGTTGGGGTGTGGTTGCAAGAATGATTTGGGGATCGCGCACGGTCACTGCGCCGAGGCATGGTTCAAGATCAAGGGGAACAGGTGAGGTTTATTATCCCTCCTTTTGGATTGGATTCTTCTTTTGTTTGTTTGAGATGAATGTTTCCTTCTTTTTTTTTTTAATTTGGATTTTCTTTGTTGTGTGGTGTTATATTTGATTCAATGCTTGTTATGTTTGGTGGTGACTGTTTTTGGATCAGATTGGATAACATAGTTTTGTTGTCTAGGTGATTAGAGAATTTATGAGGGTTTTTGAGATTACAATGGCTGATAATTGGCATTGAAGAGAGGGCACGTTTTTGAGGGAGCAAAGATTGGGTTTAATTTGTGATGCATGTTCTTGATGGTTTTTCTTGAAATCGGCTGTTTGATAATGTATTTGGTGTGTACTGTGGTGGATGATATTGTGTTTTGATATGAGCTGTGGCACTTGGAAATAACAGGGAATGAGAATGCACCATACTGAAGCTCAATTATTGATGAGAAGTTAGCATAAATTGGGTTTTAAATTTGTTAGCTATTCTCCACTTAGTGGCCTTTTCCCCTAATTAATTATGATTTTTGTAACAATATTTATCAAAGTAGTCATATGATCGGTCAACCCATGTCACGTTGGCATTAAAAACGTCAACGGCGATAATTTTTTTGACACTTTTTTTATTAAATAAATATGCCATCTTCAATGGCATTTTACCAATAGTTCTGATAAGATGTTGTTGAGAATAACATAAGGCGTTTGACCAATATTTCTGATAAGATGTCATTGAGAATATCGTAAAAACAGGCAACCTTAAACTAGTGCTACTGGCATTGGTGTCTTTAGATTTACATAGTTATTACACCAATGACAATGACGTATAGAAAAAAATACCTAGTGTTAAATGGTAATGCCATTGACGTATTTTTTATCTGACCCCAAAAACATCATTGTCATTGGCATTTTACACATAAACATTAAACAATATGCCATCGTGGCATGGGTGGACTAGTCAGATGAGTACTTTTGTAAATTTTTTTTTGTTTGATTAGTTTGATAAATATTTATTTAATAATAATTAATTAGGAAAAAAGGCCCTGCATAGTTACCCCAAAAAACAATTTTTGAGCTTGTCACACTGTGGAGATTATTCTGTTCCTTGACCTTATGTCTTGTGAGTTTGATTCATTGGTGTTCTTATTGCCTTTGCTTGAGATTAGTATTTATGGTGTGTCAGTTATGCATGGGAATTTCTGGAGAACTAAAGATTGTGAAATTATGAAACAATGGGAGAAACATGAAATATATAAAACAAATTATCTGGAAGTTTGGAGATATCTTCCAATTCTCAATGGGGCTCTATCCCCTGCAATGGAACTGCATTTATATCTATTTAAAAATTATATGCGCCCACTACAATTCAATGGATATTGAGATAACATAAAATAGTATGAATCTATGTTTTCCCTATGTTATTTCTCCCATTTGTTCGATTACATGCATGCTGTCTTTTTGTATGCCTTGCCAAATCTGATATGTTAGTTGAGAAGGTGTGAACACCCTAGTCTGGCCTGCTCTGACTTTTCCTTTAATATTTTCTGAGTTATCACATTTCTTTGCATGTTATGTATTTCTCTTGATGTCTTGTACTACCTTATGGGTGGTTGATGTTACAACAATACCTTTTGGATCTTGGTTTCACTATAAAATGATTTACAAATCAAAGAACTATGAACACATATATCTGTACATATTAATTCATGCAATGTCAATTTAAAAATATATTTGTATGGCAAATTTCAGAAGTTCTATTTATTCTGTAACATCTATAAAACATTTGGTGCATGAGGTTATTTTAACTATAAAGTTAATGTTTGTTAATTAATAGTCTCAAAATTAAATTGAATTGATTGAATCACTATATGCTCATATTTGGTCCCATACCTTGTCAATGCTGGCTAAAGTTGAACGGCTGAA
This sequence comes from Acorus gramineus, assembly GCA_030737835.1. NCBI lineage: Eukaryota > Viridiplantae > Streptophyta > Magnoliopsida > Acorales > Acoraceae > Acorus > Acorus gramineus. Next base: position 167,725 of record JAUJYN010000066.1, on the reverse strand, counting down.
AGGAACTTTAGGATGGCCAGATTTCGTCTAGTGCATATTTTAGTCTATTAACATCAACATAAAATATAAAACGACGTTCCATCAATTGAGGTCTGCTATGATGCTATCCTTGGATTAAGTTTTGGAATTTGGTTGACGAGATTTAAGTTCAATTATTGATTGTCCATCTGATGTCTACTACTCGTGTACTCCTAGAAATTATATATAAGAATCCCAGGACTGGTATAGATGAGTCATAATTGTTGAGGATGTTGTAATCAATACTTGGAAAGCTTAAAATGGAGGAATAATTAATCTGTGTGTCCTGCCATCATCCAATGATATCCATCCACAAGTCAGATTCTTAATCTGTGTCCTGCCATTATCCAAATATTTCCATCCATAGGTCTTCAGTAGACTTCCAATCATCTTAGTTTCTGTAGTCCTGCTGTGTATAAAAAGGGACTTGAATCCCCATCATGTATTTCTAGCAGTGTTAGTTGTTTATGTACCAATTTTTTGTTCTAAGAAATATATGACATTTCTTTTGAGGATCTTCAACCATATGCTGGCGAAGAACTCTTCAAAAAGCTTAGTAGTTTAGTGTTGGGTACTTCGGAAGTAAAACAACATGACAATGATTGAAATGTTCTTTTGGAGCTGTAGTGCATATGAAATTGAATAAATGGAGAGAAGTAATATGGAGTTTTATCATTCTACATTGAATAATGAAGATGCTACAAGGAGATTGGATTGAGATGCTATCCCTTTCTTTGGAGGAAGATGACTTTTTTTGTATTTCTAATGATCTGTTGCCCCTGAAAGAAAAATGTCTTCCACGGTATTTTCCTTATCCATTGGGCCACGGAGTCACAATCGAAAATAGAACAACTAGAGACATAAAAATAATATTTGCTTGTTTATAATGTGTGTTTGGTAATTTAATTATTTTACTTAGGAGTTCTGTATGTCTGCTTTTGAAGCAATCAACTACTTTGGGAATAGGAATTGTTTGAGAACTTCCCAATGGAAACCTACCCAACAAAAGAAAACACTTCCCAGTGGCACCCAATTAAGTTCCTTTTGATGTTGGTGATCTGTGAGAGCATGAGAACTTCAAAAAACCATTGTGGTTTCAAAGAAGGTGTTTGGCACTGTGCTAATCTACTATGTGCCGTAATTTTCAAAACTATCAACGGTAACCTAGGCCTATTTGTCAGGACACACCAACTTTAGAGAGAAAAGCATGAATTTCCTTCACGTCTCCCCCCCCCCCACCCATATTTCATGATGGCTTGAAATTAGTGAAAGATGAGGCAACATGCACACATAGCCACACATGTTAGTTTGTGTGCATATCCACCCAATACGTCTAATACATGTCCCCACATCACTCAAGCATGCATTTTTGGTGGTTGGAAATAGTTGAACATATGGTTATGCTAAGTTAAGTTGAGTTGAAAACCTTGTCAGTGGATAAAATGCTTTTGGTGGAAGAAATACTGGACGTAGCGTGAGACAGAAAACAACAAAAATAACCTATTTCATTCCCCAGTAAAAAATTAAACTACTATGTATAAATTTCTTTTTCTTCAAAACCAATATGATTGAAGTTCTTGTTTTTCAATCATGAGCAACATGTGAAACACATTCTTTTTCTATGAAAAATGTAAGCATGATTTGGTATTGCACAACTGCATTTGCACTTGGTTAGTGGTTTAGATCTACTTCTAAAGACTGATACACAAGGCTGTCACCTGACCAACTTAGTGGACTTTTGAAGTCAGAAAAGAGAACTTTTTTTTGTTTGTTTAAGATCCCATGTTCCATGTGCCAAATGTTTGAAATATTAGCAAGTAATAGAATGTAGCATACTTTAAAATAAGTCTGCAAACAACCTGAACCCTTTCGCAATTCATTTCTGTGACTTTTTGCAGATCAAGGCTAACACTAGGAATCTATAAATAGCTGGGTAATATTCAGGTCGGTGCAACTAATTCATTATAGTAAAGAACAAGCACTGGTCCATTTTATTGTTGTCTTAAAACAATCCTTAAAAAAGTACACTACGTGGGATGGCAGACTGCTTAAATGACTGGATGGCTTCCATTTGGTTTAGCTCTAAGTGACATAGCTCATATTTACCGACCTAAAAAGCCTCGGTGATTCTAGTCAGTAGTTGACATTTTATGATTTTACCAAGGAATAAACTACATGTACCGCTCAATCAATCTCTATCCATAATTTTTTCCTCAAATATATTCATAACTTTTCTGTCCTTGGTAAAATCAAATTTAGTCAATGTTTATATAGCTTTCCATTTAGATGGATAATATATTCATGAATTGGATGTCTTATCTGTCTTTTAATTTCAACACAGATATTGCGAAATCTGTGGTGAGGTTGCTAAGAACATCACCGGTGTGGGAGACAATGGATTCATGGAGGCGTGGAATGAGAGAAGAGATGGGGTAGGTGGCGATGGAAATGAAAACTCTTCCGAGCATGGAGGTTGTTGGCGGGGCCAGCCATTTTGCAATTTTCTGATGGCCTGCTTAATTATAGCCTTCATCCTTCCATGGTTCTTCCGGGTAAATATGTTATAGATGGGAAGAGTCACACTTTCTCCGATGACGTTCTGCAAAGATACCGGATGACAATGTCATGAAATAATGATTTTAATTATCAGAATAGGATTGAAGGCTATATGATTATTCTTCTTATAGTTGCGGTTTTTTTAGATCTTGGCTTAGGAATATATGAATTGTCTAGAGATGGAAGCTCTTGGTTTACTGCGAATTATACCTTGTACATATACTGTTGGAAGATTAATGAATTTCTCAGCATCTTTGCTATATTTCCTTGGAATTGGAGTGAACCTTCAGGCCTATATGAATTTGGGAGGAAATGCAAAGGTGGTTAATCCTCCATGGTGTTTCCAGGTTGTAGTTTTGACATGAATTCCCCTGCCAGAGTTTTCTTTTGTTGTACATGCATAAATCAGGGCATCAAAACTTCCGGACTTTGTTGATGAGGCTTCATTCAATTTCAAAATTTCAAAGATGATTCTCTTTTCTACAAGTTAATGGCTCAAGGGTGTTGTTGCATGCAGTCCTTAGATGCAGTTCCACCTGCTATTTTGCTAACAAAGTGTATGTTTCATTAAATGAATTATGTAATTTCTTGTCTTTTTCGGTAAGTGGGCATTTACAATTTATCAGTCTCTTTTGAGTAGTGGAGTTGATGTGGGATATGATGAAATAGAGATGAATAAGACAAAATATCTGCTTGGTTGCAAAGAATGTATGTATAACTATGTCTACATGAGTGAGAATAAATTAATATTTTAGTCAAATTTTATTCCATTGATATAAGCGATTTCACATATCAAATCAATTATTCAATTATCATCATTTCTTATAAATCAGTGGGTGCGTATGTCAAATTATTTTGAAAAAATTAATTACAAGTTCTCCCGCCAACCCCCTTATTAATTTCTAGTCCCTGAAACTTATTGAAGTTTTCTTAGGACTCGGATCAGCTGTTTCCACAGAAAAAATGAAACCCAGCCAATTATATGTCACCACGTAAGATCTCAAAAGAATCTCAAACGGGACACCGAATAGCGTCTAAAAAGAGATGTAAAAAGTACCGTAAAGTCCTTGCATAATAAAACCATCACAAACGAGACCCTCAATTGAATCAAGCATGATAGAATACTCAATCTGATTTGAAAAAAAAAAAACAAACACAAAAATATAATCACCGACTGAATGAATTGAAAAAAACCTATTAAATAAAAAATAATTTTATGAGCATTAATACACTCAATCTAATTTTTAAGCCTCCTCATGCAGTGTGATAATGGGGTTGCAATTTTTTTAATTTTTCAAATAAAAAAATAACTGGTGTATCTTAGTGAATATACTGCACTCTCTATCTCAGTGTATATGGTTGTAATTTTTTTATTCTTTCAATAAAAAAAGTTCACTAATGTATCTCAATATATATATCAATTCATACAATAGTATGTACGGCAATAAACAAATGTATATTTAAAAAAAAATTAGTGTAGATTGCGTATAGGATTGCATATATATCATTTTTCAATTTTTATTATTTGGAGATGCACATCCACCAACCACACCATTTATTAAATAAAAAATCAAATTTTTCAGAAAAGATTGAATAAAAAATGTATATGAATTTCAAACAACTTCCATGTAGTTGTGATTATAAATCAAATTAAATTATAAAATGATCATCAAATTTAATTAATAAATCTAAGTCAGTCATTTCATAACAAACATATGAAAATGACAACAAAAAAAATTAACATTTTTTACCCGAGTGCTGTTACACACAATTTTTTTTTCAACCCAAATTTCAGTCTCATATGCGTCAATAGAAAATCATCGAAGCATATATTTACATTAATGAGGTATATGCTTTGATATAAATTTTTTGCATTTTCTATAAATGCATCTATATGGAATTCGTTGAAGTATATGCTTCATTTTTTATAAAAGCATGTACCTCATTAGATGAGATATATATACTATTTTTAAAATATTCAAAGTACATGTAGACTAGAATTGAGATTGAAAAAAAGATTGTACATAACATTATACTTTTCACTTTCATGCATATATCCAGTAAAGACTACAAAATCTTGACGTTACTAATAACTTTAGAAAATGTCTTGAAAAAATAACATTATAAACAAAAAAATCTTTGCCTTTCTTACTTCTTTCTTTTTTTGCTGGTTGTTTCTCCAAATAGAATCAATGGTTATGGCAGGACCTAATGCTTCTCATTTATGATTGTTTTATCATGCTTGATTCATTTGAGGGCTCATTTGTAATTTTTTTATTATGCAGGAACTTCATTGCACTTTTTACATCTCTATTTCGACATTGTTTGGTGCCCCGTTTGAGATCCTACGTGGTGAAATATAATTGATTGGGTTTCTATGTTTTCTATTTCCGGTGGAAACAACTGATCCGAGCCCGTTTTCTTACGTTTTTAAATTGTCTTGTACATTATTTTTGGGTCCTTTTGAATGTTTTCCATCAGTATCTCCATTTAAAATGATGAAAATATCCACTCTTCTACCAAATCTTCTTTTTCTTTCACAGGCAACAAAAACCTTCTCTTCCAAACATTTCTCCCACCATAACATCTTTTTTTATAGCGTTAAATTGATGACATCATTCCCAAAAAATGTTGTTTTACCCTAACATTCTTCTTTTCCATTTTAAAAATACCCAAATCCACAGCGGTTTGAGCATGACAAATATGAAGCAATCTTCATAGGACACGTCTACTTCCATCAACCAATTAACTAATCACACCAACCAAAAAATCATAATTTGAACAACATTAATTTCTGCAACCATTCGATAAATTCTCTCAACATTCCTTTAGAATTGTTAGATTATATGTGTTATGTCATTATATATGTAGTGTACTACATGTGTAACTCCTGTATATTTGTATATAAAGGGATTAAACCCTAAATGGAATACAAGGATTCCCAATATTTCATTCTCTCATTCTAACATGGTATCAGAGCCACTACCTCAAAAACCCTAAATTTTTTTTGGAAGCCTTCATCGCCGCCGTTGTCGTCGCCATCACCGCCGCTGCCACCGTCGCCGTCATCGTCGTGCCCTCCGCCGCTGCGCGCCGCCCCTACCGCTGCTCGTGCAGCAACTGCGGCTGCACGCGCCGCCCCTGCCACTGCTCGCACAGCCCCTGCTGAACGCCATGCCCTGCCCTACCCTGCTAGGTGCCCAGCTGCGCCCTACCACGCCGTGCAGAGCGCTCTGCCCTGCCCTGCCAGGTGCCCTGCCATGCCGAGCCGAGCGCCCTGCCCTGCCAGGTGCCCAGTCGCGCCCTGCCGCACCCTGCCGAGCGCCCTCTCATGCCCTGCCGAGCGCCCTTGCCCTTCCCTGCCAGGTGCCCAGCCACGCCCTGCCATACCCTGCAGAGTGCCCTGCCCTCTGCGATTCCCAAACACAATTTGCTAGTCCGCGTGCCAGCCGCCCACACGTTTTTCCCGGACACGCTCCCGGATTTCCCGGGCACCAGCATGCTAAATCCCAGATCTCCCGGGATCTTGTTCGGGACTCCTCCCCAACGAGCCCCAGTTCATCCTGGCTCGCCCTTCCAGTTCACCCCTGCCATCCTGGAGCCACCCCTAGCCGCCTGTGCGCGCCACCACCCGTCGCCCTCTGACAACCTGAACCGCCTCCCTCCGCCGCCGGTGACCGCAGGATGCCGGCCATTACAGCCGACCGCCCTCCGACAACCTCCGGACGGCCTTCGGCCATGCTCCGGCAGCCCTTAACCACCTTGGGAAACCCTCTGCCACCTCAGGTCACGCTCCAACCGCCCTCGGCCACCTCGTGCAGCCCTACGCCACCTCTGATCGAGCTCTGGCAGCCCTCAGCCACCTCGGGCAGCCCTTCGCCGCCTCCGGTAGCGCTCCGGCCGCCCTTGGCCACCTCGGGTTCTTAAAAACACTAAATCGGCCCTACTTCCCTATCCGAAAGTCCGATTAAGGTGTTCTAGGGGTCCGTTTCGATCGATTTTTCATCCCCGACATCATCGTTTTTAAAAAAAATGTCAAATATCAATTCTCTTCCGACACGCAGTTATTCTATGGTGTCTCGTCAGACTACTTCGTCGTTTATCTATGATGGCATCTTGGGGGCCGCTCCTGCTACGAAGCGCCATAAACCGAAAAGACGAAGACCTACTAAGAAGCGTCCTAGACCGAAAAGCCGAGGACATCATCTTACTCATGTTGCCGCTACGATTTCTACATCGATTGGCTCCATTTAGGCACGGATAAGCTTGTCCAGACCAGTCAGTTCTTAGACCATCTAATTCTACACCAGTCTCTTTCTGGTTCTTCTACTCCCTTTGCCTTGTCTTCTACTACGGGTACTCCTATTTATTGGATCTTTGATTCGGGTGCCTCACATCCCATGACACCTAATAGTTCTGTCCTCACTGCATGATCACCTGCACCCTCACACCTACCTTCGATTCATACTGCTAATGGCTCTCCTTTAGTCATCACGTAGTGTGGATCAATCACCACCACATCTCATCCCACTGGTCGCCTTTCATTATCATTTGTTTTGCATGCTCCTGATCTTTGCATGAATCTTGTGTCTATTAGTCGATTGTGTGATTCTGGATTCACCGTTACCTTTACCTCTTCTGGGTGTTTTGTGCAGGATCCACGTTCAGGGCAGAGGATCGGTGTTGGTTGTAGGATTGGCGGACTATATTATGTAGAGTATCTTCATCTTCCTGTACCCGATCCCTCAACTTTTTCTGGCACTGTCACCTTTGATGCTGACTTGTGGCATAAAAGGTTAGGTCATATTTCTGAGTCTCGACTTAAAGATCTTATTCAATCTGATGATTTAGGTCGTGTTTCCTTTTCTCCTCTTTCTGCTTGTGAGGGCTGTAAATTGGCCAAACCTGTTGCTACTCCATTCCATTCTAGTAGTCATCAGTCCTCTAGTCCGTTTGAGTTTATTCATTCTGATATCTGGGATCCTTCTCATATCACATCGAAGAGTGATTTTTCATATTATATCAGTTTTATTGATGACTATTCTTGTTTTATTTGGATCTATTTATTGCGTCATCGATCTAAGATTCCAAAGATATATGAGGTATTTACCACTATGATTCACACCCAGTTTCAGACTCGTATCAAGACCTTCAAGTCTGATTGTGCTCGAGAATATATCTCCTCCATGATGCGTTTTCTTCTTCATTCTCATGGCACTCTCTTTCAGCAATCATGCCCCTATACTCATGAGCAGAATGGTGTTACTGAAAGAAAACATCGCCATATTCTTAAGGCGACTCGTTCCCTCTTGCTTTCTTCTTCAGTCCCCAGCAAATTTTGGGCTGAGGCTGCTCTTCTATCTGTTCATCTTATCAATATCACTCCTTCCTCTGTCCTCTCTGGTATGACTCCTCATGAACGCCTTTACTCCTTCAAACCTGATTATAGCAGACTTCACTGCTTTGGGCGTACTTGTTTTGTACTTCTCCCTCCTCATCAACGCACCAAGTTGGCTGCTCGGTCAGTCAAGTGTGTATTCTTGGGGATTAGTTTCGAACACAAGGGATATCGCTGCTACGATCCTGTTGGAGATCGTTTTTGGCTCGCTCATCATGTGTCATTTGTCAAGGACGTTCCCTATTTTTCTTCTACACCCACTGCCTCCCCTTCTCCTGTTCAGATCCCTCCTCCTTTGCCTTCTCCTGTTCAGATCTCTCCTATTGAGTCTCTATCTCTTCCCGGGCCGTCTGTTGTGCTTGAGCCCGCTCCTACTTCTGCTCTCCCTGAGTCTCCTCTTGGCTCTCTTACATCCAACTCTCATGGTCCTCCCAGTTCTCCTCCTATTGTGTCTCCTCTAGCTCCTCTTATTGATGACTCCACTGATACTCTGTCTTCCACGGCTGACACACCTCCCTCTGATATGGATCCTCGTCCCTCGACTCGCTACCCTCAGCGTGAGCGTCATCCACCTGTCCGCTTCAGTTTTGAATATGGACCACTTGACCGATTTGACTTTGCATCCGTGAGTACCTATTCTCCACAGTTCCAGGCTTATCTCACCACAATCCTATCGAGAGGCAGTCGAGTACCCTGAGTGGTAGCAGGCCATGGTTGAGGAGTTTTAGGCATTTGAGCAGACACAGACTTGGGATGTTGTTCCCCTTCCAGTTGGCGTTACACCTATCAGCTGCAAATGGATCTTCAAGATCAAGCATCGCCCTGATGGATCCATTGAAAGACATAAGACTCGTCTTGTTGCCAGAGGTTTCTCATAGGAGTATGATATTGACTATGAGGAGACCTTTGCTCCCGTTGCTCAGATGACTACTATTCACACCCTTCTTGCTGTTGCAGCTGTTTGTCGCTGGCCTCTCTTTCAGATGGACGTGAAGAATGCTTTTCTTCACGGTGATTTATCTAAGATTGTTTATATGCAGCCACCTCCAGGTCTCAACACTCCTCCTCAGCATGTTTGTCATCTTTGACAGGCTATATACGGTCTCAAACAAGCACCTCATGCCTGGTTTGAGCGTTTTCACAGCGTTATTCTAGCAGTCGATTTTCTCGAGAGCCTCTAGGACCACTCTATGTTTGTGCGATCCTCATCGCAGGACCGAGTTATCCTTCTTCTATATGTTGATGACATGATTATCACTGGCAATGACTTCGCCGATATTACTATGGTCAAGAATCACCTCAGTCGACAATTTCAGATGAAAGATCTCGGTACTCTTCGCTACTTCCTTGGTCTCGAGATTACACAGAGTGATCATGGGATTCTACTTTCTCAACAGAAGTATACGGCTAACATTCTTGAGCACGCTGCCCTCTCAGATACCCCTCTTGAGCTTCATGCAAAACTTTGTCCTACAGATGGTGAGCTCCTCCCAGACCCAACTCGATATAGACAGATCGTTGGTCAGCTTGTGTATCTTTGCATCACCAAACCTGACATTGCTCATGCCATCAGTATTGTTAGTCAGTTTGTCTCGGCTCCTCGATCAGTGCATTATGGTGCTCTTATGCGTATTCTCAGATATTTACGCGGTACTATCACCAGATCGATCTATCTGTCGTCCTCTTCGACTTTGGTTCTCAGTGCCTACACTGATACTGATTGGGATGGAGATCTGGCCATTAGACTCTCCACCACTGGGTTCTGCATATTTCTGGGAGATTCTATTATTTCTTGGCGCAGCAAGAAGCAGGAGGTTGTTTCACTATCCAACAATGAGGCTGAGTATCGAGCCATGGCCATCACTACCAAGGAGATTGTTCATCTTAGACGTCTCTTGGTGGATCTAGGAGTTACTATGACTGGTCCTACTTCTCTTCATTGTGATAACCACTCTACTATTCAGATTGCCAGCAATCCAGTTTTTCATGAGAGGACCAAACACATTGTGATCGATTGTCACTTCGTTCATCAGCACTTTCTTCCAGAGACACTATCGCTTCCGCATATTTTCTCTGCCGAACAACTTGCTGATTTCTTCACGAAGTCACATCCAATTCCTTGATTTCAGTTTCTCCTTCGCAAACTTACTTTGTATGATCCACCGTGAGTTTGAGGGAGGCTGTTAGATTATATATGTTATGTCATTATAGGCATAGTGTATTACACGTGTAACTTTTGTATATTTGTATATAAAGGGATTAAACCCTAAATGGAATACAAGGATTCCCATTATTTCATTCTCTCATTCTAACAAGAACAATGGACAGTAGGTCTGTCAACCACCATTTAAAATATTTGACAAACGCTCTATCAACCTTCCTTTAAAATATTCGACAGTTGTTCTGTCGACCTGAGACACATTCGACCACATTCAACATTCAATATACATTAAAATATAAACGCATTCACAATCACATTCACATTGACATTTCATTCAACATTTACAATATATTCACTCAACTCTTAACACATTAAAAAAAGCACGAACATAATTGCAATAAGGTGAACTCCAAAGGTATCACAACCAGGCATTTCAGTTAAATTAAATACTAGACAAATCAAAACTATCATTACTAGAGAAAAAAATAATGAAGTTAGTCATGCACCTAAGAAATCTAACAAAATCATATTCAATTCAAGACCAAGAGGTTACCATTCTTAAACACTAATAACCCTAAATTCAACAACACGCATTATTCAAACAACAAAGGAAATTGAAATACTTAATGCAACAATCAATTCCTCAAACCATACACATAATCGCACCCAAAATCCATCACATCTCTAAATCCAAACAATACACATGTGATTTGTTCAACCCAAATATTCTCTATACAAAGCCCAACCAATTAACTAACATCAAATGCGAATAACAACAAAGATGAACAAATTTAAATTGTTTTCTCAGGTCGACAAACCAACTGTCGAAAGTTTTAAAAGAAGGTTGACAAAGAGTTTGTCGAATGATTTAAATAATGGTTGACAGGGAGACTGTCGAATGATTTAAATAGTGGTGGTTGACAAGGAGACTGTCGAATGTCTCAAATAGTGATTGATAGAGAGACTGTCGAATAGTTTAAATAGTGGTGGTTGACAGAGAGACTGTTGAATGTCTCAAATAGTGATGGTGGGATTAGTGTTATTTAAATTATGATTTTTTTGTTGTTTTTATTGGTGATATTAGTTAATTGGTTGGTGTAAATAGTCGTGCCCTTCTTCATGCATCTTTTCTCATTATAAGCATCCTCAATATTTAGTTTTTTTTTCTATGATTTTGTGCATAGATGCTTGTTTTATGGGAGATAAAACATGAGATAATAGATGATTTTGAATGTGTTGTGAGAGAGAACTTTATGGTAAGCTAACTTTTTTATGTGTATGTTGTTATGTTTTCTATGTACATTGTTAAACATATATTTGATTATACATTGTTACATTTTCTATGTATATTGTCAAACATATATTATGATGAATGTTGTAGTATTAATATGGTCTCTGTGTTGGTTTGAATGCATGTTGATGGATGGTCCATTGTAATACATGTGTAATTAACATTATGGAAGATGCACAGCTGGTTAACATCCGTAGAACAACACCTTTTGTGGTAGTCTCTAACTGTCATCCCATCCATAGCACTGGTGTAGTAGATGTGGAAGCATCTATGCTGCACCAGCATAGATTTGGGGAGGAAGGGCTTGGCAGTCTCTGTAATAAGAGTATTAAAAAATAGTTAGTGTACAAAAAATTGTTTGACATATAATAGTGTAAGTGTATAACGGAGAGATTAAACACCCCATCTAACGGTAGTTACTACCAGGTCCACCCTGACCTTGTCCTATGGACCCAATTGACCCACCCCAATTCTGAAGTTACCCAACCCACAACCCTTGCCTAGACTACCTGTCACTACCTAGGCCCAAAGCCCTCCCAAATGTCTAGCCTACCAAACACACTGGTCCACCATCCAAACATGAAAATCTCCAATTTGTGCTGAAGCATGATCAATCTGAGTAGGTAATGACCGGATATTGGCCTTACCCCTTCACATGGGGGCTTAGGCGATCATACCGTAGGTTATTAACCCGGTTTTACCTTTCCATTCATGACTGTTTATATTATGTACAAAATCTATATGACCCTCATTTTGTATCTTCCGTTGATGAAATATAATTAGCCTAGTAAAGGGTCCTTACCAAAAAAGGGAAAAAAAAAACAAAATATCATCAATGCAAGCAATGATCATGCTAACTAATGTAAAAGCTTCCAGATATCCGGAGCCACAGACTTTTCAAACCTTCCTTCTTAGGTGGTTGTAAACAAGTAGTGGTTCATTTGCAACATAGGAGTAACCTCTATCACAAAATGTAGTAACTTTTTTTTTTTTTTGCCTCTTTTTGGGTAAAAAGGCCTATGAGGGGTTACAAGATCCCACCCTAGCATACTAGTACAAACCACTGGGTTAGTAGGGACCCACACACAAACCATGGGCTAAGGCCCATAATACAAGACCAAAGGGCTTTTTTTCTCCCTTTTTTTCACGGCCGTGAAAGCTTGAACACAGGCCCTTCACACGGAAAGGAATGTCCTCATCTGCTTTGACAAAGCCGAGCAGGAGAAAAGCTAGTAACTTTTAGGTAATGTTGCAACTCAAGCACAACTTCTTCTTCTTCTTATATTTTTTTTGGGTAATTAGCACTTTTAACCCTAAGAAAATGAATATTTGCAAAAATAACCCTGTCCCTCGAATATTTATAAAAACTAGCCCCGTTGACCTGGTCAGCGCTACCACGTCAGCGCTGGCCGTTTTTTTTTAATGTTTATACTGGAGACGGCACATATATATATACCGTCTCCTTTGCATTTTCCTCTCTGAGGAATTTTCAAGGGGAGACGGCATATATATATGCCGTCTCCAGTCTCCAGTTCAATTGCCTTAGAAATTTTTTTCCCTTTTTATTTTTGTTCAAACATAGTCCTGCCTTAAATATAGTGTATAATTCTGCTTGAACATATATAAAAATGTATGAAAATTCTGCTTGAATAAAATAAAACAACTTAAATGAAATAAAACACAAGTTCTATAAATTACAATCACTTCATTACTGTTTGTGCATGAAAATTCATATATCTAAACATATCTTAAGTCCCATATATACAGTCATCCAAAAAACTTCATAAACCCTTTCTTTTTTTCTTTCCTTGGAGCAGGAGGTGCTAATGAATAGGGTACGTCTGTGGCTGTCAAAGATGGCGCAGCTGATTGAGCCGAAGTGGTAAACGATTCACCTGATCTCTGACTGGCAGTAGCAGAAGTGCACCAAATCCTGCGTTGTCATGCCCCGGGCGTCCCCGGGACGCGGCAAGTGTATATATAATATCAGAATCTACACAGAAGGTCAATAATATACCATAAACAAGCAACTAGAATGACACACAGACAACAAAGAGGCTGACATGATATATACACCAAATGCGGAAGCGAAAGACTGAATCTGTAATTAAAACATACTACAGACTCGATACACAATCATCTGTCCTGTGAGAGCCAATATATACAAAGACATCCAAATGAAATACAACTGCATGCCCAAGCACGGAATATAATGCATACAATAAAAAAAAAGGAGTGCTGATAGCCTCTGGCACTCGCGGGACGTAGCGCTACTCCGCTACTGATGAAATCCCTCGGGGAGCTCCTCCTTCAAGTCCGGCTCAGATAATACTGGAGAATAATAATTATGCGAGTGGTGAGCCACACGCTCAGTGAATAGCACAACCCATGCATCACAGACAATATTGACCACAATTCAGTTATTTATCCATCCTCTAAGTGGCATATCAACATAATCCAGTGGTTCGTACATCGCCGAACCACCACACCCTCACCCTCACCCATCAATGGGTGACATAGGCTATTGGGACTGATAATCATCCTACCACAATCCAGTGGGTCGCTGTCACGCCCCAGGGCCGACCGACCCCGGGACGCGGCAAGTGTATATATGATATCAGTAACAAGAGTTCAATAACATACACACACAATAGCTAAAATGACAACACAGACAAAGCAGGGCTGACATGATATACACAGCAAATGCGGAAGCTAAAAAGACTGAATCTGTAATCAAAACATACTACAGACTCGATACGTAATCATATGTCCTGTGAGAGGCAATATATACAAAGACATCCAAATACAACACAAACGCGTGCCCAAGCACGGAATATAATACATACACGCACAAGGGATGCTGATAGCCTCTGATACTCGCGGGACGTGGCGCTACTCCGCTACTGATGAAGTCCCTCGGGGAGCTCCTCCTCCAGATCCGACTCAGATGACACTGGAGAAAAATATTATGCGAGGGGTGAGCCACACGCTCAGTGAACAGCACGACCCATGCATCACAATTTATATTAACCAAAACCAGTTATCATTAATCCACAAACACATTACTCAAGCCACAAAAATGGCAACAACTCCACAAACCAGTGGGTCGCTACCGCCAACCTACTACACCCTCACCCTCACCCTCAAAGGGTGACCAAGGATATTGGGACTAATTATACAAAACCAGTGGGTCGCTACCGCCACCCGCTACACCCTCACCCTCACCCTCACTGGGTGACCAAGGATATTGGGAGTTACAATCCAGTGGGTCGCCACATCGCCGGCCCACCATACCCTCACCCTCACCCTCAAATAGGTGACCTAGGCTCTTGGGACTGACTAGGCTGTTGGTCACCCTTGGTCCACCGATAGTCTCTCCCCACTCCGTAGGTCGTTTGGCCACTCCCACATTCAGCACATTCCTTCTACCAGATCAGGAGGCGCCTACTGATGGGAGCCCCTGCACAGGACGACCTTTCCAACGCCGGGGTAGTCTCTAAAGGATCCAACGAAGGGAACAGAACAGCCCATCCATCGCATCCTAACAACTCTAATGTCTTGAATTCCTCAGAATTCCTCTAGGGCGCATAACCAAGATGTGGGGAATATGCATAATAGTTATAACAAGGTTGGAATATTAACGGGGAAAGAATCCTTGGGAGGGCAGCGTGAGGTCCTGATATAGGATATCCCGACAACCAAACAAGGAACACAGAGTACCCTAGCCCAGGTCTCACCGCTGTCCTCGCGAGGCCCCTCCCCTATGATATTCACTAAAACAGGCTAATAATCACATGCTCGCATTTTATTTAAATGAATTAAACTAAATGGGAACATGCATCGGTCGGGGCTTTCCTAGCATGGAAACATGATAACAGGGTGCATGGTTCTTATACGGGTCCTAAGGGTACCAGTCCCTAGCATACAAATCTAGGGTGGCATGCATACTACAGATTATCATGCTTACATAGCTTTTCATATTAAACAGGTTAATATTTACTATGGTGCCCCAGGGGAGGACGGTACACGCTTAAGTGCATGTAACGCCTCCCTACTGGGTTGGATCGTCCCACTCACCGAAGATCGGGTCGACGCGCGACCGTCCGCCGAGATCTGCAAGACAGTGCATCAACTGATGAGTAAAATCCTCAAATACTGCTAAACACTCAAAAATACACAAAACCCAAAATCAAACACCCAACACTCGGGCAAACGTGCATACGACCCGCACGCACGCTAGCCCGAGCACTCCGGCAACCACCCGCACGGCCACCCGACCGCCCGGGTGCACCGCCGCGCCTCAGCCCACGCACCCTGCGCCCCGCCGGGCCCCTGCCCGCCGCCTGGACACGCCGCCGAACCTCCCTGGTGCACCGCGCGCCCCCTGCGCCCCAGCGCAGCCGCCCGCGCACACCCCGCATGCCCCGCGCTGGCCCGCGAGCACCCCGCACGCCCCGCTCGCACCTCCAGCCCCTATCCGCGCGCACTTCGCGCGCACCTACCAGCCTCTACCCGCGCGCACCACGCGCGCACCACCCGCTCGCACCCACTGCACCGCGCGCACCTACCAGCCTCTACCCGCGCGCACCACGCGCGCACCACCCGCTCGCACCCACTGCACCGCGCGCACACCTGCGCCCAGCACGCCTCCGCCTCTGCCCTCCTCACCGCGCGCACGCCTGCCTCTGCCCAGCGCCCCGCGCGCATGCACCTCTGCGGTGCCCAGCGCCCCTGCGCCCAGCGCTCAGCACCCTCGCCCAGCACACCTGGTATCCGCGACCAGCTCCCAGCGCTCAGCGCCCAGCACCCGGGACCCTCACCCAACGCCCACGCGCACGCCCGCGCAACACGTGCCCAGCGCGCCTAGCAGCACGCGCCCAACGCGTCTGCCAGCCTACCCGCGCTGCTGCCCGCGCTGCCTGCCTGCGCGCATCACCGAGTGGCCCGAGCACCGTTCGCCTGCTCGCCTGATGCCCGAGCACCTCCTGCCTTGCTCGCCTGCGCGCCCAGCCTGCCAGCCCGGCCTGCCCGCGCGCCCAGCCCAGCCATCCTGCCCGAGCTAGCCCTGCTAGTCTACCCTGTACGCCCTGCACGCCCAGCACCCAGCACGCCCAAAGTCCAACCCGAGCAAGCGCCCGCGCGCGCGCGCCCTGCCGCTGCACGCCTGCTGCGCCTGCTGTGCTGCCAACCCTCCCGGGACAGCCACCCAACCTGCCCGGTCAGCCTAGCTCCCTCCACCGGCCACTCCAAGGCCTCTGACCACCACCACAGCCCCCTGACGGCCACCCACCGCCGCCGACCACCACCCAACCTCATTCCCACCCTCCTAACATACATCTATCCAAGAAAAAGAGAGAAAAAGAGGCTTACCAAGGGGAGAAGGGAAGTCCGGTTGCTCTCCGCGCACCGAAACCTCTCCCAAAAGGCTTCCAACGCCCGGATCTAATCCCACCTCTGAAATGGCTCAAATCAGGGAAGAAAAGAGGGGGGATGGAGGGGCCAAACTCGTCGGAATTCGAATTTGAAAGCACCGGGGTGTAGATCGGAACATGCTTTAGGTTTTTTGTTTCAAGCCCTCCAAGGGGCTCAAAATCAAGAAAAATGGAGAAGGGGAGAGAGAGAGCTCAAGGAGGGAGATGATGAATAGTGCCAAGCTAAAATTAGATTTCACTTATATAGCAAGTCACTTAAAATACCCGGATACGCCGTGAAACTGTGAAATTTCAGAAACGTTACCGGAATTTGATGAAATTTTCGTGAGAGGCCTAAAATGGCACCAGGACACCAAATATGCAGTTAGATTTCCAATCGGAGTCCTCTAACTCAGGACGATAGCTAACAGTCCAAAAATTAGCGGTTCCGATCAAAAATCGAAAAAAATTGAAAAACTGCCAGAACGCTCCAACGGTTACCAGCAGGTTAAAAGTGACACATATATAACATTCTTCCCCCCTTAGGAAATTTTATCCTCAAAATATGTAAAAACATCTAGGAGGGGAAAAGATGCGGATACGCGTCACACCTGGCATCCTTGAGCTCCCAAGTGTCCTCGACACCGGAACGGTGCTGCCATCGCACCTCGACCAACTGGACGGTCTTGGTGCAGAGCCTCCTCACGCGGCGGTCCATGATCTCAATCGACTGCTCCACGAATGACTGTCCGGCTCAGAGACGAGCGGCTTGAACGGGACGACGTGAGCAGGATCGTGGACACACCTTTACCCAACTGCGAACCCACCACTCCAAGATGGAGAGGTAAGAATTGGCGCTGAGGTGAGCCTCCGATAAAACTCCAGGAAGCTCTCCTCGCAAGACGGGGACCACTCGAACCGGACATCCTTCCGAGTAAGGCAGTTAAGAGGAACGGCTATCTTCGAGAGTCCCTCGTCAAACCTCCTGCAATAACCCGCCAAACTCGGGAAGCTCCGAATCCTTGCGGGGTTCGACGGCCTACGCCAATTCGACATAGCAAGCGTCTTACCCGGGTCCACAGATATACCTTCACCACAATCACATAGCCCAGAAAGGCCATAAGCTCCATCCAAACTCGCACTCGATCCATCCCCAGCTGATGCTTCCATGGTATCCCTTGACTGGGAAAAGAAACCTTGGGAGAGCAGCATGAGGTCCCAATATAGGATACCCCGACAACCAAACAAGGAACACGAAGTACCCTAGCTCGGGTCTCAACGCTGACCTCACACTGCCCCTTAAACCAGAAAAGGAACACTAGAAGAAGACATCACTATTATAGAACGTTACCAATCTCACCTGATCATCTATATCTAGATAATCTCCCACCGATAGCCTTCAACCTCCATCACAAGGCCGGACCCAACATCCGTGGGAACGGTCGAACAACAATTGGGTCATGAGGCGACGCGTCTTTGTCTCATCCACACCCTCACTCCCATCAGGAGACATATTGGGACTTTGGGAGAGTCTTAGACCATCCATCGCATCCTAACAACTCTAATGTCCTGAATTCCTCAGAATTCCTCCAGGGCGCATAACCAAGATGCGGGGAACATGCATAATAGTTATAACAAGGTTGGAATATTAACGGGGAAAGAATCCTTGGGAGGGCAGCGTGAGGTCCCGATATAGGACATCCCGACAACCAAACAAGGAACACGGAGTACCCTAGCCCGGGTCTCACCGCTGTCCTCGCGAGGCCCCTCCCCTATAATATTCACTAAAACAGGCTAATAATCACATGCTCGCATTTTATTTAAATAAATAAACTAAATGGGAACATGCATCGGTCGGGGCTTTCCTAGCATGGAAACATGATAACAGGGTGCATGGCTCTTACACGGTCCTAAGGGTATAAGTCCCTAGCATACAAATCTAGGGTGGCATGCATACTACAGATTATCATGCTTACATAGCTTTCAATATTAAACAGGTTAATATCTACTATGGTGCCCTAGGGGAGGGCGGTACACGCTTAAGTGCATGTAACGCCTCCCTACTGGGTTGGATCGTCCCACTCACCGAAGATCGGGTCGACGCGCGACCGTTCGTCGAGATCTGCAAGACAGTGCATCAACTGATGAGTAAAATCCTCAAATACTGCTAAACACTCAAAAATACACAAAACCCAAAATCAAACACCCAACACTCGGGCAAACGTGCGCACGACCCGCACGGCCACCCGACCACCCGGGTGCACCGCCGCGCCTCAGCCCACGCACCCCGCGCCCCGCTGGGCCCCTGCCCGCCGCCTGGACACGCCGCCGAACCTCCCTGGTGCACCGCGCGCCCCCTACGCCCCAGTGCAGCCGCCCGCGCACACCCCGCACGCCCCGCGCTGGCCCGCGAGCACCCCGCACGCCCCGCGCGCAGCGCCTCACCCCGTGCGCACCTCCAGCCCCTATCCGCGCGCACTCCGCGCGCACCTACCAGCCTCTACCCGCGCGCACCACCCGCTCGCACCCACTACGCCGCGCGCACGCCTGCGCCCAGCACGCCTCCGCCTCTGCCCTCCTCACCGCGCGCACGGCTGCCTCTGCCCAGCGCCCCACGCGCATGCACCTTTGCGGTGCCCAGCGCCCCTGCACCCATCGCTCAGCACCCTCGCCCAGCACACCCGGTATCCGCGACCAGCTCCCAGCGCTTAGCGCCCAGCACCCGGGACCCTCACCCAGCGCCCACGCGCACGCCCGCGCAACACGTGCCCAGCGTGCCTGGCAGGACGCGCCCAACGCGTCTGCCAGCCTACCCGTGCTGCTGCCCGCGCTGCCTGCCTGCGCGCATCGCCGAGTGGCCCGAGCACCGTTCGCCTGCACGCCCGGCACTGCTCGCCTGATGCCCGAGCACCTCCTGCCTTGCTCGCCTGCGCGCCCAGCCTGCCAGCCCGACCTGCCCGCGCGCCCAGCCCAGCCATCCTGCCCGAGCTAGCCCTGCCAGTCTACCATGTACGCCCTACACGCCCAGCGCCAACCCGAGCGCACGCCCGCGCGCGCGTGCCCTGCCGCTGCACGCCTGCTGCGCCTGCTGTGCTGCCAACCCTCCCGGGACAGCCACCCAACCTGCCCGGTGAGCCTAGCTCCCTCCACCGGCCACTCCAAGGCCTCCGACCAGCACCATAGCCCCCCGACGGCCACCCACCGCCACCGACCACCACCCAACCTCATTCCCAGCCTCCTAACATACATCTATGCAAGAAAAAGAGAGAAAAGAGGCTTACCAAGGGGAGGAAGGGAAGTCCGGTTGCTCTCCGCGCACCGAAACCTCTCCCAAAAGGCTTCCAACGCCCGGATCTACCTCCACCACCGAAATGGCTCAAATCAGGGAAGAAGAGAGGGTGGGCGGAGGGGCAAAACTTGCCGGAATTCAAATTTGAAAGCACCGACACTTCCTATGCTTTAGGTTTTTTGTTTCAAGCCCTCGAAGGGGCTCAAAACCAAGAAAAATGGAGAAGGGGAGAGAGAGAGCTCAAGGAGGAAGAATATGAATAGTGCCAATCTAATTTTAGATTCCATTTATATAGCGAGTCACTTAAAATACCCGGATATGCCCTGAAACTGTGAAATTTTGGAAACGTTACCGAAATTCGATGAAATTTTCGTGAGAGGCCTAAAATGGCACCAGGACACCAAATATGCAGTTAGATTTCCAATCAGAGTCCTCTAACTCAGGACGATAGCTAACAGTCCAAAAATTAGCGGTTCCGATCGAAAATCGAAAAAAATTGAAAAACTGCCAGAACGCTCCAACGGTTACCAGCAGGTTAAAAGTGACATAAATATAACAGTCGCTCATCGCCAACCCACTACACCCTCACCCTCACCCTACCACGGGTGACATAGGATTTTGGGACTGACTAGGCTGTTGGTCACCCTTGGTCCACCGATAGTCTCTCCTCCACTCCGTAGGCCGCTTGGCTTTCACCCACAACTTCAGCACAGTCCGAAACCAAAATCAGGAGGCGCCTACTGATGGGAACCCTTGGAAGGGACGGCCTTTCTAACGCTAGGGCAGCCTCTACCGGATCCAACGAAGGGAAACAGAACAGCCTATCCATACGCATATGATCCACTCGGATCCGCCGACAACACATCTCTACAACTCTAATGTTCTGAATTCCTCCAAGGCGCATAACCAATATGCGGGGAACATACACAATAATTAGCAAGGGTGGAATATCATTGGGGGAAAGAAACTTGGGAGGGCAGCGTGAGTTCCCGATATAGGACACCCCGACAACCAAACAAGGAACACGGAGTACCCTAGCCCGGGTCTCACCGCTGGCCTCGCGAGGCCCCTCCCCTATAATATTCACTAAATATGCTAATAATCATATAATTTGGTATAACATTTCTTATAATACTATTGGGACAAGAAACCTTGGGAGGGCAGCGTGAGTTCCCGATACAGGACACCCAGACAACCAAACAAGGAACACGGAGTACCCTAACCCGGGTCTCAGTGTTGACCTCGCAAGGCTCCTCCCTATAATATCATCTAAGGCATGCAGTTTATCATACACTAGCATTTAATTTAATAAATAAAACTAGTAGGACACATGCATAGGCCAAGGCTTCCTAGCATGAGAACAGGGGGACATGATGCATGGCTCATACACATATCCTAAGGGTGCAAGTCCCTAACACGCAAAGTCTAGGGTAGCATGCCTTCTACATTTAAATCATGCTCGCATGAAAACACATTATAACAGGTTAATATAAATCCATGGTGCCCCAGGAGAGGTCGGTATACGCCCAAATGCGTATAACGCCTCTCTACTGGGTTCGATTGTCCCACTCACCGGAAGTCGGGTCGTCGCGCGACCGTCCGTCAAGATCTGCAAGACAAGGTAATCAATACGGTGAGTAAAACACACAAATAAATCCACAAATACTCTAAAATACTCAACACTCGGACAAGCGTACATACGGCTTGTACGCACGCGAGCCCGAGCACCCGACTCACTCCCGAACCCCCGGGCAACCGTACGCACGGCCACCCGACCCAGGCGCATAGATGCGCCCCAGCCCGCACGCCCAGACGCACGGCCGAGCCCCTGCCCGCACGCCCGGACACGCCGCACGCTCGGGTGCATGCACGCGCACGCCCGCGCGTCCAGCCCCAGGGTGCACCCGCGCGCACCGCGCCTGCACCCGCACGCACTGCGCCCCAGCGCAGCGCCCCGCACACATTCCCCGCTCGCACCGCCTGCTCGCCCTACGCGCACAGCGCCCCCCACATGTGCACGCACGGATGCGCACGCACGCACACACCCCGGCACCATCGGCGCACTGCCGCGCGCCTACCCGCGCGCCCCGACGCACTACCGCACGCACGCGCACGCTCGCGCGCGTCCAGCCCAGCGCGCCCCGCGCGCACTGCACGCACGCCCCAGCACGCGCACGCACTGGCCCCCAGCACCGCGCGCACTGGTCCCCAGCACCATGCCCAGGCGCCCTGCCCAGCACCCAGGCGCAGTTCCCAGGTGCCCTGCCCAGCACCCAGGCACATGCCCAGGCGCCCTGCCCGCGCGCGCGCACGCTCGCGCGCACGGCCGTGCGCGCCCGCGCGCACCCGCACGCACCCCCGCTCGCGCCAGCACCCGCGCGCTCACGCCTGCGCGCCTGACTGCGCCTGCCTGCGCGCGCACGCGCGCAGACCGCGCCCAGCGCGCGCCCAGCCCACTCTAAGCTCATTTTCACCCATCCCAACCCCTCACACACTCCCTAACACACCTACCCAATATGCATGACCTCCCAACCAACCCCTCAAGCCAAGAAAACCAAGAAAAGGAGGGGAGGAGCTCACCTTGGGAGGGAAAAGAAAGGGGGAGGTTCGGGGCCCTTCGCGCACCGAAACGCCGCCACCCGGAACCACCACCACCACCACTCAGCCTCCTCTTCAGCCCTCTATGGCAGCAAAACAGGGGGGGGGGGATCATGCAAAGAGAGCTTGAGAGAAGGGAAGAAACAAGCAACAACAACACAACCCACCTCCACTTCCTCCTCCACCTTCTCCTCCTCTTTGAGGCCCTCCATCAAACACTTGGTGGGCAAGGAAAAGAGAGAAAGAGAGGGACCAGAAATGTTGTCGACAACATTGGGAGGGAGAGAGAGAGAGAGAGAGAGAGAGAGATATTTATCAAATATCTTAAGGAAAATTTACTAAGTCGCCCTCCGACTAGAAATTCAGCGCAAGCTTCACTGGAACAGCCATAACTTCCTCGATATAGCTCCGAATGGCTCAATTCCAAAACCGATGGAAAGCTAAGAAGATTATCTACAACTTTCATGTTTATGACATGAACAAATAACCTCTCCAGCTATTCCGAATTTAGAGACAAACATGGAACAGGGCTGCTGCCAGAATTTCTATCCCGGGGTACACTTGGAAGAATACCCATAACTTGTACTACAAGAATCCAGTTGATCTAATTCCACCTCTGTGCGAAAGCCAACTCAAAACTGGACATCTCATAACAAAATCAGAATTAAATCTCTTCATCTTGGATTTTTACAAAATCAAATCCAAATGGAAAATTGGAAATACATAACTTACAAAAAAAAATTATGTACCCAAAATCTTCAAACAGAGCGCTCCAAATGACACAGGCACAACATGCGTGGTCCACAAACATACGTCTGGAGTGTCATCTCTGGAGCTTTATTTGAAACTGGAGCTGGTTGTGGTGGCTGCTCATCCAATTCTGGCTCCAGTCGAACATCACCAAAGAACTCATCAATTGTGAATTCAGTATCAGCTCTTGGCCCAAATGCACTGTCATCTATGACATTTCTGGAGTAATCATCATCATCTGTAGTTGCACTAAAGGTACTCGATGGCTGTTCCCTTTTCCCCATCATCACCTCTGCATAATCACGTGCCACAACAATTATACGTCCCCACTCATCATAATTGGGGTACAACACTAACCCCCCTTCAAGCACCTCACTAATATTCTGTGTAACTCCCTCCTGTTTATCAGAAGTTTCATTATAATAAGTGATTTTAAAATCATTTATCACTTTATAAAAATGTAACATATGTTTAAGAAATTACCGAATGTTGTGCGACAGAGTCTGGAGGGTGGTGTGGGGGTGGTGGAGGTGTGATATGTCTGACTGTTTTCTCCCAATACCACTCCATATATCTCCTCGAACTTCGGGTATGATGCAACTGGTGGATGTGATCCAAGCGTTGGTCCCAACGTTCGATAAAAGTTTAGTGATATACCATCCAATTGGTATCCTATCTACCTCGTCTGTTCACCTGGTCGATGACGTCTACAGTAGGTGGTATGTCTTGATGCACCCCAAATTGACATGTGACTCAATTGGGCACGTGCATCTCCACGATATCAAAGCAAATGAGTGGGACCCTAGCCAACCACAACTCCATATGATCCCTACAAGCATATGGTAATACAGCATATGTCCCAACATAAGACTGCCAGATAACCTACAAAAAATCAAAATTATAAT
Organism: Acorus gramineus; assembly: GCA_030737835.1. Lineage (NCBI taxonomy): Eukaryota > Viridiplantae > Streptophyta > Magnoliopsida > Acorales > Acoraceae > Acorus > Acorus gramineus. The sequence goes on along the minus strand of JAUJYN010000066.1, from coordinate 143,348 downwards.
TAGTATCACAATATCACAATCTTAATGAGTATATATTGTGTGTGCGATATAATAATAAAGTTTGAATCACCTGTGACTCAAGCTGGTAGTCTAGTTGTGCCCTATAGTATATCAGAACTCGTGAATTTTCATCAAACCTCTGAGTCACCTTCCACCTGATAGTGAGGAATTTAGTGAAATCTGATCATCCATGAATTGATAATAGAAGATGAAAAATATGTATTACCTTGCCCCCAAAGGTCTATCTCCAAGCACAAAATCTGAGTCATGTAAGTCTGGTCGTCCCACGTGTAATCTCTCCCACGACCATATCTAAAATAAAATACGAGTAACACTGATAAAAAAGAACAAGTTTTACAAAGGAAACTTGGAGTTTTCATATTACCTGTAGCAGCGAATAAAATCCATGAGATCCTGCGGACGATCTCTCTCCAAGCACACTACCCTTGTACAACGCTCTATACATGTGGGCCAACACAGCTGTACCCCAGGAATATCGGCCAGCATCATCTAAATCTCTAAGTAGATAAAGATAGCATGCATGTATCTTTTTCTGTGCCATCAGTGAAGATGGTGGATCCAAGAACAAATAAGATATATGCACGTGCATACTGCTGGAGGATGTCGTCGTCCAAATCAATATCTGGTACAATGCTGAAAGTTTCTTTAAGCCACGAGAGATAAATTCTACCACCCTTGATCTTCTCTGCAGGGGGGCCAACACCTAACAGATCCTCACAAACGTGTCCCCAATCATCACAGTCTGTGATACCGGTCACGGCTTTCCATCAATGGGAAGCCCAATAAGAACAACAACATCCTTAAGTGTGACAGTCATCTCGCCATGTCACAGATGAAATGTGTTGGTTTCTGGTCTCCATCTCTTCACGAGTGCTTGTAATAGTCGATGATCTGATCTTGTATATCCCATATGTGTCAAATAGTAGAATTTGGATGCCCTCACGTATGGCTCGATGCGTGGATCCATGACCCAGTGACGCAATGCCACCATGTGGATCGTGAACTTCATGGTATCGGTCTGTGTCAAATTTAATCAGTTTGTTAAATAAAATAATTTTGACCACAATAATAACAGAAGAGATAAAATTATTCTAATGGATATACCTTTCCCTGAAATCCATGATGAGATCTATGAGATCCCTGAAAATACAGCAAATCATCCACGACGGGTCCATGCCACTCACGTATGTCCATCACCTGTAATTTGAACACAAATTAATATATACTCAAACAATTTAACATTCATCGTAATATCATAATCATATTTAACATTTATACCAGCATTTGTATTTCTACGTGGACATTTATTTTTTCTGTGGCCTTTCTCATGACATATTGAACATGTATATCTCAGACTTGGATCCCTGGAGTCCATATGCATACGTCGGCGAGTTGATACAGGGCAACCCGCTTGTCTCCTAATATTCGGTGGGATGAAGATAGGATCGTTTTCCGTAGGAATCGGTCAACGACTTATATCATCAACGGAGTGGAATCGGGGTGGTTCATAAGTGTGTCTATATGACTCTGAGGAAAGCCAATGTGACACGTATCTTCCAGGACTAATATGAGCATACTCGCAAGCCGCTATGACATGTGCACATGGATAGTGAAACAACTTCAGAACATGACATTGACAATCTGCATGGTCAGAATACAAGAAGACAGTGTACATAACCGCATTCTTGTCTTGGACATTGAATTCTGACCTATCAAGCCTTCTTACTAGCATCGCCCTTGCATCATGTGCAGTTCTCTCCAAACGCTGCTACATATATGGCACATGTTCACCTGACATGCTCTCGCCCGACTCACGCCTCGTACAAAACTCTGACACCCGTATGAATGTCTGTTGTAATATGACAGTGACTGGCAATCCTCTTACACCTTTCAAGACCGAGTTCATGCTTTCTGCTCTATTGATGGTCATCATGCCATGACGACGACCATCGTCATAACAAAGAGCCCATGTATGTGTGTCACGCCCCAGGGCGGCCGTCCCGGGGACGCGGCAAGTGTATACATGATATCAGCAGTCTATACAGGAGATCAATAACATACTCTAAACAACAACTAAAATGACAACACAGACGAAAGCAAGGCTGACATGATATATACACAGATAGCGGAAGCTAAAAGACTGAGTCTGTAATTCAAAAACATACTACAAACTCGATACATAATCAAATGTCCCGTGAGAGCCAATATACACACATACATCCAAATAATATACAAACGGTGCCCAAGCACGGAAATATATACATACAATCAAAAGAAAGGATGCTGATGGCCTCTAATACTCGCGGGACGTGGCGCTGCTCCGCTACTGATGAAGTCTCTCGGGGAGCTCCTCCTTCAAGTCCGACTCAGTGATAACTGGAGAAAAATATATATGCGAGGGGTGAGCCACACGCTCAGTGAATAGCACAACCCATGCATCACAATTTATATTAACCACAAATAATTAATCAAGCCTCAAAGTGGCAGGAACTACACAATCCAGTGGGTCGCTACATCGCCGACCCACCACACCCTCACCCTCACCCCTCAATAGGTGACATAGGATATTGGGACTGACTAGGCTGTTAATCTCCCTTGGTCCACCGATAGTCTCTCCTCCACTTCGTAGGCCGCTTGGCCTACTCCCACACTTCAGCACAGTCCGAATCCAAAATCAGGAGGTACCTACTGATGGGAGCCCTCTCACGGGACGGCCTTTCTAACGCTGGGGCAGTCTCTACACGGATCCAACGAAGGGAACAAAAACAGCCTATCCATACGCATACGATCCACTCGGATCCGTCGACACCGATCTCAACTTATAAATGTCATTGAATTCTTCAGAATTCCTCCAGGGCGCATAACCCAGATGCGGGGAAACATATATTATAATATTATCAGGAAAAGAAACCTTGGGAGGGCACCATGAGGTCCCGATATAGGACATCCCGACAACCAAACAAGGAACACGGAGTACCCTAGCCCGGGTCTCAATGTTGACCTCGCAAGGCCCCTTATAATATTCCCTAAGGCATGCTTAAAATACTATAAGTTCACATTTAATTTAATAAATTAAACTAGTAGGACACATGCATAGGTCGAGGCTTCCTAGCATGAGAACATGGTGACAGGATGCATGGCTCTTACACATATCCTAAGGGTGCAAGTCCCTAACATACACAGTCTAGGGTAGCATGCATACTACATATTAATCATGCTTGCATAGATTACATACACAAGTTAATATTAACCATGGTGCCCCAGGGGAGAACGGTATACATCCAAGTGCATATAGCGCCTCCCTACTGGGTTGGATTGTACCACTCACCAATAACCGGGTCGTCGCGCGACCGTCCTTAAGATCTGCAAGACAGGGTAATCAACTTGGTGAGTAAAATGCACAAATACATACAAAAATACATTAAAAATACACGACACTCGGACAAACGTACATACAGCCTGTACGCACGCGAGTCCGAGCACCCCGACTCACTCCCGAACCCCCGGGCAGCCGTTTGCATGGCCACCCGACCCAGGCGCACAGCCGCGCCCCATCCCGCGCGCCCAGACGCACTGCCGAGCCCCTGCCCACATGCCCGGACAAGCTGTCGAGCCCCCAGGGTGCACCGCGCGCTCACTGCGCCCCAGCGCAGCAACCTGCGCGCACACCCGCACGCCCTGCGCCCCAACGCAGCACCCCGCGCGCACCACCCGCTCGTCTAGCTCCGGGTGCACCCGCGCGCACTGCGCCCCAGCGCAGCGCCCCGCACGCGCACCCGCCCGCACTGCGCCCCAGCGCAGTGCCCCGCACGCACTCCCCGCTCGCCCTGCGCGCACTGCGCCCCCCCTGCGCAACACCCGCACACCACCCGCTCGCCACGCGCCCCCGCGCAGCGCTCCACGCGCACGCCGCGCACTGCGCCCAGCCCGCCCGACCGCACGCGCCCAGCGAGCCCGACAGCACGCGCCCAGCGCGCCTGCCCGCCTGCGCGCGCCGCTGCCCGCATGCACTGGAGCCGAGCTCAACCACCCCGCCACCAACAGCCACCACAACCACTCCCAAACCACCAAGCACATATTTCACTCCCAAAAACACACCCTAACATACATCTAAACAAGAAATGGAAGGAAAGGAAGCTTACCCTAGGAGAGGAAGAGAAGGGGAGGAAGAACGGGTGCTCTTCACGCACCGAAACACCACCTCAAGGACCACCACCACCAAGATCTCCTTCAGCCCTCAAAGTGGCTGAAATCAGAGGAGAAAAGAGGGCATGAGAAGGGGTCACACATGTGGGAACTCGAATCCGAGACCACCGGAAGGTAGATCGGGTCCTTACCTAACCTTTCTCTTCTTAGGGTTTTTGGTTTCAAGCACCCTAGCTAGGTCATATGGAGGTTTTAAAGAGAGGGAGAGAGAGAGAAAAATTTGGAGAAGATGATGAATAGTGGGGGATATGTTGTCGTGGGATTTGTTTATACTCACACCCACACCACACACACTCACACCCTCAATTAGTGAAAAAAAGATTAGGTTAAGCTAGGATTAGGGAGGTTTAAGTGAGGTTTAAGGGCACTTTGACTTGGGTCAACCCATCCACACTAGAAAACAAAGGGGGTTGACCAAATCACAGTCAAGTCTCCCAATGACTTTTCGCTCGGTCAAAACCCGGATACGCTTCAAAACTGTGAAATTCTGAAACGTTACCGGAATTCGATGAAATTTTCGTGAGTGGCTTGGAATGGCACCAGGACACATAATATGCAGTTAGATTTTCAATCGGAGTCCTCAAACTCAGGATGATAGCTAACAGTCCAAAATTTTAGCGGTTTCGATCGAAAAACGAAAAAAACTGAAAAACTGCCAGAATGTTCCAATGGTTACCAGAAGGCAAAAAGTGACACATATATAACAATGTGGAGGGACTTGATCAAGCCATGTGCGAGCTTGCGGAGAGGCACTAAGAATCTTTCGCATTTCGTCAGCAAATTGATTTGGACATTTCAAGGTGGCAGTCCTCCAAATCTGGTCACTCAACTCCTTTGATTTAACATTTTTTTAAAGTTGTCTATCATGTGTCTCATACAGAAACGATGGTGCCATGTCACATTGTTTGCTTCCTCAATAGATTTTATGTCTGCTATGATGTCCAAATGCCGATCAGATATGACACACATTGTTTATACAACCAATAGAAAAGAACAAGTTCCAAAGGAAGAAGGTCCAACTGCTTCTATTCTTAGATTCAACTATAGCAAAGGCTATCGGAAGCAAACCATTTTCTGCATCGCAAGCAGTGGCTATCAGGAGATTTCCTTTATATTTTCCATACAGGTGTGTTCCATCGATGCAAACCAATGGACGACAATGGTTGAAAGCCTCTAAGGCTGGTCCGAGTGCCCAATAAACACGTTCAAACTGTCGAATCGGTATGCCCATGTTATTCTCTTGTATGACAAGGCCTTCGAAGATCACATTTGTTCCTAGATTAGACCTCTTCAGGGCATCAACATATAGAGGCAACTCAGCATATGACTCCTCCCAATTTCCAAATATCCTCTCCATAGCCTTCCATTTGGCACGGTGTGCCTTTGAATATGAAATTGTGTAGTGATGATCAGCACGTATCCTGTCCATTATCTCAGTAGGACTGATTCTCAAATTATGACGAATCGTTGGCATAATCAGCTGTGAGATATAATCAGAACTAAATTGTCTGTGATTTGAACTGAGTAGAGGATCCAAGCATGTATGAGGAACTCTCAGAGTGGAAATCTTGAACATTTCTGAACCACCGACCCTCCTCGCATATAATCTCCAATTACATTTATCATTTATGCACTTAACAGCGTATTTTTCTGCATTTGATTTTACCACATGACATTGTACACATTTCTTTATGCTCCAGGTTCGGACAGCATTAATGAGTGACTTCTTATTCGCGAAAAGCTGACCAACCTCAAGTTCATTACACGAAGAAGATCCGATTTCATAAATGCATGGACGGACATTTTCTACCACCGCCTGCTCCATAAGCTCACGTGTAGGAAACATTTGAGGAACACTATATTCATGGATGGCAGTTCTCCTCACATCATGGTCCTCCTCAGTATCAGATCCTTCAACCCAGTGATCTTCACGATCCTCTTCTTCAGTATCTTCTCTCACTTCCTCTTCTTCTCCTCCTTCTTGATCTTCTTCTTCATTGTTAACTTCAATTCCCTCACGAATATCATTCTAACCCATGTCATGAAATAGGGACCTATAAATGAAACACACTATACTTACACATATGAATACACCCACAAAAAACATCCTATAAATACACAATACTTACAAGTGTGGTATATTGACACTCCCATGGGCATTGGTTGGTGTTGCATCAATCAAATCTTCTTAAGTACACGGAACGAACGACGACGATGAAGGTTGGTATGGATCACGAACAATGGAGGGATATGAATCTTCTGCATTGTAATTCATCGCACCACGACCTCTTTATATGATCTCTCCCTTATCTAACCATAATTGAATGACATGCACGTGCTTTGGGTACAACATTATCATCACTTTCACACCCATATTATTTTCGAGAGGGGCACCCAAACTCTTTCCGTCGTGAGTGGGATGCACAGCACTTATGGACAATTTGTAATGACTTGGATCGGTTCTCGTCAAATGGTACATCATTTGAAGTAAATCGCCATAAGAGATCCTCTTATTTATGATTGTGGTTTTCCTGGTACCACCTTTATAAAATGAAGTATCTTCACGTTGAACAATCCTCCCGTTAAAAGAATACATTAACGGGACATTGGATTTCTTTACCATCTAAACCATAAATTATTCAACTTAGTAAATATATTTTTAAATTCATAATAATAAAATCCATCCAACATGTACATATTAAACACTATAACATTCATGCAACACATACAAAGTATATTTCCTAAATAGCCTTTGATTTTTTTTTAATGTTTATTAAGAGGCCATTGAATTTTTAAAAAAGTTTTTATGTATAACAATCAAATTTTTCAAATTTTTTTTAAGATTTAAAAGTTTATTTTGACAAATAGGAAATTTTAAAATAACCAAAAACCCTAAAAAAATTAACATTTAACTTAACAAAATATCATACAATCAATATTTCAAAAATAAATAAATTCAACATTCAACATTTAGGGTTTTGATAAAAAAAACCCAAATTTAATCAATAAAATCAAAACAATTGATAAATAAATAATAAAATTCAAGAACATTTAGGGTTTTGATATTTACCTTTGGATTCAGAGTTGTTTTTGATGATTTTTCAGGGTTGGCAGCGAGTGGGTGGGTGAAAGAGGGACAATAGGGAGGTGAATTTAGAGCTTGACAGCGGGGACGGGGCTTATATATGCTGCGACTTGGAGACTCTCTATTGTGCATAACAGGTTATTTGTTGTTTTTTGATGTTGTCAGGGTAATACTGGAGACAGATTATCTCCAGTGTAAACTTCAATGGGGTAGTTTTTGCAAATATTCGAGAGACAGTGCTATTTTTGTAAATATTTATTTTCTTGGGGTTAAAAGTGTTAATTACCCTTTTTTTTATAGGGATTTTTAGTTTTAAGTCCCCACAGACCATCATATTTAGTGATCGATAGTGATCGATCCCTCCCTTCTTCGTATTTAGGTTTTAGTCCCCCGATTTAAAGGATAATTCATGGATAGGTCCCTCACAGGGACTAAAAAGTAAATTAAATAATTTATGGATAGGTCCCTCCTAGGACTAGAAAAGGAACTATCATTTAAATCGAGGGACTAAAACCTAAATATGAAGAAAGGAGGGATCGATCACTAAATATGATGGTTTGTGGGGACTTAAAACTAAAAATCCCTTTTTTTTATTATTTTGATGAAATGCCTATAGAAGGCATCTGTATTACTTAAAAGAAAAAACATTTCAAAATACAGAACTGGAGGTATTATTCTCCTGTACAAAACATAATATCAGATCCAAAATATGTACATAAGGACTCATAAATCATAATACATTTAACAGTAGAGTCCAAAAGATACCTAGTAATCCACTAATCCCATTCGATTTACTCGATCGGGCAAAACGAGCCAAAACTTCAGGATCTTGTACCCGCCTCGCGCGATTATTTTACAAATCTGAGTGGTCGACTGTGGATTCCATTTTTCGAATTTGTTCCACGCAATCCTGCAAATGAGTATGTCTAGGCACCCTACTATTCAATAGATCGATAACATTCGAGCAAATATATAGCCTTGTAAATCCCCACAGCATAGCATGTTTAATGCCTTGATAAATGGCCGCCTCCAGTTCCATAGAAGCTGGTGAATCCCAACAAGGATGGTAATGAAAACTTGCACCAAGAATTTGCATCTAATTAAATTGTAGCATCACAGAACCTGCTCCAGCCTCACGGGACCCATCTGAACACTTGCATCTACGATTAAGTCTGTCAATAATCCAAAAAAATATCCGTATCCGATCCGTATCCAAAAATCAAGAAAATATCCGATATCCGAAAAATCCATATCCGTATCCAAAAAAATTATCTGTATCCGAAATTTTTTTGGATTAGATACGGATATGCCCATATCCGATCTGAAAAATATCCGTATCCGAAAATAATATTATATTATTATTTATTTAATTATATATTTATACTTTTAGAATTAGTATGAGTTTTTTATTTTTATTTTTACTTAAAGTATGTAATGTTGTATGTATATACTTATAATTTTATGTTTTATACTAGGTAATTATTATATTTTTTACATATTTCAAATATTAGATATATGATTTTTATTTTTGGATATTGGATCTTTGGATATTTTAGTCATTCCAAATTTATTTTGAATTTTTGGATATTTCGGATAATTATCTGTATCCGAATTCGAATTTTTGGATCGGATACGGATATTTACTTTCAATATCCGTCGGATATCGGGTAGAGATATTTTTGTTGGATATCTAGTTCGGATACGGATATATGTCTATCCGATCCGTATCCGTTTGATTGACAGGCTTATCTGTGATGATAAAACACCAATCATCACTTAAAACTATCAAATGAGTGTAATTCAGAAGAAGTCACTTAATTCTGGGTGCTGGAGCCCTCCTTCAATCTCCCCTGATCTTGCTGTGCCCCTGTACATTCTGCAAATTGTACTTGAATGCGGGCTATCATGTGATTAGGACCTGGTTGATGATCATTAGAAACAATCTTGTTATGCTGATGCAGAACGGGTGGCGGACGCGTTTCAAGAGCGATGAACCCGAAAGGGTCCATTTGAGATTTCCAAATATTTACAGAAAAACCGGCTAGTAGAAATATGACGCCCCGAACTCGGAATGGCTTGAAATTTTTACTGGAGGTAGATATCGAGGAGATCTACAAAATTTGTGGCTATGCAACAACACGCGCTTATTTTTCCATTTTTCTCATTTTTCGGCCCTCAAAAGGGCCTTTTTGCTATTTTTAGTAACATTTTAGATTCTGCATATCTCCTTCATAATAATCCGGATTTGACTGAAATCAAATCCGAAGATCTTCTAAGATTCTCTAGAGTTAGTTATAACAAATTTTCGTTTTTGCTATTTTTAGTAACTTTTTAGTATAAAAAGGATATTTGTAATTTAGGGTTAGACAGTTTTTATAATATGTTTCTGAGTTTTATTATTCTCTTTGAGAATTGTGGTTTGTTGAAGGATCTCAACGCTTGTTGGATTTTTGTTTTAGTTTTTCGCTGCGTTATATGCACTAACCAAATATTCCAAAAACTAAGTGCAAAAAACTAGTTTGAACATGTGAAAACATCCACCCAACTTTCAGCTGTCCAAATAGATTGAGGAGGAAGCATTCGAACTGAAATTTTCCTCCAAAATTCTACAGCGAAATGACATCGAGTAAACAGGTGGACTGGTGTTTCCACTGCCTACAACATAACGGGCATAATATATCCAGATGCAGGCCAAAAGAATCCAGTAAGACCCTACTGGGAAGTCTGTCCCTCAGCAACTGCCATACAAACATTTGAACATACCAAGCAAAAAAAAAAAACACTTGAACATTTGGGGATACATGTAGTTTCCTTATTCTTTTCTAAATCAAAACAGCAGGTAAATCTCTTTTGGCTTAGGAATTTGACTAGCTGAAACCACACAACACTATCATAAAATCATCCGGATACATCAAATGTGTAAGAGCCGGTGGAATAAGCTGACCATTTAATCTATAATCTGCTTGAAAACCTATAATGTTGCCCGTTTTACAAGCCCTTCTCAACAATGAGGACAACACCTCTGCCTCTAAAGTAAGTAAATAAGTACAGGGACAATGGGTCTCCCTGACGAAGACATCGTCCCAGTTTGATCCAAGAAATAGGAGCCCCATTTATAAGGATTGCCATTCGAACCTGTGAGATGCAAGCATATATCTATTGACACCACCTCCCAAGGAAACCAAAAAGATGAAGAATTTGGATAAGAGCATCTCACTCCACATAATTATATGCGCTTGCCAAATCGATCTTCAAGGTCATCAGCGCATTCCAGCCTTTCCTGATTTGCATCGAGTGCATAATCCTGTATGAGTAACAAATGCCCATGGATTGGTCTATGAGAAACAAAAGCCCCTTGTTCTTCTCCAATTAAATTCGGTAATACCTTCTTCAACTAGCCAACAAGTAACTTCGACAAAATTTTATACTTGGTATCACATAGACTTATAGGACGGTAATCCTTTATCGTCATCGGACATTTGACTTTGGGAATCAAAACAATGTTTGTAGATCCCCATGACAATGGCGACCGAGCACTACTATAAAAATTATTGAGTGCTCGAGTTAAATCATCTTTGAGCATAGGCCAGAAATGTAGGTAGATCTTCGCGCACAACTTCTTGAATGTTAGTCCAAACCCAACCTATCCCTTCAAGATGAGGTCAAACCAATCAAGTTCATCCGATAAGATAATAGAGATGAAAACAAAAGACTGAGAGGCCACCCAGAGCTCCTCATTGCCAACATTGGGTATTCATACTAATGTTTGGTTCTTCTTTGGCCAAGAAAAGGGAAAAGAAAAGAAAAGTTGGAGAGAAGATGAAAAAAATAAAACTATAAAAATGTAACAGATTTTAAGATAAATTGAACGATTTGGATTTTATTTTACAGATTGAACTGCTCAAATATGGATTGAACATTATCATTTACCCTTCAAGCTCAGGTTGTACCCTAATAATTAAAATCTCTCAACCAAAATCCAAACTAAATTGGGTTCTGGGATGATTTATGTTCAGGATGAATCCCAACCTCAATCTACCAAAAAATAAAATAAAATTGCACTTGTTCATTTTTATTATCAATAAAACCCTTGCATAATGAATAACAATAATGAAAGCTATTATGCAAAGCAGTATCACAAAAGCCAACTGAAATAATCTAAACAATGAAGAACCAAGAGGTAAATATGAGCAAATTTTCTATCAAAAACAACAAAAAAAGAGATATCCTTAATTGATTATATTATGTATATCAAAAGATTACAAAATATATATACAATCAGTGTACATTAGACAGAGGACTTTGAAGAAACTATATGTCTACGGATTTGATAATCCTTGAGTTACCGCAAACAGTTGAGTTCTCATCGCCAGTTTAGCTAGTTGTTCTGGAGCAACCACCGCAGACCTACTTTAACTTTAGAAAAGATAATAAGGTCCTGTTTCCGAATATCCTCTACAATAATCTCTTGAAGCTGGGGTGGTAAAAAACATGTCCCTTGTAATAGATGAATAATCACCTCCGCGTCCGAGCCCACATGTATCCGCTGTAAACCCAATGATCGAGCAAATCTTAGGACTAAACGAATAGCCTCAGTTTCCGCTCCAAGGGGCGAAAAAACAATGTTAGGGATCTGACTGCAATTTCTACTATCGAATGAATGCCAATTAAGAGATAATATAATTGGTGGACATATACTTAGGAATACGAATAAGCTCCTCTCAAAATTTAAGCAAAAAATCAATATAACTCTATGGAAAGTTAGCTAAATCGATTTTAGTCTTGTAAAATTAAAAAATCATCACAGATCTCCAAAAATTATGTATGGTTAATGGATTTAGTCCCTGAATTAAATTACTTCAATAAATACATTCAAATAAATCTCTACGAAATCTGAAAAATCTGATTTACTCTTTTTTATGACAAAAATGCCCTTGTCTTTTTCTAAATATTTTTTTACTATCCTATAATCACTAATGGAAAAAAGGGAAAATCGATACAACTCCCTGAAAAGTCATGAAAATGGAAAAGGTCCTTGTAAAATCAGTAAATCCTTTTAAAGTTAACCACAAATGTGGTTAATGTATTACAGTAATTTATCAAACAAAATTTAAAAGGGTATTAGAGTAATTTATCATGTATGATTAGAGTGAACCATAATTCTGATTAGATAAATAAACATTGTCTAATAAGATAGGGACTTAAGGGAATTATCTATTTTATAGGGATATTTTTCGTCTTTCATAATATTCTGGGGAGTTGTATTGATTTTTTAAAATAAAAGGTGAGGGTACTTTGATAACTTTTAATATATAGTTAAAGTTAATCATGTACCTGGTCAGTTGGAGATAACGGTAGGGACTAAAATGATATTTATCTAATAACATAAACACGTGTGACGATTTTTCAATTTTACAGGGACTAAAACCAATTTAATTAACTTTCTAGATAGTTATATCAATTTTTTTTCAAAATTTTATGTATCTCATAAAGTACATGAGAAATGTTTGTTTAAATCTATTAAAACTTATTTAAACTAAAAACAGTTTTAAAAAATCAAAATCTATTAGCTGGGCAAAAAATGATTTTAAGATTATAGCCCTAAAATATTTTATTTTATTTTGAACACTAAAGCCCTTAATATTTTTTATTAATAACATATCCAGTTTTTACTTTACAACAAAAATCGGCAAACCTCCTTTCATCTCCTCAATCTTTTATATGACATAACTTATATTTTATTTTATAATTCCATTTGTAATATTTGAAAAATATTATAGTGAATTTGAACTTTTATTTATTTATGTTAATTTTTTAAAAATATTTTAAAATTGATTTCATAAGTAAAACTAACTTATTTTATCAAACATAAATCTGTTTTTCATTTTTACACCTTAAAGGGTTATTTTTAACAATTATATAACAAAAAGTTATATTACACCTTATTCTAACAAACAAAAACATCCACGGCTAGTTATTTTCTCTTTTAAACAGTTACAATAAACATTACTAAAATATGATCTATAAGTTAAAATCTCTAATATATAAATTTAAGCTGCAACATGACCAAAATATGATTTATAAGGCAATCCAACACTATTCACAACCAGTTAAACCAACCTATAATATATGCCTCCACTAATTAAAAACAGTCATACCAACAACTAAATTTAAAATAGTTCAACTAAGCCATATGTATAGCCAAAATGATTTATCAAAAAAGATGAGGCAGCATTCCCAGCAATTTGAGCAGATCCCGAATACACTCACCCTACCATGCCATTAAGCATTGATATACACCAATACACAAAAAAGTTGTTACCTTCTCCATATCTGTCCTCTTCTCTATCACCATCTACTCAACCTGCCAATGAACATCCACAACCACGTCACACAGTAGTAGCTCTACCTCAATGTTCTCTCTCAGGTGTAAAAATCCTTCACAAGTGTAGCTTGAATAATAAAGCAACAAAGGAATTAGCATATTTAATGCAATAACACGATGTGTTTTCAGTTTCTAATGTAAATCTGATTTGTTGACTAAAAATGAATTCACTACCATTTTCATAAAGAAATTAAAATTTTGATTTAAAAAATGATTGTCAAAGTCTCCTAAATTCATATCCTCAGACACTTAGGACAATGCTGGTTCAGATGAGCATAATTTAGAAAGTTGTGCTATAAAGTATTAAAGTTTCAACAGTTCACAATAATAACACTCAAGACACTAGAGGTTCCAGATCTAATTTGATGAGGATGTTCACATGACGCTGTGAATCATGACTGTAAGTTTTAATTTTCACATCATTGCAATATTCAGATGAGGAGTTGTAAATACTCAGATCTCGTTCTGAATTGGGGAGCCATATGCATGAGAGAGGTTTGGGAGATTCCCTCATACTACTCCATGTGAATGGATTATTACTTGGTGGGATTTCAACCAAAGAAAAATTCCTTATAGCTGAAGTGAAACCACTATAAAAAAAATTCTTCATATAATGATGAATTTGAAATCTCCCATCACACACCACAGGGAGTTTCATTCCTCACCCACACTAGTCAGTTCAATCTATGGCTATATCAATATGCTCATCCAAATTTAGCCTTATCCTTGAGGCAATCCCATATCGTCCAGCAAAAACAGAAATCGGAAGATCCCCAGTTTTCTCTTCCATCACCCACAGACGCGTGCGCACATGCCCAAATCTGCCTATAAAGGGAGGTTTTTCTCAGGGTCTTTGTTTGGCACAGAGTATGACTTAACAAGAAGCCCAGTTTATCCCTTGCCTCCCAGCACATTCATATCCTCCTCCAGGTCAAGCAGGATTTTCTAAACCATCACCAACAAAGAGCTTATATGCAAATCATAAATCACGTACAATTTTTTTTTTTTTTGATGAAATATAGAAAATGACGTGCAACATCAATTTTTTTGTTTGTTATTTTGTTATTATTGTGATTTTTTATTTAAATTGGGTGTAGTCCAAATTTAAAAAATTTATTTTAATTTCAGGGAATCATGAATTATGTTGTGTAATGTATGGGGAGTCTAAACATCATAGTTGTTTTTATTGTAGGGGAAGTCTAAGGGTCATGATTAACTTTAAGGAATATAGTAGTCATGTGTAAGAAAGGAGGTGAAATGAAGTAACTCAGTAAGTGCTTCTGCTCTTCTTAATTTTTGTCTCCCTCCCTGTTCCATCCCAAACCTGAGCACCTAACCACACCATCATCACCACCTCAAAGGTATCACAAATCATCCTTGTCCAACAGCAATGTGAAATGAGTCGAAAAGAGAGCCGTCAAGCTACTACTATCCTGGAGCCGATTATCTGCCTAGAATCGAATTTTCACTGCATTTCCCACCTTAAACCTCACCTCCACTAGAAACTTTTAACGCCATCTGAAGAATGCTCCTTGACTACCCACGAAATAAACTCCCACAATGAATTCTCATGCAAGAATACCTGAAGCGAAGGAGTATCCCCACTGTCTGCGATGCAGAAATCACAAATGACCAATGTTTTAGCAACCCAAGGTCCATTGTTTCTAGCATGTGGGTTGAACTGCGATTCCACTTGTCTAACAAGAAGGACATACGGTAATGAAAACATATTCATACCTAAAAAGAACACAAGGACTTGAAATTTGTCTTGATATTGAAGTAACAAAAGAATCTTTACTAGCACATCCAATAATCCAAAATAGGTAGCAAGCCAAACTCTGGAGCTCCTGAACCTATGGTTATCTTGGGGAACCTCAAGGGCTATGTAAATCATTTTTTTCTTGTCTTTGATACCTCTTGGGCATCTAAACCACATAGCAAAAACCTAAAAATAATAATTTTTCCTTTTTTTAATTGTACATTCCTTATAAAATACATAAAACACTAGTTGGGAAATTGGGTTGATGAGGAATGAGGTAAGGAAATTTTGAAAACATTTGGGAGAGCACTGTTTAATTCATCAAAGACTGGGCTACACATTGTCAGTGGGCTAAGAGAGTGAGTTTTGTAGGAGTAAAAGAAATTTTTTGAGGCTATTGTAAGGCTCTGTGATTACGACTAGTAGAACTCTCTTCTAATTGTGGTGCCTCTTCTTTTCAGATTTTTGGTTTTCCTTGGAATTGTACCCAAGTTTATTTTAATGAAATTTGGTGGTAGGATTCCTATTCCCTACCTAATTATAAATAATAATAGAAAAAAACTGATCCGCACAAATATCAGATAGTGAGCTCCCATCTTCCTCAAAAAGAAAAAAGAAAAATCACCACATATTTGATTATTATACTCAAAAGTCCCATTCAGAAGGCAAAAATAGTCAAGATAATCAAAAGTCATTCTGTCCACTCTTTGCCATAAATTCATAAGTTGGCTACATCAGAAACCTATCATATTGTTGCTTCTCTCAATTCAAAACCTTCCTGTGGACTTGTGATTTTATGATAAGAGTACAAAACAAGTACTGGAGTACATGATCCATTAAATCCTTGTTGAATATCCTAATGACATAACAAGCATTATATAAATTCTGCCCCTGCAAAGTGGTTTGCTATATATAATATGGCATATGCCAAATGTAGCTATCAACAAGCATTAGAGAGAACATCATAGTACTCCAGAACTACTACCATCTACTATTGATAACTGGGAATTTACCCATACATCATTCTCCTAGCTTACACATCTTACTCTCCACAGTAAAAGTATGTATAATACTTACAAACTCATATCAAATCCCTCTTCTTCTGGTGGACAATAGAGTGAGGGTGTTATCTTACTAAATAAATGTGATACATTGTTGACAAAATTTGAGAACCTAAATAGAAAGAAACCTATGAAATATTCATATACCACATAACACTATCAGAATAGTTTCCCTCCAAAATATCAGCCCAATAAAAATTCATAAAAACATTGACAAAAACAGAAGATGCATAAAGATATATATAAATATCTCTGTCTTCATAATTAAATTAAGACCTTCTGCTCCTTGTCCTGGGTCGCTCCAAATTCCCCTGCATCCCAGCAACTCCGTCACCAATCCTCCTCCTCCTCCTCCTATCCCGAGAGACATTCACATTCACAACCGGCTCCGGCATCACGCGCCTCCCGGAGGGTCTCGGTGGGATTTCTTGCTCATCATCATCGGCCACTGTCATTGCCGAATCGACATCCGTGACGCCACCACAGCCGTATATGGGAATGATATCAAGCTCGGAGACCACGCCCTTGCAGACGGGGCACAGCTTAGCATCGGAGGAGATCTGGAGCCACCTGTAGAGACAGGACCAGCAGTAGAGGTGGCCGCAGAGCGACACAACGGGGTTCCGGGCGGTGTCGAAGCAGACATTGCAGTTGAAGAAGGCCGAGGCGGCCTCGGCCGCCGCCTTCGCAGAGGCTTCATCGGCTTCTTTGAGGGATGGCGAGATCCGGACCGACGATATGTTCGCCTTGTCGTCGGTGGAGGCGGCGGGGACCGGTGCCCGCCGCCAGACGCGACCGGAGCGGAGGACGCCACTATCCCCTGCGTCGGAGCTCATCGTCGATTGGCAAAAACCCTAACGAGATGTATTGAGAATAAATTCGTTAGGGGGAAAGGAAGGTTTTGTTTGGGGTTTCGCCAGACGACGATGTTAAGGGGTTTTGGGGGGGTACGGAAGGAAGCTATTTATTTGCGTCGTTTCGCCGAAATATCCTCCCTCAACACCCGCAAAACCCGTAAAATTGTATCGCAACTGAATCCTCGTATGCACGTGGATCTAATATATGAAATAAATACATGTGATTAATTTATGTGAATATAAGATGTAATAAATTTGTATATCATATATTATATTTTTTGTATTATAATAAAAAAATGTAATAAATCTTTATAGATTTTAATCGAGGTATATATTTTGTAAGTATCTTTAATTTGAAATTATTCAAATGTGAATATACTGATATGATTTATTTAATTTTGACATATTAAAATACATGCATGAATATGTAAGTTTTTCTTGAGAGAAAGATAGATCTTATTACCAACACTTATATTAAAAGTGAGTTACAAGTCCAAAAGGTGGTGAGAAGAAGAGAGAGAAGTAATTAAAGGAAAAAAAAAATACAAATATGAAGATAAGAGATGTCGATAAATAAAAAGGTGGGGTAAAGAGGTAGCGATGCATTAGATGGGTTATCTAATGTCATTCTAGTGGCCACTTACCCTCCGACCCTCTGCTTAATCTGTGATGACTATTCCATTTCGAGAGAATGCAATCCCCTTTACCCCGGTAATGCCACGCCCCCAGCCAGACACAGAAAGCACCACCATTTCTCACATATTTTCCACATAGACCATCGAGTTCTTGAATATCACCTCGTTTCTAGTCCTCCAAATGGCCCATGCAACCGCCGGAATGATCGATCGCAACACAAAGTTCGCGAGTCTTGATGTATCCGGCTAGCGGATATCCTTCCCAGCCGCCCACATGCCCTCAATGTCATGGAAAGAAGGTCTCAATGTCATGGCTGCACCCACTGCATCCCATAGCTGTCTGGACACCCGACATTGACAGAAGAGGTGAGCTACCGTATCAAGTTCCTCCCCGCAGATAGCTATATGAATATGCAAGTTTGATTTGAAATCTGAAATTTTGAATAAATAGATAGGTTTGGATCCTCTATTTGTATCTTATTTGATTTTTATTGTAGGATTACCACATCATCACAATTAAAATCAAACAGTTATAAATATATCAAATCATGAATGGATAAATTGATTCATTTTATTTGATGAATTTATGATCGTCTGATTGATCAAAGCACAAAACAAGTACAAAAAAACACGCAGAAGATCCAAACCCATAAATAGATATAATTAATTGTTAAATTTATGAAAGAAAACATTTCTTTTAACAAGGCCCACAATAGGATACAGAAAAGAGACTCAAGGGTAATAATATATATATTTTTTTAGAAAAGATACACACAGTCCACGTTGCAGTCCTAATTACAGCCAATTTTATTTTTTTGTTTTTAAATCATACACTCACCCTTTGAAGTGTATGGTGTTATATGAAATGAAATATATACCGAGATACATTAGTATATTTTTTTTCATAATAAAAAAAAATTAGATCATATACTATGAAAGGATCCATACACTATGATAATACAATATATATTATATCATTATAATATATAAAATTATAAAATAAGTAAAAAAAAAAAAGACTCTCCATGTATGATCGCTTTTTTGTTTTACATCCCAATGAGATGATGGAGGCAATGATAGATCCTCGAATCTCACCTGAGGGGAGGGCGTCTTCACCACCTTGCCAAAGTGAGGGTTTGACAAATAATTCATAATTACATTCATCTCGCTCCTTACAAATGTACCTGGGTGATTAACTGACGGTGGGAGTATACACCCTTCTTGAAATGTCAACGTCAACAATGCCCCCTTTGTAAATCTCAAGCAGTTTTTTCCATCTTCCCTCCGTATGAAAACTTTATTGAAAATCCATGGTGACATGCATATTTTTTTGGGAAATACCCCCCTGTACAGTATTTTGAAATGCGATGTGCAGTTTTTATGTTGTCAGGGTACCCCAAAAAATACATGCAATTTTGTATTTTTATTAATAAAAAAATAATTTCAAAACATATCAAGATAAATATAAAAAACATATATACAAATTAAAGAATCAGTTAGAGATTTTCAAGATGTTCTATTTTAACCAAATTGTTCTAATATAAATGATGTACTTGATATTTCAAATCATCAACATATAAATGTAAGAACGTGACCCATTAAGAAATGAATATGGACATGTAATGATAAATGTTCCATTTCATTATTTGATTAATAAAAGGGTACATTGAAAGAGTGAATCAATTAAGTATAAATTAATTAAGTTTTTATGTTGTTCAATTCTCGTGACTATCCATTGAATAATGAATCTAGAAATACACAATATATAAAGAGTAATTGTGTGTATCACATTAAGTGGTACATAATGTATGTAGATTTTCATTAAATGATAGACAGTGTATATACATCTCTTTAAAGTGATACACAATGTATGGAATAATTTTGTACATGTATGGCCATTGGAATAAGAAAAATATTCAATGTCTCTGTATTCCCAACACCCACCTATTATTGGATACATTCCCAAAAACATTTAGTAGGTTCATTGGATTCTTCAATGGGTTTTAAGAATCCAATTTATGTTTGAGTATAGGAAAATTCCCCCTCTCTATCTATAAAAGGGAGTGGACTGTCAATCCACTTTTCATGTCTCACAACATCTTGTGTTTGTACAAGCAAGAGTAAGTCCACTCCTTAGAGAGATAGGAGAGTGAAGAATCCTTTTATTCTTCTTCAAGTCCTTATACCAAAAGAATGCTACTTACCATAGAGAAATGTTTGTTTGTGTATATATATATGTATATATATATGTGTGTGTGTTTGTGTGTGTGTGTGTACTATAATGATTTGGCATGATAGAAAAATATGATTAATATAGTATTCGTAAACATGTTAATCAAGATCTTAAGTGCTATTATGATTTATTTTACATGTGGTATCAGAGCATGGTTGTGATTTTTCATGTTTTTGGATTATTAAAATTATTTTGAAAGGCTTAGGCATGTCTTTCATCATGTATAGACAATTTTTTTTTGGGATTTTTAGTTTTAAGTCCTCACAAACCATCATATTTAGTGATCGATCCCTCCCTTCTTCGTATTTAGGTTTTAGTCCCCAGATTTAAATGATAGTTCCTTTTTAGTCCCTGAGAGGGATCTATCCATAAATTATTTAATTGACTTTTTAGTCCCTATGAGGGACATATCCATGAATTATCCTTTAAATCGGGGGACTAAAACCTAAATACGAAGAAGGGAGGGATCGATCACTAAATATGATGGTTCGTGGGGACTTAAAACTAAAAATCCCTTTTTTTTATCCGGATAATGTTAAGTTGCATGAATGAAATGGTTATGGAATTTTTTTTGAAATAAAAGTGGATGAATTACTTATGTTATATAACTCACGGCTTTATTTTAAAATGCCTATTATATAGTGTTCCATAAATTCTGATTATAGGTGTATAAAATGGAATAGTTTAGTAGTCACCAAAGTGGCCCAACTATAAAAATTTATAAACATATATTAGTTCTTATGAACATAGGTTAATAATTTCTATTTAAGAAGTTGTAGATTGACCCAAAGGTGAATCTAGAACCAAATAATTAGAAATTGGAGTAAGACAATTTTTATGCATCCATAATCAAATTTGAATTTTGTTGCCCAAAGGTCAAAAGTCTATCAGATTATGGATAATGTCATCAATTAGTCTTATTCATTATGCGAAAAAAAAAAAATGGAACGCTTCGTATGTCATGACTCGGCCCAAAGGAAGAGATCATGATGATACTATTTGTTCATAATTATAATTGTGCAAACTAATTGGTGAGTATTTTAATCTTATTTTAGTACCTGTTACTCCTTCTCTTCATGCGCATGCTTCGTCTGTTCCCTTTCTCGATGGATCGAACTTTTCAGATTGGAATGAGAAGATACAGTTCACCCTTGGTGTTATGGATCTAGATTTGGCTCTCCAAACTGAAAAGCCCGTGAACTCACTGAGGCTAGCAGTGAGGATGACAAAAATCTATTTAAGCAGTGGGAGCGATCCAACAGACTTAGCCTAATGTTTATGCGCATGACTACTGTGAATAACATCAAGTCATCACTTCTGAAAGCTGATGATGCACGGACCTACCTGAAAAAAGTGGAAGATCGTTTCAGAGCTGCTGATAAATCATTAGCGGGGACACTTATGGCACAACTAACAACTATGAAATATGATGGGGTGCGAGATATGCAACAACATATCTTAGAAATGACTAATATCGCTGCAAAACCCAAGACATTGGGAATGAATGTGTATGAATCCTTCTTAGTGCAGTTCATTTTGAACTCACTTCCACCTCAGTATGAGGCATTCCAAATCTCGTATAATACGAATAAAGACAAATGGAATGCCAATGAGTTAACAAGTATGGCCATTCAAGAGGAGGCCAGACTTAAGCAAAGAGGGATTCATTCAGTTCATTTCGTTGCTCATAAAGATGTTAAAAAGGGAAGAAAGCAAGGAAATGGCAAAGGTCAAGCCCCACCGAAGGTCCATGGTCCTGCTGATGCTTCTCAGGTTCATGTGAAGACTGACAAGGGTCCAAAGTGTTTTTTCTGTAAAAAGAATGGACACATATAGAAGGACTGTTCGAAGCGTAGGGCATGGTTTGAAAAGAAAGGTAAGCACTTTGCTTATGTATGTTTCGAATCATATCTTGCTGAAGTACCTTCGAATACATGGTGGATTGACTTAGGTGCCTCTATTCATGTTTCCAATTCGATGCAGGGATTCCTTACAACCTGGAGCCCAAATCCAAATGAAAGATACATCCTAGTAGCAAACCGCATGAAAGTTGAAGTCTTGGCCATTGGAACCTATCGTTTGTCTTTGGATGGTGGTTTTTATTTAGATTTGTAAAATACTGTTTATGTTCCTTCTGTTTCAAGAAACCTTGTTTCTCTTCCTAACCTAGACCTTGATGGTTATTCCTTTTATTTTGCAAATAAATCTTTTAACTTGTTCAAGAATAATATTTTTATGGGTTGTAGAATTTTATGTGATGGCTTATATAAATTGAACCTTCATTCATCTAAAACCTTAATGACCTTGCATCCTGATAGAAATATTGGAATTAATAGAAATGATAAATGAAAATTCTTCCTTCTTGTGGCATAAACGACTGGGACATATCTCTAGAGAAAGGATTGAAAGATTGGTAAAAGATAATGTTCTTCCAACCTTAGATTTTACTGATTTTATAGTGTGTGTGAACTGTATTAAAGGTAAATAGACCAAACACACTAAGAAAGGTGCCACAAGAGCTAATGAGCTTCTTGAGATTGTTCACACTGATATATGTGGAGCTTTTTCTTCTCTTTGTTTCAGTGGTGAAAAATACTTTATTACCTTTATTGATGACTTTTCTAGATTTGGATATATCTATTTGCTTAATGATAAATCTTATGCTGTAGATACCCTTGAGGTATATATTACTGAGGTTGAACGGCAATGAGACAAAAAGATTAAAGTCATTCGTTCTGATCGAGGTGGTAAGTATTATGGGAGATATGATGAAACAGAACAACACCCCGGTCCATTTGCTAAACTCCTAGCACAGTATGGAATTCGTGCAGAATATACGATGTCTGACACTCCTCAGTAGAATGGTGTAGCTGAGAGGCGCAATCGTACATTAATGGATATGGTGAGGAGTATGATAAGTAATTCTATCTTACTCGAATTTTTGTGGACTGTGACCCTTAAGACCGCTGTTTATATATTGAATCGAGTTCCTAGTAAGTAAGTCCCAAAAACTCCTTTTGAACTTTGGACTGGTAGGAAACCGAGTTTACAACACCTACCTGCTTGGGGTTGTCCAGCAGAGGCTAGAATTTACAATCCATAAGAAAGAAAGTTGGACCCTAGAACGATAAGTGGATATTTTATACGGTATCCAGAAAAATCAAAAGGGTATAGATTTTACTGTCCTAACCATAGCACGAGAATAGTAGAAACTGAAAATGCAAAATTCCTAGAAAGTGGTGAGAATAGTGAGAGTGAACAACCACGAAAAGTGGTCATTGAAGAAGTAAGGGTGCAAGTTCCCTTGCCCATAACTTCTGAACCGAACCTTGCACCTATTATTGATAATCGTTCAAACAATAATGAGATGCAAATTAATGATCAACCACTCAATAATGAAATCACCAATAGTAATTCAGCTCTAGAAACATCACAAGGAGTAGCATTACGAAGATCTCAAAGGGGAAAGAGATCTGATATTTCAGATGATTACATGGTGTATCTACAAGAGTCTGAATTTGACATAGGAATGAAGGTGAATCCAATTTCATATGCAGATGCTATAAAAGTAGATAATTCTGACAAATGGATAGATGTTATGAAAGAGAAAGAAGAGTTAAAGTCCATGGCTCAAAATAAAGTCTGAGATCTCGTTGAATTGCCTGAACAAGCAAAGAGAGTCGGATGCAAATGGGTCTTCAAGACCAAACGAGACTCTAAAGGCAATGTTGAACGATTCAAAGCTAGACTTGTAGCTAAAGGCTTTACTCAGAAAGAAGGCATTGACTATAAAGAGACCTTCTCTCCTGTATCCAAGAAGGACTCTCTCAGAATTATAATGGCATTGGTGGCTCATTTTGATTTAGAGCTTCACCAAATGGATGTAAAAACTGCATTCTTGAATGGGAGTTTAGAGGAAGATGTTTATATGGAGCAGCCTGAAGGCTTCTCAGAAAAGGGAAAGGAACATCTTGTGTGCAAGTTGAAGAAGTCAATCTATGGACTTAAACAAGCTTCACGACAATGGTATCTTAAGTTTAATGATACCATTGTTTCCTTCGGTTTTAAGGAAAATACCGTTGATCGGTGTATTTACTTGAAGGTTTGTGGAAGCAAGTTTATTTTTCTTATCCTATATGTAGATGACATCTTACTTGCAAGTAGCAATTTAGGCTGTTGTACGAAACAAAACAATTCTCACAAAGAACTTTGAAATGAAAGATATGGGAGAGGCAAATTTTGTGATTGGAATCGAAATCATTCGAGACCGAGCACAAAAGATATTGGGATTGTCTCAGAAAAGCTATATTGAAAGAGTTCTTGAAAGGTTTGGAATGCAGAATTGTTCGTCTTCAGACGCCCCAGTACAAAAGGGTGATAAATTCAGTCTTATGCAATGTCCTCAAAATGATTGGGAACGAAAACAAATGGAGGTCATTCCTTATGCATCAGCCGTTGGGAGTTTAATGTATGCGCAAACATGTACGAGGCCAGATATCAGTTTTGCAGTCAGCATGCTCGGTAGATACCAGAGCAATCCAGGAATGGCTCATTGGAAGGCCGCAAAGAAGGTTATGAGATATTTGCAAGGAAAAAGATTATATGCTCACATTTAGAAGATCTGATCACTTGGAAGTGATTGGATACACAGACTCGGATCATGCTGGATGCCCCGATAGCAGAAAATCTACCTCTGGCTATGTCTTTCTGCTTAGTGGAGGGGCTATATCATGGAAAAGTGCAAAACAAGGAAGTATCGCTGCACACACTATGGAGGCCGAGTTCATTGCATGTTTCGAGGCTACGAATCATGCGTTATGGCTGCGAAATTTTATCTCGGGACTTGGGATTGTCGACACTATTGCCAAGCCGTTGAGAATTTTTGTGATAATACTGCAGCAGTCTTCTTCTCTAAGAACGACAAGTACTCCAATGGTGTCAAACACATGGAATTAAAGTACTTATCGGTCAAAGATGAAGTACAGAAGCAAAGAGTGTCAATAGAAAATATAAGTACCAAGCTTATGATAGCGGATCCATTAACCAAAGGTTTAAAAAGGAACATGTTGAAAGAATGGGTCTTCACCGCTATCCATAATGTATTATGAACTTATTGTATGATTGACACTAATGAGATCTCAAGTTTAATGTGCTTCTGTTATTTCCTATTTTTCATAATGTGTACACATGAATTGTAATGAATGAATGATAATAGGAAAATGTCCTGACAAGACACTTATGTGGAACCATTATAATAGGTTATGTAATCTAACCTATTTGATATCAAACTTATGATCAAGTTAAGTAAAATTATAATGTTGTAGTACATGGAAGGGACTACTTGTTTATTAAAGTACAACCGCCATGACTCACATTAGCAATTTTGCTTAATTATGATATTATGATGAAACTGGGTGATTAATGGGTCAAGTGGGAGAATGTAAGAATGTGACCCATTAAGAAATGAATATGGACATGTAATGATCAATGTTCCATTTCATTATTTGGTTCATAAAAGGGTACATTGGAATCAATTAAGTATAAATTAATTAAGTTTTTATGTGGTTCAATTCCCATGACTATCCATTTGAATAATACACAATGTATAAAGAGTAATTGTGTGTATCCCATTAAGTGGTACATAATGTATGTACATTTTCATTAAGTGATAGACAATGTATATACATCTCTTTAAAGTGGTACACAATGTATGGAATAATTGTGTACATGTATAGCCATTGGAATAAGGAAAATATTCAATGTCTTTGTATTCCCAACACCCACCCATTATTAGATACATTCCCAAAAACATTTAGTAGGTTCATTGGATTCTTCAATGGGTTTTAAGAATCCAATTTATGTTTGAGTGTGGGAGGGTTCCCCTCTCCATCTATAAAAGGGGGTGGACTCCCAACCCATTTTTCATGTCTCACAACATCTTGTGTTTGCACAAGCAAGAATAAGTCCACTCCATAAGAGATAGGAGAGTGAAGAATCCTTCTATTCTTCTTCAAGTCCTTGTACCAAAAGAAGGTTACTTACCATGGAGAAAGGTTTGTGTGTGTGTGTTATATATATATATTATAATGATTCCGCATGATAGAAAAATATGATTATAGTATCCGTAAACATATTAATTAAGATCTTAAGTGCTATTATGATTTGTTTTACAATAAATACCACAAAACTAAAAATAACTAAAAAAGAAAATAAATAAAAAACACCCAGAGTCCCTATTCCCCACTATCCTAATATAAATCTCTCATTTATAAAAAGACACCCAAAACAAGTGTCACAATTCAATTTAAAAAAAAAATAGGTGTCACACTCACCACATGCACAAACATATGATAAAAAGTCTTTTATTAGAAAGAGAGAGAGAGAGAGAGAGAGATCTGGGGAGAGAGGGCAGGCTTGAAGACGAAACAGAGGAAGAAGACGAGCTGAAGAAGAAGAAACCTCAAGCCGAGCTGAAGAAGAAGATGAAGACGTGGTCGCTTTGGTCTCGGTCGGAGCCTGGGAGGAGAAGTCACGGTCATGGTCGACTGAAGATGAAGAAGAAGAGCTCGGCTAAAGAGTTTCTGGTAGCTGGCTGTAGAGTGAAAAAGAAGACCCCCATTTTTTTTTTTAGTATTAAGCGGGTCAGGGCCTGTTCGACGCGTTACAAAAATAAAAACAAGCGGGTGCACATACAGAATCGGGCTAGCCTGCATATGACCCGATTTCAAAGGAATCGGTCCAGTCCACTGACCGAACCGCCCATGAGTTTTCCTAACATTGTCCTTGTAAACTGTCTAAGATCCATATAAACCCCTAAGTTTCTTAAACTTTATATAACCCCTGAAAATACTTATGTAAATTTAAATAGTCTTCTAAGTTAAATTTTTGTTAACTAATGAGGAATATTATGTTTGAATAACCCTAGCTAAAAATATAGAGAAACCAAAAAACCTCTACAATATCAAGGGGTCAGCGAAAAATCATATATAAATGATGATTTTATCTTTTCACTTAGGGTTTTATAATCTATTCAAAAGGGTAAAATCATCATTTACAGAAGGTTTTTCATATTTTTAACACATTGTAGAAGGTTGTTGGTATATTGTGTTTTTAGTCAAGGTTAATGAAACAGAATATTAATCGAATATTCCTCAATTGTCAACAGAAGTTTAACTCGGAGGGCTATTTGGATTTACACAAATGTTTTCAAGTGGTTGTATGGACTTAAAGAAAAACTAGGGAGTTATATGGATTCTGGATAGCTTACGGGGTGTTATTTGAATTTTTTTTCCTTTTTTTTTTGGAGCATCTAATCCCCCAACCAAGTTATCAAACCCACCACCCAAAAAAAATTGGGTGGTGGGTTTGGCAACTTGGGAAGGGGGAGGGGAAAAAAAAAGGTGGGGAGAGAGAGGGGGGAGGGTGGCGACCAAAAGGTGGCGAGGCAGAGGCCATGTAGAGAGAGAGAGAGTCGAAAAGAGTGCCATCTTCGCGCCACCGACACCGCCCCATCCCTCGCCCCGCCGCACCCCTCTCGGCTCTTTCTCTATCTCTTTCTTTCTCTTCATTTCTCTCTCTACTCGACCTTTGCCCTTCCACCACTTCAGCTGCTGCCGTCTCTGTCCCATCATCTCCTTCAGTCGCCACTTTCCCCCTCCCTCCTCTTTTCTTTCTTTCTTTACCCCTCTCCCTTCCAAGTTGCCAGACCCACCACCCACTTTTCTATAGAAACAAATGCCTCTTGGCTCTGAAAGCATTGTCCAATAGGAAGTTAAAGTATTTCATTTTCAATTTCATGTTAATGTCATCATCATTTAGAATTTTACTGAAATCAATGCATTTTCCTTGAGTACGTGACAATCATGTGTTTTATCTATTCCTCACTTTACATGTATTATGAAAAAATATAAATAATTAAAATAATTTATTCAATATATATTAAATAAATCAAGAGATTTTTATTTTTAAGTCCCCATAAACCATATGATTTAGTGATCGATCCCTCAATTCTTCATATTTTTGTTTCAGTCCCCAGATTTAATGAATATGTTCATATTTAGTCCCAAGGAAGGATCTATCCCTAAATTATTTAGTTTTGTTTTTAGTCTCTAAGAGGACTAAAAAGGAACATATCCTTTCAATCTGGGGACTAAAATCAAAATATGAATAAGTAAGGGATCGACCCCTAAATAGGTATGTTTACAGGGATTGAAAACTAAAAAACCTCAAATGTAAAAACAATGACCGGAGATGCAAAATATGATCAAAATAAAATAAAAATGAAAATAAAATACCTTAAATACCGCACAAATATTACCTCCACGACAATGGTGGAGCAATAATCACAACCATTTGAGAAAAGAACAAAATAATAAAAGGGATATCAAATTTAATGTTTTCTAGATCAGGGTTGAAATTTCTCACGGGAGGAAGAGGGGAAATTTTTTTGATGAATTTATTGGCGGCAATTTTTACATTTTAAGAAGATCTAATTTTGTTTTGGGCAATATCACAAATTGAGTGGTTGAGTTACTTAAAAAGTTACTAATTAATAAGGATACGCGTTTCTGCGCATGGGATCTGGTTTGGTCGTGTGTTGGACTGATTGTCCGATTTTATCATTTTAAGATACGAAATATAATTGAATTCTAAAAAAACAAAAATCAGAATTTAATTAATTTTAATTTTAAAATTTAACAAAATATCTCAATTATAATGTCACTATAAAATCGGACGATCACCTCTGCGCTTGTGGAACATTTTTTGAACATGAAACAAGTTTGATTGGATCAATGCAGTCAACTTAGATTTTTTTTATTTTTTAAGTAGGAGACATCTATAAGATGTTGCAAATCACCTTTTTTTTATACATTCTTTTACAAATCCGCCACCTTGGTATTTATTTTTATACCATGACAAATAACATGTTTATTTTTACACCATTAAACTTTTTCCCCTCTTTTATCTGTTTTAATCAAAATAAAATTTGATTATAGTTAATTCTTAATCAAGAAGTACAGATGACAAAAACAACATTAACATAGTATTTGTCATAATGTAAATAATTAAACATAACAAACTAAAATCACTTTTTCTTTTTAAATCAACCGTGAGTCATTCAATCTTATCCCTTCTTTCCTTTTCTTCCAATCAAGATCTAGGTTTTTTTTAAAAAAAAATTACTATTTTGTAATATATATGATTATTTTTTTCTCAAAATAGTTTTATTTCATTTATACTATTATAAGTATTAAAAAATTACTATGTATTTTCTAATAAATAGCCTGTATGTTTAATTTTTATGTTTTTGGATTTTAGAAGAAATTTATTATTTTCATATTAAAATTACTATTTTTTTATTTTTTATAAATATATTGCAATTGGTAAAATAAAATATGCAAAATAAAAAAATAAGGGTAATTTAATCATTTGTCCAAGACTTTAACGGTCTCAATAGAAATTTTGGATGGAAGTTAACTAGATGGAAAAAATGAATAACTTTTAATATTCTAATGGTATAAAAATAAATAGGTTATTTAGAGTGGTATAAAAATAAATAGCATGTTCTGGATGGTATACATGCAAAAATCCCTTGATTTTAATTAGGGCCTATAAGTCATGTACTCCACCTACATATGAAATTCCCTAAACAGCAACAACCCAACATGAAAAAAAAAAAAAACATCACCCATGATCCATCTGGACCATCCACGTATATGGTGTGCCCTCACCCTTTTTTTTAATTAGCCCTTCCCCCTCCACATAAAACAAAAATCAATTTTGACTCTTCTTTTTCATTGACCTCTAAGCCTATTTCAATATCTATATCCCACAGACAGTCATGGAGGCACGAACCCCACTCCTCGACGTCCCCACCTAAGCGCCCATCTTGAAAAAAATAAAATTTTTAATCTCTTTTTATCTTTTTTTTTTATCTCAACTATTCATAATATCAATCCTCATTTATAAAAAAAATATCTAATTTTTACTTTTTATTCCATTAACCGTTCTACAATCGAGAATCTACAATCTGTAATCTTCTTCTCTCCATCAACACTTCGAAAATAGAATTTTTCCCTTTTACCTTATTGTTATTGTTACTAATTTATTTAAATTTTAAAATATTTATGTAAATATTTAAAATAATTAAATCATTCAACATTTTCAGAATATGAAACCTCATCAATGTCAAATTTAAAGGTATGAATTGTTTATTATATTTATGTTTTGACATCTTTTTTATGAATTATTGATATGAAATTTGACATATTCATTTTAAAATATGATAATTATCATTTAGAATTATTCAATTATATGTTTTATGTGAATATTTTTATTTTATTTTATACATATTCATTTTTTAGTCTATGCTATTGAAATTAAAAAAACATAATAATATGACTTTAGAAAAGATTTACATAAGTCATATTAGGGCTTCCCATCATAAAATCCTAGCTACGCCACTGTTTACAAATGCTCTTAAACTTTACTATTAAATTTTAAATTTCAAATTTTTAATCGATTGCTTTATAGGATTACATTTTAAGGTTTTTAATTTAGGTTGTTATTTTTAATTTTCAATTTTGAATCCCATGTGAATGTTTAATATTATCTTTAAAATATAACCTTTTTTTTTGTGGATACTGTTGGCCAATTCATGTGAACCGACAAGTCTAGACTATTGTTCAATAATTGGACAACAACGCTTTTTGTTTATGAACTGTCTATCCCCACCGATCATTTTCCTTAACCCAACAATCGAAAAAAAAAAATGTGTTTTTTCTGTTCCCACCAATCCGACTAGTTTGATCAGACTTAGTTGCCATTTTAAGTTTTGGGTGACCGGATTTGATTGTTATTTCATGTTGTAGGCGATCTAAGTTGGTCGTCATTTCAAGTTTTGGGCGACCAAACTTGGTCGAACAGGGTTTGTGATAAAGTTTATAATTTTTTTCTTGGAAATCTAAACCCATGACGTGTATCCTCCTTGCATCCTTCGTACCACTCCAAGTTTGAGTTGTAATAAAGGAAGAATCAATCATTATTCTTAAATGTAAAACATAAGAATAATTTTTTTACATAAGTGAGGGACAAATTTTTAAAAGCCAGATATAAAATGTGTTTGGATCAACTAGTAGGTTTTTTTTTTAAAACAAAGAATCCGCTTAACCACAAATTAAAACGAAGCTTAAAAATTATATATATTTGTAGATATTTTCTATAAAAAATTGAATTAATTGAAAGTGCACTTACATTTTTTTTCAGTCCCTTAGCTGCTGTTTGGATAAAAGAATAAAAGTAGAATATGATGAATTAACCCAAAAATTAATTTGTTTACAAAGAATAGGTAGATATTGTTCTGGACCCTGTTCGACCAATTTCGGTCGCACAAAACCTGAAATAGCGACTAAGTTCGATTGCTCAAAACTTGAAATGACAACCAAATTCGATCGTCCAAAACTTGAAATGGCAACCAAGTTCGGTCGACTTGGATTGGTGGGAACAGCCAAACACTGATTTATTTTTTATTTTTGATGGTGGGTCAAGGGAAATGTTTGGTGGGGAGAGACACGCCCTTATTTTTATTAGGGGGCGTTTGGATGTGGGTTTGAAAATTAGCTTTCTCTCAAATATGAGTTAAAAATTGAGTTTGCAAGAAGTTTAAAATGGATCTCAATTAAATAATATTAGGAATAGCCTCATATCTGTTAATTTAAATATATATATACACGTCCCTGAGGATTAAACTCTGCCTCTTATCAAAGTGTGCCTGACACGTGTCAAGGGTTAGGCGGATGCAAACCATCATACCCGGTAACCGATAACCCGAATTTGACAAAAAGAGAACAGATGAATACTGACTGAGCATTCCCAAAAAGGCAAGACATGACCAGACTGATCTTTCCACGAGGTGAGTCAAGTCTGATCGGACAATTTTACACCTCACGGGTTAATGCCAAGTCGCGCGTCGAGCAGGATTCCACGTCCCAACTAGACGAACACCGCGAGTAGAGCCTCATAAACGGTCAAACGTCCATAAAGTCAGTAACCGCTAGGTTGTTGATTAAGGCTCATTATCTATTAAATGTGGATAATTAAGGGTACGTTTATCTAAAATAAAGTGGGCCGGTTAGCACAAAACTCGCCTACTAATAGCCATTAGGGGAAAACTGTTGCAACAACTATATGTTCAAGCGAACCCTATAAAAAGGAAAAAAGTACACCAGATGAAGGTATGAGTTTTTCTGGTTAACAATCCACATTAAGAGTGAGATTATTTCCTTGAATTCCTTTATTGAATTAAGCATCGGAGTTCCCTTGACTGGCACCACATTTGTGTCCTCCTTATCTTCTGTGATTGCAGGAATCACATCCAGCTGGGGTCAGATCCAGCAAGGAGGCTCTATCCACTTCAGTTGATTAAAGGAGAATTTTACCTTTTCACTCGTGCATTTATAAAAATAAAATATATATTTTAATGAATTCCATTGATTCATTTTTAAGGAAAAAAAAAAATACATTTTATCTAGCATGTATCTCATTAGGAGGTCACATGGTGCTACAAATATGACATCTCTGTCAATTAGATGGGTCAGACAGCAGAGGATAACTGTTCCAGTCTGATTTTTAAAACCACATATACTCAATGAATTGAGAAAATCCAGCAATAAATTAAATGCAATTCCTAATCCATAACCTTGAATATGGCTATATATACATCATGATCGATCATATCCTCATATGACCCATCACCCACATCTCCTATATATTCAAAATCCCACTTACATCCTCTCTTCCTCCAAAACCAAACATGTCTGCATGTAGAGAGAGTAGCCGCAGCCGATAAGTACGGCTCCCACTTATATGGAGAAGACGAGAAGAACACGCGGTGGAGATATGGCGGCCCACCGTCCTTCGACCTAGTCAACAAGCTCTTCGAGGAAGGCTGAACCAATGTTAGTCGTCCATCACTACAACATAATTAACTTCGTTTTCCATCAAAAAATTTCTTCTTATCGTATATGTACATACAGGACTGGCCCAAAGGATCGATAGAAGAGATCGTGCAGAACGCAATAAAAGCATGGGAGATGGAGCTCTCCCACAAGACCAACCTTTATGACTTCAAGTCCCTCAACCCTCACAAGTTCAAATTTTTTGTTAATGGTAAACAGTACAAAAGACATACCTCCACTAATTGTATCGGGTATACCTAGTTGAAGTTTTTTTTATATTTTCTGTAAATGCAATAATCATTTTTTTTTTATTGGTATTATTCAGTTCATTGAAATAAATATTTCACCTTTTATAAAATATGAATAAGGTATCTAATTTTAAAACATGTGCGGTGATATGTTTTTTGAACGGTAAAATAGACAGTGTGTAACATTTTTCCTTTTATTTTTTTGTGGTGTTTGTTGTTAAAGGGAGGGAGGGACTGACAGGGGAGGAGACACTGAAACTGGGGAGCTACAACGCGCTGTTGCAGAATTCACTGCCGGAGGAGTACCAGTATTACTGAGAGTCGTCGCAAGAGGTGTTCCGTTCGGCTTTCCCTCGTGGGTTCGCGTGGGAGGTCCTGCATGTCTATTCGGGTCGGCCGGTGATCACGTTCAAGTTCAGGCACTTATGGGGTTACATGGAGGGGCCTTTCAAAGGCCATGCTCCCACTAGGGAGATGGTTGGCTTCACTGGGATGGCTGTTTTTGCTTTTCGTGTAGTCTGGGCATCACAGAACAATAAATTGAATAAAACATGCATAGAAATTCTCTTTTATGTCCTTTTCTGTGTACCATGTGTCAGGTTATCTCCGATCTTTACTCAAATTCATATTCAAATTTACTAAAAATTTGAGTACAAAACTTTACACTCATAACAACAAGGAATTACATAAACTTGATTTCGTAGTGAAGAGCGGATATAGGTGGTGGCGCAAACGTACTGGGAGCACAATCAAGTTGCCCAAAATTTAAGCAAGTTTTGGAGGCCACAGATCCCATTGAAAAACAAAGTATTTATGTGACTTCTGTTTCAGGAACGACAGTGTACCGGGCTAGATAGGCAGTGAATGACTCTACTACATGTGTCCTTTGCTCGGCGTCCCCGAAAACAGCTAACCACCTCTTTTACGAGTGCATATTCGTGCGTCAGTTCTGGATTGAGTTCAGCTGAAAAACCAGGCTCACAATTTCCTTTCAGGATATCGAGGGGCTTTGGTGGGTTGGGAAGGAGCTGAAGAGGGTGGTGAACAACGAAGGGGGAGCCACGCGTTCTCAGCCGTTGTACCGGCTGGGACGTGGACTATATAATGTACTCATAATGAGGTGATATTTCATGAAGCTCGCACATATCAAGAGAATATGTGAGACTCGTTCGAAGCCCTAATTTGGGAGTGGAGGCGGCATATCAAAGGGGGGGGGGCAACTCCAGGTGGCTTGGGCATGGCGTAGCGCAACGTTTATTAGAGGCAATGGACTTCAGTTTAGAAGCCACGCACTCTCAAACCATTGTACCGACTGGGACGTGGACTATATAATGTACTCATAATGAGGTGATATTTCATGAAGCTCGCACATATCAGGAGAATATGTGAGACTCGTTCGAAGCCCTAATTTGGGAGTGGAGGCGGCATATCAAAGGGGGGGGGGGGGGGCAACTCCAGGTGGCTTGGGCATGGCGCAGCGCAACGTTTATTAGAGGCAATGGACTTCAGTTTAGAAGCCTCTTCTACCCGGGCCACTGCACAGTTTATTTTCTCATCGTCATTTTTTTTTTTGGGTTTTTGTAGCTTCTCTTGTTTGATCCCCTTTCCGTCCCCCTCACCCTGTTCAGAGTTTGTAATTCGATTCTCAGTAATAAAATCGGATAACAAATTTCTACCTTTACTTAAAAAAAAACGTACTCAAAAATTAACAATATAAACATAACAATATACACAAAGAATCCAAACAGAATAAGCAACGGAAAGGAGACAATGGCCTAGAGAAAATATAACAGCCAATTTGGGGATGTTTTGATATGCTACAAAAGTCCGATGACCTAAAACAATATTGGAGGTCTAAAAAAAATAATTGGAATTAATTTCCCTTATAAAGAATCTTATGAAAAAACCAAAGACAGATTAAATATATTTTTTGAGCTTTTTTTTTCATGTACTATTTTGGCATACATGAGTTACAAACACAAGCCATGGGAAAAAACATAAAGGTACATATATAAGAAGCATGCAATATTGATACATGACAGAAATGGGTAATAAACATAAATATTTTAAATAGACTATTGAAAAAAAAAAGGCCAAAATCCTCATTTTCTTAGATCAGTTCCACGGTAGCATTCATCCTCGAGAGCCAATGTTAACATCTCTGTGCAAAATTGATCATCTGGTTTCAACCACAAAGCCTGAACACAGATAATTTAAACCACCAGTCATCAATATCCAGTGACTCTTCAACAGTATAGACTGTTTAACAGCAAATTGTATTTATCTGAAATCTATGAAAGCTGAGTTGGTCTTTTCTCCATAGTGAGAACCTGAGATTGGTTTTTAAAATACATACCGTATCCAATCAAAGTTGGAAAACACTCTTTAAAAACAAAACAAAAAAAAATGATATAAATTTATTATCTTCCCCGTTAAAATTTCCCAATTCTTCTGACTAATTCAGGTAACATCCAACAAATGGACCATGCTATGAATTTGGCTAACTCGAAATGAATGTGTCTAACAAAGAAAGAGAACATATGACGAGAACACATGGATGGCTATCATGGCACATCTCAAAGCATGGACCTCGGTGTTCATCAGGGAGAAGGAAACCTCTCCTTTCTTGGGAAAAAATTGGTCCAGATTGAAAGGTTTTTTTTTCCTTGCAAAAGGGCTCTTTATTTCAAGAATGGTCCTTCATTTTGTTTATCCTTTTCTTTTCTCTTAGGAGAATCCTCATCTCCTTTGTTCAAGGGGCATCTTTATAAACAAGATCGCTCTTATATTTCACTCAACAACAAAAAAACAAAAAACCACTGAATGGATGGTTTTAAGAAAATGAATTTCAACATACAAATGGCATGAACAAGCTAAGGAGATCAACTCAAATGGCGTGATTTTTGCATGAAGTTAGTTCAGAATATAAGATTGGGTATGAGCTAGTGACTTTTTGAGTTAGACCTCCATGATTCTTCATGTATTGGATCATCAGATTAGCCAAATTGCCAACAGATCACAGGTCAAATTTCTACTCCATGTAAAAATAGAAAAAAAAGAAAAACAAAATGAAACTTCAATGTTTAGCTATGGAGAAAATGATGCATGACTGCTTTAGTTTCAGGACATTCTTTCATCCCATAGATCATTGTGAGTTTATAGATTTTGAAACTTTAAGTAGACAAGTTATTACTTTCCAGTTAATGTACCTTGATCTATCATTGAGAGCTTTTTTAAGGAGTTGGTTTGAATGAAAGTGTAGGATCCATTTAAGGATTTCATTCCCTTATAACCATAGATAGTAATCCATTTCAATGCAAGATTCATTAAGCCAGATGCACAATAAAATAAAACAGATTTTGTTCATGAAATGATGGTGACTGTGATGAATAAGTTCCACAGTAACATACCTTGTGGTAATAGGTGATTGCAGAATTGAAATCATCCTGAAAAGGGAAACACAGATCCATGAACATTTAGACCATATTACATGGTGAAGGTACTGATATGCACAGTAGGTAAAACTGCATCTTGTAAAGAACAATCTACTATATATGTTCAAAATCATAATACTTTGATATCACTTGTAGGATAAAGAAAGTTAAATAAAAGATGTGTTCCCTGATTCAAATGTTGATTTCAGAGGAACTACAACAATATATGTATGAAATGTTCATATTCACATCATGGAAAAAAACGGCATCCACATGGTAGGAGACAACATTGTCAGGTACCAAAGCTTTTGCAGATGTATTCAGAATTTTATAATGTAAACCAATGGGAATCAAACACCTCTAATTTTTATAATTCTTTAATCAGATGTTTCAGTGTGTGAAATGACAACTCATATTTATGTTATAAGTCACGAAGATTAATATATCGAATTAGCATTACCCTCATATTATGTTGATTAACGATCCTTTTCTCTGTTGCAACTAGTGAAATTGTATGATGTAAGCATGTTTTAGCTTTCACAATGTAAAATCATCATATTATTTCAAAGCATTAGCTCAATTGGCGTTTGAAAACACTGCCTAGAAAATCATTCAATAACATCAATGAGTACCTGCAGATGGTAAGTATAGGCCAAACCAGCATAAGTGCTTAAACTCCGAGTTGAAAGGGCAAGTGCTTTCTCATAATACGAGATCGCTTCACGGTACATCCTGGAGGAAAAAAATTACAATTTGGAGTTTTCTTCTTGACGGGGAAAGAAAGTATCAAAAGTGTTAATACAGCAAAATATGGAGAAGTAGGGTGATCAACCTCCAGATGTAACTTGTGATGTAGGCATAACACATGTACTCAAATAGGACAATTTCTAGCAAAGAGGTAGTAAGACTTAATTTCAGTCAGATGGAATATGTGTAGTAACCCATTATCCATATAACATCAAAAGCACTTTTAGATTCAATGATTATTTAATTAGTAAGTTATCCAGCATCGACCCTTGGTGGCCTTTTAGTTAATGATGGACTGAAAATATCATATCCATATCCATCATTTATGTGCCTTCAGTTGAGTAATTATAGAAAATTTATAAATAATACAAATAAATGAACATTTATGTGCCTTCAGTATATTAAAAATTCAGCCTCAATGACTCATAATAAATAATTAAAAATCCTAATGCACGCTTATGGAAAATAAATGAACATGATGAAACAGCACCTCAAAAATTGCATAGAACTTACTTTAGTTTCCTTAATGCATGGGCAAAATTTACCAAAGTTGGTTCCCACATTTCACTTAGAGAATATGAAATGCTGGCCAAAGTTTTCTCAAACCACCGCACCGCCTTTTGATACCTATAAGAATAACAAAGGAAATATAAGAAATGTTGAGTAGATAGAATACATGCTCCACAAAATTATTGGTACACGTTCCATCGGGCATGATATCAGAAATAATGCATCATTCTTTAAAGGCTATAAAGAATGGTTAGTTAACCATATTGACCCCTTAGAAATGATATCAGAAATAATGTTACCACTCCATGCACTGCAATTGCTGATATTCTAAATAAATTGCTGATGCGCATGCACCATGCTAAGATGGATGTAGGATGAGAAGGTTGGGGGGACGAAGGTCAAGAAGATAAACATTAAAATTTCACTACAATATGATGAAACTTTGTTATTTCAATTTCTGATTAATCAATACAAAAGTACAGAGTTATAAGTTTTATTTTCTTGTATTGCTTTTTATTATTTAAAGAAAAAATTAAGATTTTTTAGCTTTTTTGTTTTCTATTTAAAACTTTATCCTTCAACATGCATATCTAATCCTACACAAAGCTTTTTTTTCTATAGACGTTAGGGATTTGACAATTTGAACTTCATCATTTAATTTTTATGTCAATATATCATTAGCAAATGAAAATATGAACCTCGTACAAAGGAGACGAGTTTTCCATTATAAGCAAACAAAAATAAAAGAAACCAATCATTTCCAATACCAGAAAGGTCATGTAACCCTCAATTACAGATCTATCCCAACACCCATCCTCATCTCAATGACTGCCGACACATCCTCAACCCCAAAGATGTGTATCCCTCAACCCCAAAAAAGATAATAAATACATGTTCGAATGGTCGCCCAATAAGATCTACTACTTTTTTAGCACACCATTATGCATTAATCAAATATCCCATCAAACTGCTTAGGGAGTTAGGGTATTGATATAATGAGATTGGATTGTTTGCTTCAATATCCCTTTTTTGTTCTAAAGTTGAATCACCTTCACATGTGGGCCGCATTTTGGAAGTGCATTGAGTCCCAAAGATGCCCTCAATTCTATAACAAATCGCTTTGCTAAAAATGATACCCACGATTCACTACGCCTTACATAAATAAATTATATGCCCTTCATGAGCCCACTTGTTCCAATCAGTCAGTCTCAGTAAGGAATTTATCCAGCTATGAGAACCCGATTGGGACCTTAGTCTCCCAAATTGTTTATAAAAATTGGTCACCACATGCACATAAATTGAGTGCTCTTAAGAATTCGGGAGAAGTGTTTCCATCATAAAGCTTATAGTGCTTTAAGTGATCAAGTCAATGGTGTCTTCTTCCAAATCAACTCGAACCTCTTAAAGGAACATTGACAATGCTTCCACCTCATTTGACTTCGTTTTTGTCATCTCTCTTCCCAATCTTGGACATCACTTTCCTCACAAATCAAAGCATCGCATATGGCACATGAAATCCACCTTGTCAGGAGCTACCCGGGAATATACGAGTCGGAGATGAGTCCTTGAACCAAAGATTTGTCCAAAAGTAGGTAGACGATCTATCCCAGGGTTTAAATTGCACTGCATCCATTGAATTTGCGTCCCTCAATATTCCACTCCAAACTAGAGGCACCTGGTTTCATCCTTCTTGGTTCAAAGTCCAAGCATTCATATACCATTCTAGCCTGTAGAGATCTGAGGTCAAGTACAATCCTCCACCACTTTCTCAATAATGCTTTGTTAATTGTTCTAAGGTAGAGGACATCCAATTCTCCATGCTCCTTAGGAAAACATATAATCTCCCACTTTATAAGGTGACTTTTTAAGCCCTTCTTGTGTCCCGCCCATAAGAAACAATTTTAAACTTTCTGTCTCCTCCATAAGGTAGAGCACTTTCATAATAATGCTTTGTTCATTATTCCAAGGTCGAGCACAACCAATTCTCCATGCTTCTTAAGAATACACATAATTGCCCACTTTATAAGGTGACCTTTAAACCCTTCTTGCGTCCCACCCACAAGAAACAACGCCAAATTTTCTCAATCTCCTCCACTATCGGAAAAGGAACTTGTAAAATATAGAAGAAAAGAGGAAAACTAGTGACGACTGCTTTTACGAGAAACACTCTCCCTGGGTCCCTCCAAGGCTCAACATCCTTCATTTCCAACCCAGGAATTTACCCACGAAACAGTCAACCAATGGTTTCCAATCCCGCTTTCTCAATGTATCTTTTGGCCACTACAATCCAATTACATGAGCACATGAAGTCACCTCTATCGTCCAGTGGATTCGAATCATCTCATTTTTTTGTGGAATTTCACTTTCCAAACCCGAGATCATCGTAAATTACTCAATGTCCTCAGTACAAAAAAGTAGATTGTCGGCTGCATCTATCTATATCACCAACCATGAGTTATATTTTATATTTCAACAATGTTCGTAATGCTTTTGTACATTTTTACCCTTAAAATTTTAGTAAAACTCATTCGTATTATAAAGCATTATTTCTTCTCCTAATCTTATCTTAAGATTTTAAATAGATAATGTATTTTATAATTTTTTGTATAAACAAATTCTCTAACAAATTAATTAAAAAAGAATCCATATTACATATTCATCAAACTTCATTAAATTTTAGAAAATTTATAGTTTTAGAGCATTTTGAATAATTTTTAGATAATTATTGTTATCAATGAATGGGTATATTTTCATTTTTTTTTTATTTTATTATTTTGTTGGTGGGTCATTTTTGGGGATTTATTAACATATCATTTTTTATATATGACGTATGACTATTTTGTATTTTGAAACATTTTGAAAGAATGGTGGTGTATGGAAAATATTTAACTTCGTATTGATATACAATATATATTTATTATATTAATTTATTTGTTGTCGTGTCTTAACCGTACCCGTGCACTATTTTTTCAAAAATTGTTGTTTCGCCATGTCCCCGTGTCCCGTGTCCGTGCTTCATAGCCTACAAGTCATTATGAAAACATTCCATTTATGGTACATCCTCTTTAAATACTCAAAACTTTTTGGAAGAACTCTAGGAGATAACTGTCCATAGTCCAAGACCATTGTCATCGTCCATATCGAGTTAGCTTCTTTCCCTTCCATTTATTGGAGAGGTTTCTCCATTCTTTGCCTCATCTCCTCTAGGACGGCCTTCATGTCTTTATCCACCCATGTCACAAAACACGCTCTTAGCGTCAAGAAATGATTTTTGAAGAAATCATTTATATGGGCTTCAATCTCTTATCTTCCTTCACTCATCCCCCATCTAGAGTTTATTTATGTAGTTGCACCTTGACCACTATTATTGTTCTAAGAAAGAATCTGGTGTG
Source organism: Acorus gramineus (assembly GCA_030737835.1). Taxonomy (NCBI): domain Eukaryota; kingdom Viridiplantae; phylum Streptophyta; class Magnoliopsida; order Acorales; family Acoraceae; genus Acorus; species Acorus gramineus. The sequence goes on along the minus strand of JAUJYN010000066.1, from coordinate 101,819 downwards.
GTTGTCCCCCACCCCACCCCTTGAGCCACGTCACTCTTGATCATTGTTGTCATTCAACCACCTCCTTTCTTAAGATTCCCATCAATTACTGTTTTGGGTGTTATAGTATCACATTACAGCATTGAAAAACCTGTCACCATCAGGTTGATCAGGTTATCTGAGCCTGCAGATCAAACCAACCCACCTTTTTGCCTTGAGCTGACACACCCAACCAGCATGTCATATCTCTCACCCAATTCGAACATGTTACCCTACAAAATTTTGCTCCATGCTGGGCTAAAAAATTAGCACAATCAGATCCAGCCTCCTATCACCTTCCTTTTCACCTTCAGCACGTGGCCATTTGAAACTGAAAGTAGAGTGGGTCCCACCATATAAGTTTCCAAACAAAAACCTTTTTTATCCTTGTTACATGGTGAGATCCCATCCACCCATTTTGTGTCCCATAGTCATGGGAGGCCGAGTGAGTGTTTTGTCCTCATGTTACCATGTTTTATGAGCTCACTGATGTAACCGCTTCTTGACTCATTTTCCCTGTTCTTCCTCATTCTACCTTGCTAAGTCAACGCCCCTTCGCATTGTGACCTCTAAATTTAAGTCGTCTCCTTCTTGCAATAGCATGAACCACCTAGTCTCATCCTCCATAGCATGTCACCCCCGTTGGTTTTCCGGTTTCGATATAACACTTGAATAAGGAAATTTCAAACAAAATTAATATCTAATAGTCAAAATTAGAGTTGCACTTAGAGTTGAGACATATTTAATTGTAACTATTTAAAGATGTTAACCAGATAATCAAGTTGGACATTGGATGGCCTGAGATGCATAGGGTTTCGGACATACTTGCCCCCAATATTCACAAGCCATTAACATGCTATCATAGTTTAAAACCATGTGCGGACCGCATGTGCGGTGGGATTTGCACATGGCTTATGCAGCCGCATGTTCACACACAGGGTGAGGCAGCTGTGCGGCCAGGGGTTCGACCGGAACTTCGAATGTCCTCTGTACATTTGAATTGCCGTTCGAACGGCTTTCGAATGGTATGTTGTCGTTCGAATTACCGTTCGAACAACAATTCGAACCCAGAGGAGGGTTTTACCTTTCAAAGTCAGTTCAAACTGAACTCCGAACGCCCTCTCTACATTCGAAGTTCAATCAAACTAAACTTTGAATGCCTTTGTACATTCGAAGTCAGTTCGAACTTGGACGGCACATGTGCGGCATACGCCGGGGAGGGGGGGGGGGTTGCACTCGGGGTTGCACATCCACATGCAAGCTGCACCTCGAATTATGCATGCTACTATGTATGCTCCTCTGCAGCAACCATATAAATTACCCTTTCCAATTTAAAAATTTTAACATTGGGTTCCACATAAAACATCAGCCCACCACTATCGACTGTGATGCGCTATTTTATACATCTCACACAACTAGGCATCTAGGCTTCAATTCCACATAGACAAAACTCTGATACTTGTGCCAGTCTAAAATACTCCTAGGCGTCTGTAAATTTATTTAGCAATATTACATCCAACTATATGCTCCTGAGAGCGCATACTTTATGTTTGAATAACATAATTCTAAATTTATAAAATAAATATTACTTATTCAAATAGAAATGTGATGCATGTAAAATGTGTGTACCTTACACACACTGCTGACCTTTCTCTACTCATCCCATTAAATATTGTTTTTCCAAAAAAAGGAACTCAAGCCTTTATATTGTCAGAATAGGGGGTTGATAAAATGAAATAGGCAATGTAGCTTAAAATAATGTGTTTTGGTTTAGTTTATGAATTCTCATGCATGGTGAGTGGGATGGGTTATTATGGTAGTGACACCACATGCACTTCTTCATGCGCAATGTATTCTAAGTGGTGAACATTTAGTCACATCTATGGCCTTTCTATTCACCATAAAAACCTGTTTTTTTTTCTTTTTCAAGGCATGAAAGTTTTGGGCCCACATACAAAACATGCATTCTATTTTTGCCGTTCTATGAGAGTGCGCCATGTGGCACTCTCAATCCACCTTCAACAAATTTCTTTTCCCCCATCGATTTGTGTTCTAAATTTCTAATAACACATCAAGTCCATCTTGAAAATTCATCTGTCATTGAGGAGATCCTTGCCCATTTAGATGTCTATCATTATTTTGTTACTTTCTATTTTCAAAGTATCTTTGAACTTCTTCAGTTAAAGTTTTAGTTTTTAGATAATTTTCCTTAATAGAGGTCAATCAAATTTTGGTAGCGCTAACAAGGAGAATCCATTTTATTTTACGAATTAAACTGATAAGCGTTAAGAAGATATAAATGTATTCCAAAAATGGGGACAAACCCCATCAAGCCTTGTTAAATCCATCAAAGCAACCCACCCATGAAATTCAATACTAATTTGTCTAATGCAACAGCAATATCTAATGACTACTCCACAAGATACTAGTAATCCAGGGGTATGACTACTGCACAAGCTATTAGTAATCCAGGGGTATACAAGATTAAGAAAACCAATATGCTCCCAGCAATGTCAACTGCCAATGGCATCACCTAGGAACTTCAATAAAGCACAACATGAGACACATATATGTTATTATACAGTGGCCTGGACAATGAAAGCAACAATTTTCATAAGTATAGCAAGTAGAAGTGTCTTGCTTGGGACATCTCATTTTGAATTGTCCAAACACCTTGCATGAGCTGACCTAGACAAACAGAAAGGGTATAAAAAATTGCAAAACAAACAACTTTCCAAACTGTTTTCTATGCATTTGGTGACATGGCACATTGGAACCACCACAATCATTCATCAACTGAAAAACAGTCTACAAATTATTGTTAATGCTAAAAGGGTACATACGCCATAATCCATATAAATGGAGATTACTGCTCGTCTATATTTGATTCTAAAACCCAAAAATAGATCAAAGAATAAAAAATTGGCAGCCAGAAATATCAAACAAAAGATGGTTCTTTTAATATTTTAGCACATTGTTTACTGGTGAACTCACGTACATAAATCACTGCTATGTGCATTCCACTCACCTTTGCCTGAAAAAGGTGTTCAAAAAACATTGCCCTTGATAGAACAATAATATATGTAGCTAATGGCAATTCCATTCATGTACTAAAAACCAATCCAGCAATATTTGTAAAGCATTCTCGCTGATATATTCTTTTGTGTAACATAAGAAAATGGACAGGATGAAAGAAAACTGAACTGAAACATGAAAAATAAAAGAAAAAAAAAATTTAATAAGGCAACTCACTCCTTTGTGTGATATGCAACAACTCCTAGTTCATTGTAAACAAGTGGATCTGAGGGACAGATTGATTTTGCCTGCATAAAAAACTACCAAAAGAGACCAAACAGATTCAGCATTCAGACATGATTTATTCTGAGGATTTACTCATATAAAAACTTTGCTACGTTTTACATAAATGCACAATAAAGCACAAGCACAAGAATTTGAATATTGCTTAATATAGGTTTGAGATATTGTTTTGAACACATTAGACCTTATGGTTCGCATAAATACACAAATTCATGGTATTATACTATTATGTATAACTGCAAAATATATATTAAATTATCAATGCCATGGAGTGGCCAATAAATATTCAGCGAGTATTAGATATCTGACATGGACACTTTGAACATGTACAAGTATCCATACAAGGAGATTGTTACACATTGTATAGGTAGAACAACAAGGATTCACTCTGAATTTGGTAATTTACCTAGAGCTGTGATGTTTTAAAAGAGCCAAACATTATTTTTTTCTGATGAACAGCAAATAAGTGAACATCAGATAGTTTGTCGATGTTTCAGCAGACAAATAAGAAGTCTCTAATACAGCTGACAATGACATAAATGATTACAGTAAACAGTTCAATTTACGGAGAAAAGGTAAGAATGTTCTGGCAGGTGGAACCAACAAGATGTGGGTCAATGATCCTTGTCATGTAAATAAATTTTTTTTTAACAAAAAAAGAAAGAAAGAAAGAAAGAAAAGAAAACAGAATAATTTATGATAAAAGTGCCACCTGCTCTGCTAGTTTAAAATTGTGTGTCCGCATGCATTCCATTCCTATGTACAAGGTTGGTAGATGACACCTGTTATAGAGAATAAGAATGTTTTTGTTAGTGCACGAGTGAGATTTAAAAAATTGCTTGAAAATGAAGACTATAGTTTTACACCCACAAAAAAATATAGCTTCATGAAAATGAGGCAGTGTTTTGATGGTCGGTTTGTTTGGTTGGTGTGGCGGTCCATTTTGGCTTTCCAAATTTATGGATTGCTTTAATTTGTTTATTGGGAGTCCCCAGTTTTAAGGTCAACTTCACCCTTTTATCGGAGGAAAAGTGCCATACCTCATCAAGGGGTACAAAGATTCCAAATCAAAATCCACACATGGTGACCTCCCACACCCCCCCCCCCCCCCCCCCCCAACCCAAAAGAAAACGAAAAAGAAAAGAAAGCGAGCACATTTACTGGGGGTTTTATGTATTGATGGGTGAGGCTTATTATGTGTGGGAGTGTGATTCCATTATGCAGCCAAGCATGGATCAATTTGTAGGCCAAATTCATTAGTGTAATAAGTAATAAACAGAAAACCACATATATAGACATCCCACTGCTCTGAATAGAGGGCTTTTTAATTGTTCATGTAAAATTAAAAAAAAATTTAAGGTCTCCATTAACTGAACTTAAAATAAAACTGTAGCTTTCTTTGAACATATACTATCAAAATATATACCTAAATGGATTAAAAAAAAATGTGTTATATTTTTTTTAATACAAAAATCAAATTTTATTCTCAGATAGTAGATTAGTAACAAAAGAATTCAACTTTGTTTCCCTCAACTAAAGAAACTGTAATTCAGTTTTATGAATAATAGATTAATAGTTCCAACTGAACTGGGGCAAATTTTAAAATTATCCCAAATCAACCACCACAATAAGTGCATGTTGAAGAAAAGCAGAATATTACAAGGAATAATGAAAGAATTTGAAATAGTTTAGCTTCTCAGAATTCTTGTTTGCAATATTCCCCAATATTATTTAAAAAATTTGAAATTTATTTTCACAAAATATTTTAGATTTAAATCAATTTGCAGAATGCACCACCTGCCACATCAAATATATTTATGTGATGGCTGATCTCTGTATGGATATTGCATCTCATCATAATCCTCACTAGTCACTACAACAATTCCCACAGTGCTAGAACAATTACACAAATTACTCTACAATAAGGGATTTTGTTTCTCGGGGGAATATTGTGATTAAGCTAAGCCACTTTTCCACAATGTATTATATATTCAGAAATGACCTGTATATTTAAGAAGTTCAACACATGAATGTATTTGTACACTTTTCCTTTACAATTGGCATGACGATCATTTTAAATAGAAAGAGTGATCTTTGGATCCTCAGTTGCATGTGATTGAAGAATGTAATCACTAATGAGACATTAATCACTAATGAGACATTCATTTTTGTTGTTTCAGCTGCTTTCCTCAAACAAATCTAAAAAAAATTATTGGCATTTCTCAAGGATCAGAATTTAATCAATATTTTCCTTCCCACAAAAAAATTGGGACAAATATGACTGAGATTTTTGGCAGGTAGATGAAATATTGGCATGAGAAACAAGAAATAATCAATAAAAAAAAAATTAAATTCGTTGTAACTGATATGCATTGACAGCCACATGCACATTCCACATACTGAGATCTTCCAAGGAAACCAATAATTCAAACTATAGAAATTATATTTTTAATATTTGCAGTTCAATGATGATATCACATTTCAAATAGGAAAACAATTCCTACAGCTCTACCAAATTGTATTCATCTTTTCATAAATTCAATTTATACATGCAACATAGTATGGCTCAATTTATTTCATTCTCATTATCCATGCTGAACAGTAACTCTTCAAAAACCTCAAACTATAAAATAAATAACGATACTGCACAACAAGAACCATTTATTGTCTTTTCTCATATCAAGACTGGACAAAAAGCAGAATAAATTGTTGGTCTTTAAATATTTCCATAGTATAATTACCCTGGAAACAACCTAGCTCCAGTGCGGAAAGCAGCCATTGCTTGATCACTCTCTTCTTGGGCAGCATAAGCATTACCGAACCCTATCCAGGCAGGTGGAAATGTTCCATCCAGATTTGTAGCTTTGCTAAAAAAAAGTGTAAATACATTCATCAAAAACAAATATAGCTAGTTGAACATGCTAGAAAGGAAAAATCACAAACCTTATTTTAGAAATGATTCTAGGGTCAATAAATGGAACCAAACATACACAAGATCTCATCTCAATCCTCTTAGAAATCAACCATAATAAAGTTGGAAAGGAGAGAATAATGTTATTTCTGCACATCACCATCATAAAGCTTCTTTCAACAAAAAGAAATTAACATTCCATAAGTGTTTTAGCACAAAACCCCAAGGGAAAAATCACTTTTCCTTGACTCAATTTCCCTAAGGGAACTGATTGAAGGGAAAGTGACTTTCCCTTTGACATTGAAATGTAGTTTGTGAGAATAGAAGTGAATGAGACCAACAAGTGGTGGACACTATTGGAAAGTTTTTCCATTTGGAAAACATGCAAAAAAAAAAATGGAAATCGACTGATTAAAAATTTCCCTTTAGAATTGAGGCTTGAAACAGATGAATTTGCATCCTTTTACATGTCATTCAGTTTCACACTTACATCAGTTTGCCATAACCTCCATAAAATATCTTAAAACTGTTCTGTCATTTGAGCAAATCGATCAAGAACTGTTTTTTGGGCAGCTGCACTTTCATTTTGTTAGACAGATAAACTTACTGACAGATAAACTTTCCCCTTTAACATCTAGACAAATATTTATATCATATCACAGAATTTATGATAGTCATTCACTGTAGGAGACTAAACAAAAAGGTGAACAAAGTTGTTGATACATCATAATTAACAGTCATCTTTGTAGAAGAAATTAACATTTATCTTTGTAGAAGATTGAACTGATAAAAAAAAATAATAATAATCAATCAGCACCATTAACAATCATATACATTATCGATTAAAGCAAGGAATTCTTAATAAAGACTATTGCAACAGGCATACCCATATAGACCAACATACAACAATTTCCTAGATGTGAGTATTTCTTCAGAAGGGCATTGTCCTTTGTCCTTACCCAAAATATCTCCGAGCCTGGTCAAACTTCTTGATACAATAGTAATAGCAACCGACAGCAAACCATGACAAGGCCCTGATACACAATGTTAAAATCTTGATCAGCAAGTGTTTCCAATAGTCTACAATAAAATAAAGATTTAAATGTCAACAACATCCAATGGACATCAAAAGTAGTGGCCATCTGGCATATAATTATTACCATTTATCAAAGCTTATCCCGGCCATAGTAACAAAGTGCGCTGAACTTTTCAGAAAAGTAAAAATCTCTAGAGCCACAATAATTGTGTAGATTTAAAACAAAATCAATTAAAAATCACATCTTATAGACAAATTGTTGAACATTTAATTACCTAGTAAACGAGAATTTAACAATAAGAACATTTTAAAATAAAATTACGTTTAGAACATTCATAATAATGGTAAACAGTCCATTTTTTAATTTAACATGGTGATATTTGTTAGAACTGAAATTCTTTTGATGGCTTTTTACCCTTGCAATTACTGTAGAGTACCGAGGTTTGGGGGTCCCATCAAGGGACAGAAAATCATCGTAGAATAAAATGTGAAGCATGAACATCTCACATATACAGATAAAATCCATAATATCAAATGTTAGTTTTCAGGCCAAGCCATTCAATCACAAGAATAAGAATCGAGGGGAACAACAGTGATCTTTTATTTGTGATTTTGAAAAAAACCACATACATCTAAATCCTCGACATTCTTCAAATATCTTTAATAATATTTATAATGAATGACTGACTTGCATAGTCAGTTATACACAATAAAGAAATGAGAAAAAATACTGAAGCAAAAAAAGATAAGCAACATGTACTCACTTTTGAGGATAATCCCTAACCAAATTGCAGGCCATGAGATAGAGTTCATTTGAACGACCAAGCTCCATGGTGGCTGCTAAATGCACTAATGTACATTTCATATGAAAAGGATCTCTTTCAAGTAGCCTGTCATATGTATGGTGCACATAGAAATAGAGAATATCAAGTTTAAGATATTAGTGTGTCAGGTCAAAACAACTTTTACCAACTTACATGGAAGTTAGCTCAAGGCACTTCTGATATTCACCACACTGATGGTAATACTCTGCTTTGCAAGCTAGCAGATCACTGTTGTTTTTCAGTGTATGAATAGAGGAGGGATCTGGAGGGCCAATATGACAGCTTTCTTTCTCTAGTTCTGCGAATTTCGATTCCACGACATTCTCTTTTTCATACTGAATTTAATTAAAGAGAAAAAGCCCTCAGATTACAGAAGTGAAACAGTAATGATGCTAAAGAAGAAAATCAGTTTAGTTGAAATATAGATCACTCATTGGTGAAAAACTCTTTTAACATACTAATCATTGATAATGCAGTCTAAGCTTCCAATATCTAACTCACCTTCTTTATCAGACATGAATAGAATGTGGATAGCCAGCTATCTTCTGGAGCAAATTGCAATGCTGATATGAGGCTTGTTTCTGAATAACAGAATTGTGCTCGATGAGTTAACTTTTGGTAGATACAGTAGGGGATTACAGAAAACACGATTAATCTCTAATAATCATGCATGCATGACATTCTTAATACATATACCTACCCTTTATTTTTTTGAAAACTATACAGCTGAGTGATTTCTAATTACAAAAGATAATCCCCGAGACCCTGACCACAAAAAAACTATGAAGACAAGTTGGCTTACCTTCTTCACATGTCAGCATGTAGTTCTCAACTAGGCATTCCAAAGCCTGCCATTTGGTGCAAAATAGAGTCATGAGATATAATGGAAGACTATGGTGCGATGAATATTTCTAGAAATGAAACAAAGAGGGTTCTATATAATACAGCATCACATAAAACTTGCAAAACTTGGAAATATAGAAAATTAATTTTTCTGTCTACAATTTCAAATAATCCGGTGCTGTCAAAAGAAAACCATAGTAAAGATTTCAGACCAACAAAATCTGGTGCAATATATCATGTTTAGTATACAATAAAAGCACCTTCAATTTAAAGATCTTGTTTAGGAAAAACTACAGCATTCCTATAACATAAGAAACATTCATGACATACCTCATAACATAGAGGATCTGCCTTCACAGCAGCTTTGTACCTTGTGGGATGAAAAGCAAAGTGATTTTGTGAGCTTTTTAAGACAAAAGATAAGAAGTACAAAGTAGAAATAAATGATCAACATTTAAAAAAATAATTGAATTGGAACATGTAGGTATATATTCTATTTATATACCTCCAGGATAATACAGCATATTCTGCAGGCCCATCGAAGGCTACTTGACATTTAACAACAGAAACTCACTCGACAACAAATTATGTAATTTCATTATAAAACTGAAAACCTGGTACCAGGTAACAAATAGCAAGAAAAAAGGTAAAAAATGGACAGTTAAATTTTCACAAGCATGAAAAGTGATTTTCTTCTTTTTGGCCTTTTAGAACTTGTTTAAAATCAATTATCAAAAATTCAATTGAGCAAGACGAATAAGTGCAATGGAAAATCACCTAAAATCAATATTTTGAAAAGGCCCATTTTAACAGCTTTTCAAAAAATTGATTTTAACCATTTTTTCACACATAAGTTAATGGCCACCCGCCATATAACCCAATTTAATGTTTGGAACATATTAACTTGGGATACAACTTTTTTATACACAAAAGCAGTCCATAATTGGTTCCAAAAGTTAGTTAACATGATATTGGTCAAACTTACAATATCTTTAGAACCTCACTTACTGAAAGTTGAGCTGATGACCTTCATTCCTTTTTAACTTTGTGCGGAGACCCCTCGTCTCCTTCATTGTTCAGGGGCATCTTTTTCCTATTTTCTTTATAAAAAAAAAGGTTGTGTTTGTTTATGATTTCTTTTGGGAGACTTCTTTTTATTCTTGCCTTGATTTTTGTGTTTTTTTTTATTATTTTTTTGAAAAAGACACAGAACCTATCTTATTAATAAAAAGAATCCCCAGAACAAAGGAGATGAGAGATCCCCGTACAAAATAAAAGGAAAAGAAAAGGGAAAAAATGAGAGACTCCACGAGATGGGATATCATTTAAAAGACTCCAAAGCTTCACCTCCCGGACCATAAGGTGCGACGGTGTATCAACACCTACAATCATCATGACCCACCCAATCTCTAAATAGTGAGGAAATGGCCATCCAAATTTTTTCCAAGTAGAAATTCTTGTGGTGGAAGACACAATCATTGCACGTAAGCCAAATGCACCAACACACTACATGAGGGATTAACCATTTGACTTTAGCGAGATTGATTCAGTCACCTCTCTTTCGCCTCCTATAAAACCCAATGCCTCATTCCATCTCGTTAAACGAGCAATGGGAACCAAGAACCGCTCCTACCTTTTCCCATATCTTCATGCTAAAGGGACACACGAAATAAGATGGTCCCTTGTCTTGTTATCCAACCCACAAAGCTTACTTCTGCCCCTTTCAACCAATTTACCTTGGTAAGAACCTTGTCGAGCGTGAGCAACCACATGAAGCATTGAATCTTCAAAGGAGCAAGTGAGCCCCAAATGAGGGGCTCAAACCAGATAGAGAGGAGACTTTCATGAGGATGCTTTTTAGTTTCCTAATTCCTATAAAAGGTTTTCATGGAAAAACCAGTCCGCAAGGACAACTTCCAACTCACTGAATCCTCTTCTTCCAATTTCAAATTTACTCTTGGAGAACCGCAAATATTTCTGCTTCAATATCATCAAGGTTTTTGTCATAAATGAGGAATCAAATGATGGAATGGCCACCATATGTGAAAGGGTCGCTAATGAGTATTGGAGTCATTATATAGGCATGTTGTTGGCCTATTTCTAGAGGCCCAGGGGTTGGGGGGCAACGCCCCCCATGGGCCGCAGGCCCCCATGTGGGGAATCGCCAATTGGGCGCACTGTGGTTCGGGGGCAGCGCCCTGACTCAAATTTTTGTCATGGGTATTTTGGTCATTTTCTGTTTTTAGAGTTTGTACATCTTGTAACTATATAAGGACCTTTCAGCCTCCATTACTTAATACAATATTATTCCATTTATTTTTTCTATGAGATCATTCTCATCAAGCATCAACCGAAAAAATTGAGGTATAGTGATGCCGGAGAAGCACCGTAAAGCCCATCGTCCTCCCAAAAATTGATTTACATGCCCTTGTCAGGGAGGAATTGAATCTCCTCTTTGATTTCCAAAGCCATGTCAAAGATTTCTTTAAAAACCTTCGAAAGAGCAACTCTAGGATTGGGGCTCAAAAAGAGTCTAAGAAATGGGGCGAATTCTTGATCTCTCTCAATATCTCTCTCAATTCGAAAATCCAGAATATGAATTGTCATGGATTCCTTTTTCATGTAATCCTCTTTAATTAATCATTGGATTCTCCTAAAAATGTTATTTCAATTATAACTTGTACACCCTCAAAATCTTCCTTTTTGGATCTACAAATAAGATCCCATTTTACTAAATGAGGTCCTTTACCGCTTCCTTGTTGATTGAATGTTTTCATTTTCTCTGTATTTTTACTTTGGAGGTCCTTCATCTCCATTTGTACAAGGGGCATCATTGTATAATATGAATGCTTCAACCTTTTCTGGAAAAAAAGTGCCATAATGATAAGTGATTCTATAACTTTCAAATAGAGTTCAACTTTTTCAAATAGTTGAGTCTATGTCAAACTACCATAGTTTACAATTGACAGCCCTTGGCTCGTGTTCAATTCATCGGTATCTGAAACTGATAAATGGATGCCATAACATATATCTCTACCAATTTTTTTTTTTAAAATGATCAAATCAAACAAGTAGAAGCTACAAATTAATTATATTATACAAAATAACAATAGCGGCTCACCATAGTCGAGCTTGAGCACGATTCTCTAAAGCTTCATATGCCTTTCCACGTAAAAAACAGATTGCTGATATTATCTATCAAAAACAGAATAAAATAATGAGTTACTACATTAAAGTTCCCCAGATCCAATGTCATCAGATTTCTACAACTACAGAGAAACCATATAAAGTTAAATATAAATGAAACACTCCACAGAAACACAAAAAACTTAAATACAGAAGCAAGATAACCCATAGATTTCTTTTACTTCTCTTATTTCTCCTTTTCTGATGAGAACTATTTAGCCCCTAAACAAAGACCTCTAACTAAAATGGTTTATTTTGAATGGAAAAAACACAGACCATAGTGAAACAAAATTTAAAAAAAAAAAAAACACTTTTCCCTTTCACTATAAACTAACATGGCATACAACAAACACATTCCAGGCAGAATTTTTGGCAGACTAAATATTTCTTCTAAGCAAACAACAAAACTTAAATGATTGCAAATGCAAGAATTATCAATCTAAAAGAAAAGAGAGCAAAAAAAAAGGCTCACATTGATCTCGTGGTCCTCGCCATCCTTGTCCAAGTACATCGCCTCGCACCCCTTAAGCCCATCGACGTTCCCGGCCTCATCCACCTTGGCATCCCCAAGCATCACCAGGCACTGGTGCCACTCCTTCAGCTCCTCCTACCATCAAAAAGAGAGGGAGATTAAAGAAAGGAAAACAAACCAAACCTAGATGGATGGAATGAAAGGGGGGAAAAGTGAATTACGAGGCACTTGGCGGCGAGGTAGCGGAAGCGGAGGTCACGGAGGACGATGCGTGAGGAGTTGAGGAGGTGGAGGGCGCGGCGGAAGTGGCGGCCGAGGAAGAGGGCCTGGGCGAGCATGTATATGTCGGTGGGGTCGGAGGTGAGGGCGGCCACCTTGTCGGCGAAGAATATGGCGGATGAGTAGAGGTGCTTGCTCACGCAGTCACGCACCACCCCTCGGAGCTTCTCCACCCCCTCCTCCCTCATTTTCCCCTCTCTTTTTTTTTCTTGATTTCTGGTCTGAATGGCTGGGGAGAATGAGAGGGGGCGGAGAGAGAAGTGGCAGCGGCTGGGGGTGATTGTAAAAAAGAGCGGGAGGGGTTTAGGGTTTCAGATTTTCCCAACCAACCAGTGGGCAGTGTTTCGATCCTGACATCCAAACGCTCGTATCATTTTTGAAAATCTTGTAAAAATTCCTTGTTTTTTACACTCAATCCATACCCTTTGATAGTGCGTTTGCAAAGACTTTTTGAAAAGCAGTTTTATAATATAATCATATATTATTTCTTAATTAATCAATGTTGATAACAAAAGTTATTTTTTGTTAGAAAAAATGATTCACAAGCCCCGTTACATAGACCCTATATAAATTTTATGAGGTGGTATTATTGAAATTACCGATAATATCATTGAATTCAATTTAGGTAACCTCTACCCTATTAATGGGACAGTTATGCAAAAGTAGAATTCTTTTGATACCCTCCTAAGTCATCCACTACTTCAAAAAATCATTCTGGTCTTCCTCTCGTCGCCCTTTTATCATATGAGAGGTGGTTTGACTACCTTTCAAGTCTTCCTCCAACTTCCACCTCCTCCAACCTCTATCTCCACTTTTTTTATAAATTCAGATGCATTTCAATTGCATTAATTTATGTGATATTTTTTCACATGTTTTTGTGATTTTATGTAATGTTGTTTTATTGAATGACTATTTTGTTATGTTCAATATATAATTCTAAGTTATATTTTCTTATTTATCTAATTGTTGATCTTTTTTTTTTTTCACGTCTTTTTCAAATAATTCAGTTATATTTTTTAAAAAATCAAGATACAATTAAATTTTAAACCATTCAATGATTTAAGATTGTTGTTTTACCTTCCAAAGTAAGTCCCACTATATACTTCTTCTTTTTTTAGTTTAAGTTAAGAAAAAGTGTCAAATATCCTATGCAAAGATGAATTGTAATGAAGGTAATAGTTTTTGTTTCTCATCTATTTTGGTTTTTTCAATCTTCTGGGCTTTGGATTCAATTACATTATATGAAATCTACATATTTAAAGTTACATTATATAAAATTCAGATACATTTTTTAAAATTCAGATATATTTTTCTAGATCCAATTACATTATATGAAATCCTAAATTTGAAAACTAAGTTGCATTGGTTATAGAAATTAATTAGGGGTCCCTGATCCTATCTCCATAATAACAATAAGTCCCTGAACTGTTTTATAATAATGATAAGTCCCTAAACTCAAAATCTATTATCTTTGGGTCCCTCAAACTAACAGAGTTACTAACAGCCATTGGAAATACCCTTTATACCCCTCCCACTTAAAACCCTCTCCCCCCAAAATCTTTCGACCACCTCTCATCTCCACTTTCCTCCCATGTGTAAAACCCTAGTCCCACCCCCTCCCCCCATCTCCACTCTCCTCCCCTATTTTACCTGTGAAGGACCGGGATCTCGAAGGGAGGTGTCGGACGGCAAAGAAGGGGAGGTCGAATCGGCCGGCAAAGAACCCCGTTTGTCGGACGGAGTTCGGGGTGGTCGAATCGGCGGCGAAGAACCCCGTTTGTCTCTCTCTTTCTTGTAGTGGGTCATTGATATTTGTTTTTGGTTATTGTGGATTTTGATTTCAATTTGGAGAAATGATTTAGTGCGTGGAGATTGATTGGTTAGTGCATTAGAGATGTTTGAGAAAGTGTTTATGTGAGATTATGGTGTGTGTTGGTGAGGGTAGTGGTTTGTGTTGAATGTGTGTGAAAATCATATCTTGCATGTCAACTGTTTGATTATTTGTGTGTGTGAAGAAGGTGAATGAAGAGGCTTGTGCTTGATGGATGAATCATCAATTGATATGGTCAATTGATCACATTTGTTTGTTTTCTAATTTAATGATTATACTTACATGATTCTTGAATTTGACATCTTGAATTTGATTTTATGATTATGATGCATATTTGTATATTTTCATTCTTATGTTATGAATATAAACTATTTTTAGATCCCCAAATTTTTCTGAATTTTTTTCCATATCCCTCCCTAAATAATCCGATTCGAACCGAACATGATCCATATCCCTCCCCAAATTTGTGACTATGGTCTCTCGGTTGTTCACCTTGATTTTAGCTTTCGAGTTCATGTTCATATCATTTTTTATGTTTTCGTTCGTTTATATTGCATTGCTTCTGATATAAAGATGACCCTGTAACACATTTTATATGCAAAGTGTTTGTTGATGTTAATCATTTTCTGTATTTCTTTTGCTCAAGAACAAAGAACAGATGTTCATCTGAAGAGCCCAAATGCTGGTTGATAAGAAGCCTTACCCACGTTCTCTTGTAGCATCTGTGGCTGAAACTCAAAACCATTTTTTTAAAAGCCTTCCCTTACATATTTAAATATAACCATAACAATATATGTAAGAAAACCATGATTTTAAAACAAAAGCCTACATATATGCCCCCTCAATAGTTAATGACTCAAGTCCGGACGAAGACATTGTTAGATGAATTCATTATTCTATTTTTTGATATAAAAGAAAAACAGTTAGTGACTCCATGCTAATTCTTTAAACATTTATCATCAACGATCTCTGTTATATTTTTAAATATTTGGCTTATGTTTTGCATTTCTTTTCCAAATTTGTTTTTTTCCAAATTCATTCTTTTTTTTTGTACACCGTTATTCTCTTCCTGTACATTGTTATGCTTCTTTGATACACTGTTATCAAAAAGAAAAACAGTTAATGACTCCATGCTAATTCTTTAAACATTTATCATCAAAGATCTCTGTTATATTTTCAAATATTTGGCTTATGTACACTGATAGTGTGAGATTACAATGTGCAGGTTCAATGGCTGAAGATGTATTTCCAACTTAATCATTTCATCTACAATGTTGAAGACTGGCCAATCATAAGGGATGATCAATGTCCACAACAATCTAATAGGTCAGTGTTATTGATATAATTTCATTATTAATTTATGCAAGAACGTGATAAGGTAATATGCTTATGTTGTTTGTAGGGTTGATTGTGGCATGTTTGTGCTTAAATACGGTGAGCACCTCATAAACGGAACAAACATGGATTTTCAACAAAATGACATTCCAAGGTTCCGAGGGGAGTACGCAGTCAAAGTCATTCGAAAAGCTAAAGAGAGTGAAAATCGGATTAAAAAAATACAAGAAGAATGTGAAACATATAAACAGCAGATGTAATGTGTTTGTAATATAATTTGGTGGTGTTGTAATGTGGTATACTGTTTTACATCGGTGGTGGTGAAGTTTAATATGGTGCTGATGTTTTATATATTTTGAACAATGTAATGTGGTATACTGTCTTACAGGTTTTATCTGTTACTGTTATAAATGTTACAGGTCATATCTATTGCACGATGTACACTGTTATGTGGAATATGTACACTGTTATAAATGCTACATGCTACAGGTTCTGTGTTTTACATTGTGCACACTGATATGCAGTATGTGTACATTGTTATAAATCTTACAGGTTTTATCTGTTACTGTTATAAATGTTACAGGTGATATCTGTTGCACGATGTACATTGTTATGCAGCATGTGTACACTGTTATAAATGCTACAGGTTCTGTGTTTTACATTGTGCACACTGATATGCAGCATGTGTACATTGTTATAAATCTTACAGGTTTTATCTGTTACTGTTATAAATCTTACAGGTTATATCTGTTGCACGATGTACACTGTTATAAATGCTACAGGTTCTGTGTTTTACATTGTTCACACTGATATGCAGCATGTGTACATTGTTATAAATCTTACAGGTTTTATCTGTTACTGTTATAAATCTTATAGGTTATATCTGTTGCACGATGTACACTGTTATGCAGCATTTGTACACTGTTATAAATGCTACAAGTTCTGTTTGTTACTGTTATAAATGTTACAGAATGTGTCTGTTACACGGTGTACATTGTTATGCAACATGTGTACTCTGTTATAAATGCGTCAGGTTATGTGTTTTACAATGTGTACACTGATATGTAGCATGTGTACACTGTTATAAATCTTATAGGTTTTATCTGTTACTGTTATACAGGTTATATCTGTTACACAGTGTACACTGTTATGTGGAATATGTACACTATTATGTGGAATATGTACACTATTATGTGGAATATGTACATTATTATGTGGCATATGTACACTGTTATATATGTTATCTGTTCTTTAGTACGATATGTTATACAGTATATGTAAACTGATAATGTTCTAAATGACATAAGCATAGGAACAAATTCAAACATACAGGAATATATCATTAATGTTATACATCATAAAGTTCTCAAATACTAGATCGTGAAAGATACATCATTCTTCAACGGCCACAGGATTCCTGCATGTCTTCTTGTTGTGTCCAAATCCCTTACATCTCGAACATCGATTGTGAGTTATCGCATCTGAACCTGCCTGTGACTCTATTCTCTTTTTCTTTTTCCTCCCTGGCCTGATCTTCTTAAACAGAGGTTTGATCAATATGTTTTCTTCCTCCTCCTCAGCCGGTCTTTGAACGCCCACCACAGGTAGGATTGCACCTGCATATGCTTGACGAAAAGTATTCGATAGAAAATACGACGAACAATAATCATAGATGGAGCGGTTTATTTTTCATACAGGTTATATTAAAAGGCAATTAACATGAATTTCATGTTAGTAACATATTATAACATGCAATTACATTCAACCATTTTTCACACATAAACTGACAATAATCTCTTGTTATTGTGTACATTGTTATAAAGAACATATTTTTTTGTTTTCATCATATTGTAACATGCATACACATTGCCTAATAAGCATAGAAAACACACAATGTACTCAATGTACATTGTTAGGTTCACTGTGCACACTTTGAGAATCTCTTAGTTCAAAAATATATACAATTATATGAAGAGTGAAACTTTAAAAATTTCATAATTTCAGAACATGCATGACTACATAAAACTGAAAATCATCGCACACTATGTCATGTACTGTATGTGTACACTGATAAGCGCACTGTGTACACCCTTACACTTTCATATTTCTAAAAACTCTCCAGTTTATGAACATTTATACAAACATCTAAGATGCATAAAATCAACACTATAACATTGAAAACTATAAAAAAGAATAAAATATTGCTTTGAACATTTAATAAAAACATACATTGGTGATGAAGGAATGAGAACCAATCGATCCGGGTCCGGGGCAACATCCGTGGTCAAGATTGGGTGTGGGGGGAGGTCGGGGTCGCGGGAGGGGATGGGGGTGGCGGATGGGGTTGTCGGAGGGGGTGGGGATCGCGGATGGGGTCGTCGGAGGGGGTGGGAGGCGCGGATGGGGTCGCGGGATGGGGTGGGAGGCGGTTGGGGGACGCAATGTGGGGCGCGGGAGGCACGGTAGAGGGGGCTGATGGAGGTGGTATCACATTCTCACCTTATGTTGAGTTTTTGGAGAGAAAGAGAGATGTTGGAGAAGAAGGAGAAAGCACATTCTATTTAGGTTGAGTTGAGGGTAAAAGAGAAATAAAAACAATAGATTGGATGGAAAAAAGATGGAAGGACCTAAACAAAATACCACTACTAACTGAGGGACCTAAAGAAAACTTAAAACAGTCCAGGGACTTATTGTTAATATGAAGATAGGGTCAGGGACCCCTAATTAATTTCCCCTTAAAAATTAGATACATTTGTCCAGATTCAGTTATATTTAATAAAATCCAGATGCAGATTTAAATTTTAAAATCCAGTTGCATTATAAATTCAATTATAATTAAAATTCAGATACATTATTCCAGATTCAGTTACATTATGTGAAATCCATATACATGTTTAATTTTGAAAACTCAGTTACATTGAAAATTCAGTTATAATTAAAATTCAGATACATTGTTTCAGATCCAGTTATATTTTATGATATCTAAATGCACGTTTAAATTTAAAAACTCAATTACATTAAAAATTCAAAAAAAAATATTATTGGATTGGTAAAAAAAAACAATGCAACTGCTATTTTGATTAAAAAATCATATAAAAAAACCTGGATTTGAATAAAATATAATAATAAAACAAAACAATGCAATGGATGCCCCCATTGATTCCCAAAAACGTAAAAAACCAGTGATGCCAAATCACTATCCTCTTTAATCGAAAAAATGTTTCCATTTCTTGTGTCAGTTTGAGTTTTCAAGAAAGAGGTGAAGAGGTGGGACCGAAGGAAAGAAAACGTGCTTTTTTTAGAAGGGTGTTTAGGTAATTTGATTTTTTAATGTATTTTGAAAATCAAACTTTCAACCAATTACACTGTGATACTTATTGGGGCTTACAAATGGGACTTATAAGTTTGGGCGTACGTAGCAGGACTCTTTTGTTGGAGTAAACACAATTTTTAAAACATTTTTTTTATTATAACCATGAGAGCAATTTTTCAATCAAGTAGGCTTATTTAGTAATCTATTTGAAGTTTTTAACTTCTTTAAGCAAAAAGCAACCCAACATGGATTGCGAAATGAGGCCTAAGCATGTTTGGATGGGAGAACATGGGAGGAATAGATAGGTATAAAGCAAAATAAAATAAAAAAACTATCTAGTTGCAAAAAATAAGGATATAATTATTTTAGAGTAGATAAAAATAAATTAATATTTGTATTACGAATTTTTTTAAAATTATGTTATTTAACCTAATTTATTTTACTGATGTAAAAATAATTCATATATCAAACCAACTATTATAATTTATCACGTCATTCCGCGATTTCCATCCCGTCGCACCCCTCTTTTTTTTCTTTCCCTTTCTCTCTCTATTCGAAACAACGCTCTTAACTTAAAAGTCCCAGCAAATCCTAAAAAAATATCATGAAAACGACATCAACATCTACTATTCCGTTCTCTTCTTTCTCAAACAATGGCGTCCTCTCCTCCTCCGCAGCAATCCCATTCTCTTCCGTCTCCACCCGCCGAAAGAGAAGACACAATTGCGTCTTCTCCTCCTCCAAACCCCCTCCGCAAATCCCAACTCTCCCTCCCAACTGCAGCGACTTGGGAGTCGCGAGACAAGTTTTCGACGAAATCCCCAACCCGGACCGCCCCATCTT
The DNA here is from genome assembly GCA_030737835.1 of Acorus gramineus. Lineage (NCBI taxonomy): Eukaryota > Viridiplantae > Streptophyta > Magnoliopsida > Acorales > Acoraceae > Acorus > Acorus gramineus. Next base: position 81,610 of record JAUJYN010000066.1, on the reverse strand, counting down.
TGCCTGGAACGTCCTCATGAACGAGCACGCCAAGGCCGGAGACCCGGACCGATGCCTCTCTCTGTTCAAAGACATGCTTGAGCACGGCATCCGAGGCAACCCCCACACCTTCTCATGCGTCCTCAAGTGCCTCGCTTCGTCGGGGTCCGTCTCGGAAGGCGCGTCCCTTCATGGGTACCTCGTGAAATCGGGTTTCGTGGCTTACATCGCCGTGGGGAATGCGTTGATCGCTTTCTATTCCAAACGAAGGAGGATCGACTCCGCGTTGTGTTTATTCGAAGGAATGCTCGAGAGAGACGTGGTTTCGTGGAATTCGATAATGAGTGGTTGCATCTCTAACAACCTCGCCGAAAAGGCTATCGGTCTTCTTGTGAAAATGCGCCTTTCAGGCATTGATGCGGATGCAATGACAGTGATGTGTGTATCGCCGGCTTGTGCAAGAACAGGTTTCCTCTGCTTTGGCAGGGCGGTCCATGGGTACTCGATTAAGTCCCGCTTTGTCGAGGAGGCCAATGTGGGCAATTCTCTGATTGACATGTATGGTAAATGCGGTGATTCAGATAGCGCGGGACGGGTCTTTCAATGTATGCATAGGAGGACTGCAGTTTCTTGGACTTCCATGATATCGACATACACTAGAGATGGGCGGTTTGATGAGGCTGTCGATCTGTTTAAGAGGATGGAAGAAGAAGGTGTTCAGCCCGACGCATTTGCTGTCTCGAGCATCCTCCGTGCTTGCACCCTCGGTGGGTTGCTGGAGCACGGAAGGGATGTTCATGATCGGATCATCCGGATTGGGCTTGAATCGGATCGTTTTGTGGCGAATGCGCTTATAGACATGTATGCCAAGTGCGGGAGTGTGACGGATGCACGAGTGGTTTTTGATCGGATAGCTTCGACTACTAACGATGTCGTCACTTGGAACACAATGATCGGGGGGTACTCGAAGAACTCCTTACCCAATGAGGCACTCTCTCTGTTTGGCGAGATGATGCGATTGCAAGTCAAACCGAACTGTGTAACAATTGCTTGCGTCCTCCCGGCATGCGCGAGCTTATCATCCCTCGAGCGGGGGAGAGAGGTGCACAGCCATGCGTTGAGGATCGGGTGCTACTCGGATAAGTATGTTATGAACGCGCTCATGGACATGTATGCAAAGAGTGGAGCATTGCACCACGCTTGCGCGCTATTCGATCGGATGGAAGCAAAGGACCTTATATCATGGACTGTGATTATTGCAGGTTACAGCATGCATGGGCATGGAGGGCAAGCTCTCATGACGTTCAGGGCCATGCGAGCAAATGCTATCGAGCCCAATGCAGCTTCATTTCTTGCAATCCTGCGAGCGTGCAGCCATTCAGGTTTGATCAAAGAAGGGCAGAAATTCTTTGCTGCCATGCTAGAGGAGTGCAAGATTGAGCCAGAAACGGATCATTATTCTTGCATGGTCGATTTGCTGAGCCGGGCAGGGCGTCTGACAGAGGCATACAGGTTCATTGAATCGATGGCAGTCAAGCCGAACTCATCTGTGTGTACTCTTCTGCTCCGCGGATGCCAGGCACATCAGGATGTGAAATTGGCGGAGAAGGTCGCGGAGCGTATCTTTGAATTAGAGCCAGAAAACGTGGAGCATTACATGCTCCTTGCGAACATATATGCAGAGGCGGAGAGATGGAATGCCACCAAGAAATTTATAGAGAGGCTGAACCAGCGAAAAGGTTCTTCAAAGGGGTGCAGTTGGATTGAAATTAGAGGGAAAGCTCAGGTTTTTATTGATGGGGACGACAAGGCGCACCCCGAATCCAAGAAGATCAGGTCATTGTTGGAGAGCCTGGGATTGAAAATGGCGGAGGATGGATGGCTTATGAAGAGAAGGCATGGCTTCGTAAAAGAAGAACAAGAGTCGTGCGGCCACAGTGAGAGATCGGCAATCGCACTTGGGATATTGAATTCAAGGCAGAGGGCGACGGTGAGAGTGGCCAAGAATACGAGGGTGTGTGGGGAGTGTCACAAGTTCGCCAAATTTGTTTCGAAGTCTCATCAGAGGGAGATCGTGCTGAGAGATTCGGAGAGGTTTCACCGCTTTGTGGATGGCCGGTGCTGCTGTCGGAGATAGATCCATGCATGATTGTTGAAATTCAAACGCTTTTGCTACTGATTTGGTTCTTGCAGGAATGTTAATCCTGGAAGCTTAATCTGATGCTCTGTACTGTGTTTTTCTTTTCCCCCCTCTAAAAGATGGCAGCAAAAGAAACACGGGGAAATTGTTTGGGACCAATACTGTAGCAGATCTGTCACTTTCACTGTGTCACGTACTAATAATTTATATATATATATATAAATATATATATTTATGAAATGTGGACCAAACTGGGTCCAATAGGACCAATACGAATCACTAACCAGCCAATTGTGGTGTGGGAGAACAGATGTGCAATTGTAACTTGTAAGTAAAGGGGACTGGACAAGTTAGTGCCACTGAAAGTGATTGTTTGGGAAACAAAACATAATCAATGTGCACCCATGCAAGCACTTATTGATAAGAAACACGTCATTATTTTACAAACAAACATGACAAATGAAGCATGGTTAACTAAATAAGCTCAACAAAAATAAAAATAATGACCGATTTAATTCAAAAGGACAAGAAGATACAGTATGAAAATTATCAGAGATGCTCTCTTTCACATTATGCAAAACTAAAAAAAAAGGAAAAAAAAAAAAAACAGAGAGAAGATGATCCATGTGCAGCAATGAAGAAGAGTATACAAATAGCAATGTGACCAGCAGAAAAAGTACAATCAATGAACCAAAAACTGATATACTGAAAGGTACATTATAACAAATCCCTCCAAAAAAAAAAAAGCCCCCTCTCAATTAATTCCAACCAACCAACATTCCAGTGTCCACTCTCCAGTCAGTAATGAAACACATCCTTCCTCTTCCACTGATAATCATCTATTTCACTATCAAAACAATATGTAAAGAAAACTCAGTGAAAGAAAGAAAGAAAGAACCAATGCCCAGAAGATCACAATGAACTTCAATCAATCCAACAATCTCTATCTGGGTATCTCTCCCTATCACCTACAACACCTGGAGAGGAGAACAAAGAAGATGATCAGGAACACCACCGAAGACAATCCAATGGCGACGCCCAAAACCAACTTGCTCGGCCCATGCCGGTGCTCGTCCTTCCTCGCCTCCCCGTCCCCTCCCCCATCCGCAGTGTCCGCACCATCGTCATCCGGCGAGGGCGAGTCATCCCTCTGGGGAGGCGGTGACACCGGGAACCCATCCCGATCGCACGGGGCAATCCCGAGCTTCAGCTTAGACGAGAGAACGGTGTGGTTGTAGCACAAACCGCTGTTCCCACCCACCTTAAGCACCTGCAACCGCTTAATGAAAGACCCATTGAAGGGGATCACTCCACGGAACTCGTTGTTCTCCAAATTGAGGTGCTTGAGCCCGGGAAGGTCGGCGAGGAACCTCGGCACGGACCCGTTGAACCTGTTCGAGCTCAGGTCGAGGTGAACCAACCCGGACATCCCCGAGACGCTCTCCGGGATCGGACCCGACAACGAATTGTACGCGAGAGAGACGTTTTCGAGCGAAACCAACTCGCCGAACGCGTCGGGGATCTCTCCGCGGATCCCATTGTGGCTCAGATTCAAGAACCGGAGGCCGCCCGAGAGCGCGGAGATCGATGAATGGATGGTGCCGGCGATGCGGTTATCGGAGAAGTCGACGCGGGTGAGGTTGGAGTGCCAGTGCCGCGGGAGGGACCCGGTGAGGTTGCACCGGGTGAGGACCACCGATCGGACGGCGGACATTCGAGAGAGGACGATGGACGCCCCGCTCGCCTTGATGGGGACATCGGAGACCGTCAGATCGGTGAGGTTGGCGAGGCGGCTGAGCCAGACCCCGGTGAGGCCGCCGGAGAAGGCGTGGGCGCAGGCGAAGGAGCGGAGGTTGGAGGCGAGGGCCAATGGGAGGGGGACACGTGGAAGGGAGGGGCAGTTGGAGAGGGAGAGGGATCGGACGGTGGAGAGGGCGCGGAGGGCGGTGGGGGAGATCTGGAGGTCGCGGGAGCAGTTGGAGAGGCGGAGGGAGGTGACGTGGCGGAAGGGGGAGGCGGAGTCGCAGGTGGTGGCGTTGGTGGGGTTAAGGCAGGGGTCGGGTGTGACGGGGAGGTACAGGGATTGGAGGGCCGAGATCTGTTTTGGGTCGAGTGTAGATTTTGGGATGGACGGCGGAGTTTTGGAGGAGGTGGTGGTGGAGATGAGGAGTAGAATAAAAAGTAGAGTCGAGAGTATTTTGAGTTCCATTTTTTTTAGAGAGAATGGAGGGGAAGAGGGAGGGGTTCAGAATTTTGTTTTGGAGGAGGTAACGTTGGAGTTCGAGATGGGTGATTGGGTTTGGTTTTTGATTTATTTACGAGTTTGTCAGTGGAAGGCAGTGTTTGTAATTGTGTGGAGAAAAAGAGGGCTTTTTGTTTGAATGGAAAAGGTAGTGGACAGCTGCGATTGGGTTTTTCTTTTTGTTTGGTCGATCAGGTGGTGGTCATTACAGTGGATCAGTAATAGAGAGTTTTTTGGGGTAGTGCATTTATGACCGTTGATTTCTTTTTTGATGGGACGCTGCATCTCTGTTTTTCTGTTTTTGGGGGGGTTTTCTTGGGTTGTTGAGGGGCAAAAGGACCATTGAAAGCTGGTTCTCATCATTTCATGGATTTTTCTATTAAAGAGTTTCTTTACAGTGGGGTTCGGGAGATCTCGACCGTTCGTTTTGATGTGCGTTTAGAGAGGTTTATTGCGATTGATTGATATATTAATCGTTCATTTTGCCTTTTCCATCAGAGTAAAAAAAAATACGGAGAGGAAGCTCCGTTAGAATCAACAAAGCATAATGTTTTATCTCTACATTCAATTTGGAGATAATTATCAGCCCAGAGAGCAACAAGTACCTGAGTACAACCAAACGAAACTGGGCCTCGGCCCATGAAACAAGCCCAGCTAGGCTTTGTCTACTACCTTTTCTTGCTGAAAGCAAAAATCAAACGTGCGCCTCCCCCCTAGGGGAGGGTGTCCCTTGACCCAGCGAGCTGCTCACACAGGACAATGAAAAAAAAAAGTGAGTTTTTTCATTCGGTTCAACATGCCCTAATGGTTTTCCCTTTTATTCATTAAAATTATATTAAAATAGATACATAAAACGTAGGTAAAAGTTTTAAACAAGGAAAATTAATTCGGTTCCTCTAGAGAATCCCTTAATACAATCCTATATTGTCAAAAATTATCTTTAGAAACCCTATTACCATCAATACTCCTCAAATGGTTTAAGTTGTGTATAAGTGCCCTTTTGAAGGGTGTAATGCACAATATAAATATTTTAAATCTTACAAAAATACCCCTCAAAACGACTTGCTCATACAATTTAAACTATTTTAAAGGCTATTGTTAGAACTAACAATTTATGAGTATTTTGACAAAATTTGATTTTTTTAGGGTACATATGCACAAAAAAATAAAATAAAATAAAATATTCTTCTTTTTTTAGAATTAGTGAGATTTGGTGGATATGAATATGATTATCCAATCTAAATATATGTATATGAAGAGGTATTTTTCCCATTCAATCAAAACAATTAGATGGATCCTTTTTCTTAAATTTGGACCCGATTGAACGTGGATTTTGCACTCGAAAAGGAATCAGGGGGGACATCGGTATGGTACCAGCCAAAGGAGCTCCAAAGAGATATATCAGTAAGGGAATTCAAAGGATAATCTCACTCTTAAGGTAGCTTGTAGACAAATGAAAATTAGATACCTTTATATGTTGATCACCTTCCCTTTTATGGAGCTCCTGGACCTAGATATTTATTGTTATTGGCCTCACAACCGTTGTAACAACTCTCCCTTAATGATTGCTTAGTGAGCGAGTTTTGTGATAACTGTCTTGCTTTATTATAGTTGAATGTGCCCTTAATTACTCACATTTTAAGACTAATGGGCCTTAATCATTCACCTGACAGTTACAGGCATTATAGGTGTCTAACCGTTTCTCAGATCCTCCTCGTGGTCTCGGTTTGATCGGTATACGGGGTCTTGCTTGACGTGTACCTAGTTATTTATCTACGAGATGTAAGACTGCCCGACCAGACCTTCAATCTTGGTCGTGTCTCACCTGTTTGGGATGGCATTCGCCCGCGAGGTGTAAGACCGCCCGACCAGACCTTCAATCTGGTCGTGTCTCACCTACTCAGGAGACCTTCATATATTATTCATTATATAATATATGATCATTTAAGAGAAAATTAAGACTATTAGATACCTTTTCTCATAAGAAATGGAAACAAATAAGGCTTGAAAATTAGAAAAAGTAATTTAATTTTTCATCACTTTTCTTTGACTCATATTTTTCTATTTTCCTTTAATTTGTATTATATTTCCCTATTTTCTTTATTCTTGATGCAAAGACCGTCACTCAATTTGACATTACTCACCACCAAAGCATCAACAAATGAATACATGTAGTTGTACAATTCAAAGGAAGTTTTCTAGTATCCAATCAATACCCGGTGATTCCCGCTTATTTCTCTCTCTCTCTCTCTCTCTCCCCCCCCCCCTCTTTTTCAGCATCCTTTGCCTATTGCCCCCTCTGCCTATTGTCCCCTTTGCCCTCCTCCACTAGATTTTACTCCCTGTCTTTCTCTCTCTTCCCCCTCTCCTATTGTATCTAACAACCAAATATAACAATTTTTGGTCAATGGGAATAAAGATACGAGTGATGAGAGTTTTTGATTGGTGGGGTTTAAATTTTGATCAATGGGGATAAGCCCTAACTATCAAAAATCACCCAAAAATGATCGGATGACATGTTCCATTTTAATCCGTTTTAAATGTGTTGTATTAAACAACTGATCATGTTTTTTTTTTGTTACAGGATCAACACCCCAAAAATAATTTTATTTTCATCAATTTTTCTTTAACTCATATTTTTCCATTACCTTTATTTTCTAAGACTACGTTCAGTGTGACATGACTCAACACCAAAGTGTCTAAAATGAACAAATACATGTAACCATGTAATCCAAAGGATGTTTTCTTGTACCCAATGAGTACTTGGTGATGATTGGGCTCAATTCTACTTAAAACATATAATAGTAGGACTGCATCGGGCAGTTCAAAACATTCAACCTTAACCTGATTCAACCCGATTTTCAGCCCAATGACACTAACCTGAATCCGAATCCAAACCCGAACCCAACTTAAAGAAAAATAGAAATTCATAACAGGTCCAATTTATCTCCCCATCTCGTCTCATAACAGGTACAACTTTCACCACACAACAAGAATTCTGATATTTACCGACGGATATAAGCCGTCGCTATTTATTATTGGAGTTTTTTTAGTTTTAATTCCCTATAAACATGCCTATTTACGGATCGATTCCTCCCATCTACATATTTCTTTTTAAGTCCTCAGCCTATTTGGTTTTTAGTCCTTCCGCCAAACGTCCGTCCATACACTATTAGTTTATGAAATGTGATTTTATTTTTAAGTCCCTATAAACTATGTTATTTAGTGATCAGTTTCTCTCTTCTTCACATTTTATTTTAAATCCCTAACTTCAATTTTTTTTCTTATTAGTCCCTAGACATAATGTATGTATAACTTTATAAGTTTTTTTGATATTTGAAACTTATATATAAAATGTTTGATGAAATATCTAAACCAAAAGTACATTTGCATTGTTAGGTGTTTAGTGACAATTTCAATGTTATTCAACACTGCATATGCCCACTCAATCTGAGATTGCATTATCTTATAGTCTTAGTTTTCTAATTAGGATTGATTGCATAAGCAAATTTTGAGAAATTTTCATTATTAAATTTTGATTTAAATGATTTTTTCTTGGTTGAAAATTGTGAAATAGTAAATTAGATATTTGAGTGTGTTTACAGTTTTAAAATTAAAAATTTAGATGCTATTAAAAAATTTGTATGAAGTTATTAAAAATTTTAATTTTGATGGTTCTATACAAAATCATATAGATATTTTATGCAAGGACTAATAAGAAAAAAAATTGAAGTTGAGGACTTAAAATGAAATATGAAGAAGGGAGGGATTGATCACTAAATAACATAGTTTACAGATATTTAAAATAAAAAGCACATTTCACAAACTAATGGTGTGTATGGACAGATGTTTGTTGGAGGGACTAAAAACAAAATAAGCGATTGAATTTGGGGACTTTAAAAGAAATATAAAAAAGAGAGGGATCGATCCTTAAATAAACATTTTGCGGGAACTTAAAACTAGAAATATCATATTTTTGACGGCCTATATCCATCGTCCGATTGTCCTCGTTGAGGGTGTCGAGGAAAGTTATCTGACGGTTCTCGGTTGTCGTGGTTGGTATAACATGCGAGGGTCTATAGTCGTATGCGACGGTGTATTTTGCGACAGCTTTTATTCATCGCGGTTGATATTTTTGAGGCTGGCTATAAGCCATAGGGTTTGTGGAATTAGTGATGGATAAAAACCCTTGCTAATGATGTTTTTCTTATCCACACAAGCCATTGGGGATTTGTAAAGAGGGACGGCTATGAGTTGTCGAGATTGCACTTTTTTTTCTCGTAAAACCAATTCCATTGCTTAGTTCTTGACATAGGCTACATCTCCAAATATCCAATAATTATGATAAACAAATCATCCTTTTATATACATTGATTTGAAGTGATTTTCGTTCATAAAACAAATTTATAATATTTACTTAAACAAGAAGCACCAACAACAAAGGATTATCCGTGAGGATATCTCCTCACCAAACATCTGGATAAGACAATATCAAAATGAAGAAACAAACTAAGACAATGTACAATATTTTCTACACCTAAAACTTTGGTGATAGGGGTGTCCTATTAACTATTTTGAGGAAGTTTCTAGCAAGTTTTCTTTGGCGAGGTGGGTGTCATTAGATATTCATGCAAAAGATAGAACAACCTACAAAAATGGAGCACAAATTCATTAATCCGCATATCCATTAACAAAACCTGAAAGACACTGTAATTAATTCTCATATACATTATGTGAATATAATATCAAACTAAAAAAAAGAATTAAAATAGGACCATGAGGATATGGAGCAAAGGAACAACCAACAATAAACAAAAAAAGCCACAACAACGAGGGAATAAAACTCTCAAGGATAAGCAAGAACAATATGACATAAAAAAAACAAACTAAAAATATATTAAGCATGTCGATATCTCAATAGACCAATAAAATGATCACAGATAAATTACCATGGCTAGAGAGTGTAAGATAAACATCAAACATATAAACAGCAATTGTGATTAATTAGGACATACAAGAAGCACCATTAGTTGTAAGATAAAATCACATTGATAATTTGGTCAACTGAATACATTTTGAATTGACTGCTAATTGGGGCTAAAACAACTTTGCAAAATATAAGATATAAGAAATTGTGGGACTGGAAGGCCAACTTTAAAAGACAAATTAAAAAAGGATTCACAAGTAGCAAACTACCAAGTTACCCACACTGCGCAAAAATGTGGACAAAATGGTTTACATATTGTTGAATATCAACAAGACAATGAATAATACATGTTCATTAACATATCATATCAACACTAATGTGAGTCGGATGTGCCAGAGACTTGAAACACTCTAAAACAGGAGTTACAATCATCTTGACCTTTATTTTAAATCCCTTCTTTAGACTATTTGCTTATTTTAAATTTGTGGCATAACTATCCGAAAATGTCAATGTACAGAATCTTTGGTGAGATAAGTACTAACACAGCGAGTACACACCAATTTTGGCACAAATCTTGTGTCTATAACATAAAAAATATGAGATGCTTGAGGTAAGACACTATGCACAAAAAAAAAAAAAAACACTAAGCACATATTAAGTGTGGGACATAATTTTCATATGCTTCCTATTAAAAGGCAACAAGTTTTACACATGAAAATAAAATGTCCTGAAAGATATTATATACCTGAAAGACATTTAATTGGTGATTCGCTTATTTCTGTCATGCAACATAGCAAATGGTTATGAAACACGTGATATACCATTTCTAAAACTAGACTCATGACTATATATACCTAATTTTATTAATTAATAGTCACAAATTTACAATGCCAAACTACAAAACCACCAACGCCAACTTCACCTAGTGTATAATGATACCCATCACTCTTGAACAAGTCAACATACTCTATCATGATTTCAATAAACAAAATTTTATAAAATCCATTGCCCATTCTCAAACCATACAGATTGAGCATCGGATCTACTAAAACAATCTCTCCATGAGCAACAATCTCAAAGTCAAAATTCAACAAGGAACACTTCTTACCAATGTGCATGTCAGTCACTTGCATGTATACAATATGTTGTCAATATTTAAAGAAGCGAGATTAATGTAATTAAATAATTTTCAAATCAATCATATTGCTAATCTCTCACTAGACGAATTTGGAAGGCTTCTACTACCACCCACGTTTTGTGTTTGTGATCCACTAGAACCCACTACTCTTATTGATGCAGTAGTCTACATGTAAAAGCAAATCAAGTATATATTTTTACTATAAAATCTACCAATCAAAATATTTGAACCAACCATTATCTTGGTGCTACCTGAGGAACATTCATTTTTGCCAGTAATGCTTTCACATTCTTCATTTCTTCTTGTGATATTTCGATTTTCTCACCCATTTGCATTTTTTCTTTCCAATTTCAGGTTCTTTTTAGTTATTGATGTTGCATTCTTAAACACGATTTTGTATTCCTACACCCATACACGTATGCGTCCTCGACTGTCATTTTCAAGGACCTGTAAATAATAAATTGTAACCCGCTAATGTGCAATTACATAAGCACATGTGAATTTTTATATTTTATAGATGACAGAGAAAATACTTGTGTAAGGACATCATATACACTAGTCTGTTGAGAACTAGGATTTGAGTCGTGAATCCTTCAACTTTTCCTTTATTGTTTGAAACAACATTGGTTAGCAATGTAAAGTTTTCAATTTTTAAAACAATTAAAATAAAATACGAGTTTGTAATGCACTTCCGATTACATCTGGGATCTGCATGATTTTGTCTTTCTTAGTATGTGCTCTGCTATACACTTCAAATCTACTTATTTTAGCATCAAAAGTTGCATTCCTCTCCATAGCCTTCAAAAAATAAAAATTTAAAAAATACAAATTAAAGATTAATGTAAATTGATAAGCTACAATATTGAGATTATAGTTAATTAGGTAGTATTCACATACCATCTTGTGGCCAATAACAACCATACTTTTTCTACCAAGTGTGGAAAGTGATTTTAACTTACTTTTATGGTTAACATTCCTTTCTCTTATAGCCTAAATCATAAAACAAATAGTGGCAAATTACATTGATGGTATAATCTTTTCAATTGTATTGAAGTTTATTTAACAACAAACCTTATGTTATTCAGAATTGCATATATCCACAAATGTTCGCCAGTCTTCTTTTGATACATTGGGGGGCATCGACCCTTTCTTAACAACTGCAGGGTCTTTATCCTTCATGTATTTGACCTTCAAATCATATTTATGACTCCTAAACATTGCATTCATTATTTCCTCTAAGAACTTACCCACAACCATCCATGTCCCATCAAACTCAAATTTTTCATTCAACATGTCAATGACCTTCATAATGTATTCAAGAGGCACATTTACATATGATTTGTAGATAATAGGGATGTGGGCATGAACGAGGACACCGATGGCTGAAGCTAAGGCCTCACTCTTCGCGTTTAGTTGACCAAATTCGTTTATACATGCGGTTTTCTTTTCCTCATATTTTGAAAAGATACCCCTGGTAGGGCCTCTTCTCTTTAATGAAGTGGAGGCCGAAGACTCAGGATGTAATGATTGAGAATCTGAATCCATAAAATTGTTAAAAACACACATACATTAATTTCAAGTAAATGGAAGAACACCACTTTCAAACTTAACAAATACAAATTCATTTTCAAGTAAAGTGTTCCATAAAATAACTGTGTACGAGTCTGACTCATGTTTTCAAGCATAAGTATGATTTTGATAAAAATATCCAATGGACATATCCAAATAAAATGTTACTAATTATTAAATAAAATCTTTGAGAACCCGAGGACATAGATTTATCGAGAGAAACCTGAACACAAACATCGTAATGGATAATATTAAATAGCTTACTCTAAATTTAAACCACTTCAAGTTTAAACTGGGAAATTCAAAACATATCATTAACTTAGGTGCAATGAGAATCACCATTTATGTTCTACTAATATATGTTATACTGCAGATTAAGAAAAAATGCATATAAAAGCAATCAATCAGCATTGACAAGATGATATTTATGAAACAAGGCTACTAGGTACAATTGGCAAGTTTAGTCACTCAACAGTTATTTGAGAGATGGACAACAATGCTAAGAAGCTAAACAAAAAGAAAGTTTTTTTGGAGGCATCATTTGAGGACTAAATATATACTCATTGTCTAAAAGGATTTTTTTTTTAATGTTTGTGGGGATGCCAAAACTAGAACAGAAGTCCAAAGTAAAAAACCAAGTGAAAACTAAATGGAAACCCAAAAAAAATCTCATTTGACTTGAAGTGAAAATATAAATCCAAAAAACTGTTGAAGCAACTGCAGATATCAGACTTACTTCGAGTTTTAATGCTCCACACAAAGATAGTGAGAGGCTAGTTTATAAGATCTTGTTAGAAGCTATGGCATGGATGGTAAAAATATATAATAGAATCTGAAACATAGTTCAATCATAGCATGCAAGACCCAGGACAATGTCTTAAATGCTTATGAAGAAAATGATAGAAAAACCAGGAGTAGAGTTATTTGGTGGGAGTGGCCAAAACAAAAACCAAACCTGCATGTATTATCAAAATTTCAACATACAAAATCAATCAAATCACAGTTCTATGACCAAAAAAAATCATACCTATATAAGTTCATCAATAACCACTTTTTTTACCTCTTCCGTTATTTTTGTATTTTTCTACAATGACAACATAATCATCAGGATCATTAAATATCAATTCATTAGCAACAATTGGTTCAAAGTTGGATAGTCCTACATCAACATGGGTTACATTTCGATTCTCAGTTATTAAAGATGATTCATCATGCATATAAATTTTTTTTAGAACTTGCAAGACCACATGCCAACTAGGATCTTTTGGATCCCTTGAATAAGATACTTGTTCTGCATGTTCAGCCAATAGGAATGGTTCATCACCCATTCTATCAGAAGACATAAAATTCCATAAATTTAGATCAACCAATAAAAAAAAAAAGACAATAAAATTCAATAAATTTACTAATTGCAGGCTTGCTATAATAAAATTCGATAAATTTACTAATTGCAGGCTTGCTATTTTGTCTGTCTTCATACCATAATGTGTTATCGCATTTAAACAAGACAGATTTATATCCTTCTTGATACTCTAATTGGATTATTTTTCAAATGACTCCATAGTAAGTCATGTGTTCATCAATGGGAGACTTGTCTTTGGCACTGGATCGGAATGTCCTGGTGCAATTCATGCTAATTTTACTGTTTTGACTTATTTTATTCTCTTCATTTTCTTTGGAGACAAAGAGGAAGCCGTTAATGCAATACTTATTGTACCGCATAACAAATGAAATCGGTCATCCCACAATATCTTTAATTAAAATCCTCATCAGTTGATTCAATATACTCAGACTGTGTTTTCCACCATGGTATGAACTCTTCATGATCAGGCAACTTATAGTTGCTTGTATTTTTTCCTACTGCTGCCCTACAAGCTTTTAAAAAATCATTTTGTTTTCTGTACATTTTAGTAAATATATTAGCATTATTATAGGACCACATATGAAGAACATATATATGTATCACAATAATAATTAACTTTATACCATAACCAGTTCACATAACTGGGATGACTTTTTAAGACCTAAATATGAACTTTCTCATATTCAATGCCCTCAATGACAACAATCTGACTTGGACCAATAGGTCCACTTTCATCATCACCAATATTGTTATAAATATTCTCCAGAGACTTTGGCAGAATCAGGATTGATCCTTCAAATGCCATCTCTAATTTATTGTTTGATTTATCTTTGGGTTGATATCCTCTACAATACAATATTGTTTCTTCTTGAATGTACCTTTCTGCTATACATCCCTCTGGTCGTGATTTATTGTTGACATATCCCTTGAACATCTTTATTAATGTTATCAAAATAAAAAAAATTGAGAACTAAAAATCAAATATATCAACATATATAAACTATGAAAACAATCAATAAAAAAAAGTATACCTTTCAAAAGGATACATCCAATGATAATACCCAGGACCACATACCCAAGCCTCATATGCTAAAATGAATTGGCAAATGCATCATGATAACAAATTTCGATGGAGGGAAAACTCTCTCAAGCTCACACAATGATCTGGCCATGCCCCTCTCAAAAATATTGAGCTTGTCAATATCAATATTTTTTTAGCATAAAACATGAAAGAATGTGCAGCTATTTAAAATATGATGGATTTCGTTACGATCTCTAAATGCATGTTGTATCAAGGTAGGAATCAAATGTTGCATAAAGATATGATTGATAATCATTGGACTTTATGCCCTTCAGATTTGTGCCATCTTCTATGGTGACTTTCTTCCAATTACTACTAAAACCAATAGGGACACATAAATCAGGTAAAGTTTGAAGGAACAATATTTTTACTTCCTTTTGAATCGATTTCTAGGTTTATGAATCTCCTTCCCATTTTATTCTTTTAGCCACAATTGCTCTTTAATTCTTAGTTCTTTCAAATCTTTGCATGGATTAACATCATCTTAGTTTTTCCTTCACACATATTTTTCTCTATATGCATCACATCCAAATTGTGTTGCACGGTAATATACTTCCAATACTCAAGGTCAAATAATATAGAAATTTTGTAGAAACACGATGATCCATTGACATTGTCATCGTCTTCATCATCTTTTTCAACATCTTGCCTCTTTTTTTATTCTCTTCCCCCACTTGCATGTTTATATTTTTGGTCAACTTTTCTATATCATTACCAGACAGTGTTCAGAAAAGTGGCCTGTGTGGTTACATATGCGGCCGTACAGACGGTTCGATAATGCTACCGAACCGTTTCGGTCAAAAGCGGCCTACATGCGCTCAGTGCCCGCATAAGCGATGAAAAAGCGAGCATGAGCAAGCGCACCGGCTTTGAAAATTAAACGGGTCGGACAGGCCCATTTGTTCTGCCTGACCCGTATAACACTTGAAAAAAAAAATGAAAGGGATTGAATGCAACTCCAGCAGGCCCTACAAAGGGGCTTCATCGACTGCTTCATCAACGGCTTCTTCTCCTCCGGCCGCAGCGACCTCCCCTTCTTCTTCATCGACTGTTTCTCCTCCTTCGGCGGCAACGATCTCTCCTTCTTCTTCACCGACTGTTTCTCCTCCTCCGGCCGCAGCAGCCTCCCCTTCTTCTTCATCGACTCTTTGTCCTCTTCTGGCTTCCTTTCCTTTCCCTTTTCTCAATTTTTTTTCTTATGGTTTTCTTTTTCAGCCTTCCTTTCCTTTCACTTTTCACAGTTTTTTTTTAAATGTAACAAGCATGTTTATACTACATTAACATGTGGACAAGATCATTAGATGAGTGGATATATTAAAGAAACGAAGCTGCATGTCCACCTGGCACAAGCTGACAAAGACATATGTCTTTATATAATTTGGTCACTTTATTTTTAAATATTTTTAATTAAGCTCATGCTAATCCACAAATATCCATGCATATAAAAATAATATTTTTACTAATTAGATCCCATCCCATGTTCATAATATTAATGTGATAATGTGTGATGAGGTTTAGTTTGTAATGTTTTCAAAATTTATTTTGTTTTCTCTTATTTAAAGATCATCATCATATAATTAATTTTTATTATTAAAAAAATTACAAAACTGCATATACTCCATCCGGTACCCCAACCGTACGCAAACCACATACCGCATATTAGAACATTGATACCAGGTATACTAATAAGATGCCTTCCAAGTTCATCTTTTTTTATTGAAAGTGCTAGCACTTGTGTCTTTTCTAATTACATCATTGAATAACAACCACCGTCTGTGACCCATGTAGATATATTTACGTCCATTACAAAGTCTCAATGAATCAGTATTTGGATCACAATAAGGACAATCAAATTTACCCTTTGTTCTACAACCAAAGACATTTCCATATGTTGAAAAATCATGTATTGTCCACAATAAAATTGCATGCATATTAAAATTTTTTTTTTCCTGTATGCATCATATGTATGAACTCCTTTGTTCCACAAGTCTTGCAACTCAACAATGAGCGGTAGCAAATATGCATCTATGTCCTTTCTTGGTTGTCGTGACCCTTCAATAAGAAGCGTAAGCATTGTAAATTGTGGTTTCATGCACAATGGAGGGAGGTTGTATGTGACACATATAATTGGCCAGCAATTGTACCCTGAGCCAAATGTTCCGAATGGATTATACCCATCGGTTGTTATTCCCAAGCGAACATTGCCAGGCTCAGATGATAAATCCTTGTACCTCTGATCAGTCTGTTTCATGTGATTGAATCCACTAGATGTCGCATCTCCTCGACAACAGGTGATCTCCCATTTGAGTGTCAAGCCCTTTCTTTTGCTACCCACAGTATACTAAACATCCTTTGTAACCTTGGAGTCAATGAAAAATATCTCAATACCTTTCTAGGAATATGCCCCCGTTTTTTTATTCAATTCACTTTCTGTCTTATACATAGAAAAAATCACTTGTTGGATAGCTATTCTTTGATTCATTCTCTATCCAGTACAAGATACAATCATTTGGACAATCATGAATCTTTTGATAATCTAAACATAACTTTCAGATTATCTTTTACACTCTATAGGTGTTAGGAGGAATCTTATTTCCTCTAGGAAACACTATCTAGAGTAATTGAAGAAGCTCTGTGAAACTCTTATCACTCCATCCATGATTCACCTTCAAATTAAACAATTTTATGATGAATGTGAGGACAGTGAAATCTTCACATCCAGGATATAATGAAGTCATAGCCTTCCATAGATTTTCTTGAAACTCCGTGTCTATATTATCCATAAAAATTGTCACGCCCCAGGGCCGGCCGACCCCGGGACGCGGCAAGTGTATACATGATATCAGTAACAGGAGTTCAATAATATACTCACACAACAACTAAAATGACAACAAAGACAACAAAAGCAGGGCTGACATGATATATACACCAATAGCGGAAGCTAAAAGACTGAATCTGTAATCCAAAACATATTACAGACTCGATACATAATCAACTGTCCTGTGAGAGCCAATATATACAAAGATATCCAAATAATACACAGACGCGTGCCCAAGCACGGAATAAATACATACAATCACAAGGGATGCTGATAGCCTCTGAAACTCGCGGGACGTGGCGCTACTCCGCTACTGATGAAGTCTCTCACGGAGCTCCTCCTCTGGATCCGACTCAGATGACTCTGGAGAAAAATATTATGCGAGGGGTGAGCCACACGCTCAGTGAACAGCACAACCCATGCATCACAGCTTATATTAACCACAACCAGATGCTATAATCCACTATCATCATTTTACAAGCCACAAAATGGCAGGAACTGCACAAATCCGGTGGGTCGCTATCGCCAACCCACTACGCCCTCACCCTCACCCCTCAATAGGTGACAAAGGATGTTGGGACTTCACAAACCAGTGGGTCGCTATCGCCAACCCACCACACCCTCACCCTCACCCCTCAATAGGTGACATAGGATATTGGGACTTAATAGGCTGATAATCATCCTACACAAACCCAGTGGGTCGCCACATCGCCGGCCCACCACACCCTCACCCTCACCCCTCAATATGGTGACATAGGATATTGGGACTGACTAGGCTGATGGTTGCCCTTGGTCCATCGATAGTCTCTCCCCACTCCGTAGGCCGTTTGGCCACTCCCACATTCAGCACAGTCCGTCTACCAAATCAGGAGGTGCCTATTGATTCACTTAAAAAAGTCAAACCCCATTTAGATTAGGCTAAGCTAGGTTAATTAGGGTTTAAGCTAGCTTAGGGAGGCTTAAGTGTGGTTTGACCCAAGTCAACCCAACCACACTAAAATCCAAAACCATTTGACCAAGTCAAGGGTCCACATTGACCAAGTCAAAGTCTCCCAATGACTTCTCGCTCGGTCAAAACCCGGATACGCCCCGGAACTGTGAAATTCTGAAACGTTACCGGAATTCGACGAAATTTTCGTGAGCGGCTTGGAATGGCACCAGGGCACATAATATGCAGTTACATTTTCAATCGGAGCCCTCTATCTCTGGGCGATAGCTAACAGCCCGAAATTTTGACGGTTCCGATCGAAAAACGAAAAAAACCAAAAACTGCCAGAATGGTCCAACGGTTACCAGAAGGTTAAAAGTGACACATATATAACATTCTTCCCCCCTTAGGAAATTTTGTCCTCAAAATAATGCAAAAACATCTAGGAAGGGAAGAGATGCGGATACGCGTCACGCAAGGCATCCTCGAGCTCTCAAGGGCCTCGGCACCGGAACGGTGCAGCCATCGCACCTTGACCAACGGGACGGTCTTGGTGCGGAGCCCTTTCTCGCGGCGGTCCATGATCATCAATCGGCTGCTCGACGAAAGACAAGCCCGGCTCGAAGACGAGCGGCTCGAACGGGATGACGTGAGCAGGATCGTGGACGCAACCCGCACCCAACCGCGATGCCTCGGAGCACACTGCGAACCCACCCCTCCAAGACGGAAGGGTAAGAACTGGCGCTGAGGTGAGCCTTCACTTAAACTCCAGGAAGCTCTCCTCGCAAGACGGGGACCATTCGAACCGGACATCCTTCCAAGCGAGGCGGTTAGGAGGTACAGCTATCCTCGAGAAACCCTCGACAGACCTCCCGCAATAACCCGCCAAGCCCAGGAAGCTCCGAATCTCTGCAGGGTTCGACGGTCGACGCCAATTTGACACGGCGAGCAACTTGACCGGGTCCACAGATATGCCCTTGCAGGAAATCAAGTGGCCCCAAAAACCATCCGTTCCAATCAAATCTAGCACTTAAACCACCCTCACCTGATGCTTCCAGGGTATTCCTTGACTGGGAAAAGAAACCTCGGGAGAGCAACATGAGGTCCCGACATAGGATACCCCGACAACCAAACAAGAAACTCGAAGTACCGTAGCCCGGGTCTCAACGCTGACCTCACACGGCCCCTTAAACCAGAAAAGGAACATTAGAAGAAGACATCACTCTTAAGGAACACCACCCACCGCACTGGATCATCTACATCTAGATAATCACCCACCGATATCCTTCAACCTCCATCTCAAGACCGGACCCAAACTCCTTGGGAACGGTCGAACAACAATTGGGTCACGAGACGACACGTCTTCGCCTCATCCACACCCTCACTCCCAAAAGGAGACATATTGGGACTTTGGGAGAGACTTAGACTGCTCTTCACCCTGGGTCCACCGGTAGCCTCTCCTCCACACCGTGCGCCGCCTGGTCCGCTCCCACAATTCAGCACAGTCCGAATCCAAATCAGGAGGTGCCTACTGATGGGAGCCCTCTGTCAGGAAGGCCTGTCTAACGCTGAGGAGTTCCTACATTGGATCCAATGAAGGGGGAGAGCGATTCCACGCTCGCGACATCATTCATTGATCTTCTTCCGGGTAGCCTCTACCTGGTACACTCCCATGATCAGTACCCCTCCGACTGTATCGGTGGTACCTACGGATGGGAACCTTCTGCCAGGACGGCTACAACCCGGCCTCCTTAACTTGAACAACCACTCTCGATACCCGCTCATCGAGACATCACACACATGCTTAACAGCAATTAACACACATATATTCATAGGGAACTTGGAAAACAAAACATTACCTCGGACCATGATGCCCGAAACCTGCGCCTCCTCGGCCGAAAGTGCTGCAACTCTGCCTTGAACAAACTGTGGCTGAGGAGCAGGGGCACGCCTCACCGGCTGCATTGGCTGCCTCCACTGGTCGATACGGCCACCCTGTTGCTGCAGCTGCTGCTGACGCTGAGGCTGCACACGGGGTCGGCCAGCATCTGGGCAATTATACGAGATATGCCCGATGCGCTGACAGTGGTAGCAGCGCCGCGTCTCTGGTCGCCAAGACTGGATTGGCACTGCCGCAATGGGTGCTGGATCCCACACTGGCACCACATCTGCTGGGGGAGAGGCAGCCGCTACTGATCAAAGCGGGGCCTCTTCTCCGTGCGCTGTCCTTGGTCCTGGCTCCTGGGAGGACTCTGGTCTGCAGAAGGAGGCGAAACCCTTACAAGGAGCCCGAGGTCTCGCTCGACTGTCTTCGCCCGAGACACCAAGTCCGAGAACCTCGAGAAAGCCTGGGAGGAGACATGCACCCGAATGGCGCTGCAGAGACCAAGCTCGAAACGACGGCATCGCGTCTCCTCATCCATCACCAAGGCTGGAGCAAATCTGGATAGCCTCGTGAAGCGCGTGGAGTAATCGGCGACAGACATAGAGCCCTGCGTCAACCGCTCAAACTCCTGCATCACGATCTGCCGCGTCGAGAACGGGAAGTACTCCTCCAGGAAATACCTTCGGAATCCTGCCCATAGAAGCTGCTCCACTCCCTCGGGGATGTCCACCACTCGGGTAGCCCACCAGTCGGCAGCGCTACCCTTCAGCATGAAGGTGGCCAGGGAGACTCGCTGGTGATCGGTGCAAAGCATGGTCGAGAAGATCACCTCCACCTCCATCAACCATCGCTCTGGGGCAAGGGGATCCGCCGACTGGCCAAAAAACTCAGGAGGATGGAGCTTTAGAAAGGCTGCGAGGCCACTCTGCTGCACCCGCGCTGCAGCCTCTAGCCCCACCTCCCTCGCCAGGGGATCCTGAACTCTCACCGCTGGAATCGCCACGGGGATTGGGGGTACTTCGGGTACCACAGGCGGATCTGCCACCAAGGGGACCGGTGGAACTGCATCACGGGCCGCCCTCAGCTCCTGGATCTCCCTCGCCTGCTCCACCAACACTCTGGTCTGGGCCTCCAGTGCCTTGGTCTGAGTCTCCACCAAATCCGCTATCCGAGCGAACGCACGTTCCCATGCGGGAGGCTCCTGCGCCGATCCTGGCCTCACAGCCGTGGACTCTCCAGTAGCATCCTCGCCTCTAGTAGGTCCGAAAACCTCCAAAGGTCGAGAGGGACCATGTCCGCGCCGTCCTCTGCGAGGAGGCATATCAGCAATCCTAAGAAAACCAGACACTAGGATCAGAATACTCATAAAAATCCTAGGACTCATCTCTATGAAAAGAAGACCATTGGCTCTGACAGGACCAGGCTCTGATACCAACTTTTGTCACGCCCCAGGGCCGGCCGACCCCGGGACGCGGCAAGTGTATATATGATATCAGTAACAGGAGTTCAATAACATACTCACACAATAGCTAAAATGACAACAAAGACGACAAAAGCAGGGCTGACATAATATATACACCAAAAGCGGAAGCTAAAAGACTGAATCTGTAATCCAAAACATATTACAGATTCGATACATAATCAACTGTCCTGTGAGAGCCAATATATACAAAGATATCCAATAATACAAAGACGCGTGCCCAAGCACGGAATAAATACATACAATCACAAGGGATGCTGATAGCCTCTGAAACTCGTGGGACGTGGCGCTACTCCGCTACTGATGAAATCCCTCGGGGAGCTCCTCCTCTGGATCCGACTCAGATGACTCTGGAGAAAAATATTATGCGAGGGGTGAGCCACACGCTCAGTGAACAGCACAACCCATGCATCACAGTTTATATTAACCACAACCAGATGCTATAATCCACTATCATCATTTTACAAGCCACAAAATGGCAGGAACTGCACAAATCCAGTGGGTCGCTACCGCCAATCCACTACACCCTCACCCTCACCCCTCAATAGGTGACAAAGGATGTTGGGACTTCACAAACCAGTGGGTCGCTATCGCCCCCACTACACCCTCACCCTCACCCTCACCCCTCAATAGGTGACATAGGATATTGGGGCTTAATAGGCTGATAATCATCCTACACAAACCCAGTGGGTCGCCACATCGCCGGCCCACCACACCCTCACCCTCACCCCTCAATATGGTGACCTAGGATATTGGGACTGACTAGGCTGATGGTCGCCCTTGGTCCACCGATAGTCTCTCCCCACTCCGTAGGCCGTTTGGCCACTCCCACATTCAGCACAGTCCATCTACCAAATCAGGAGGTGCCTACTGATGGGAGCCCCTGCACGGGACAACCTTTCCAACGCCGGGGTAGTCTCTAAAGGATCCAACGAAGGGAACAGATCGGCCTATCCATCGCATATGATCCACTCGGATCCGCAGACAACACATCCTAACAACTCTGATGTCATGAATTCTTCAGAATTCCTCCAGGGCGCATAACCAAGATGCGGGGAACATGCATAGCAATAATTATTAACAAGGGATATCATATTAATTATTAACAAGAGTTATAATATTATTGGGACAAGAAACCTTGGGAGGGCAGCATGAGGTCCCGATACAGGACATCCCGACAACCAAACAAGGAACACGGAGTACCCTAACCCGGGTCTCAATGTTGACCTCGCAAGGCCCCTCCCTATAATATTATACAAGGCATGCTAACATTTAATTTAATAATCAAACTAATAGGACGCATGCATAGGCCGAGGCTTCCTAACATGGGAAACAGGGTGCATGGCTCTTACACATATCCTAAGGGTGCAAGTCCCTAACATACAAGTCTAGGGTAGCATGCATACTACATTTTAATCATGAATCGCATGGATTATACACTACAACAGTTAATATAAATCCATGGTGCCCCAGGGGAGGACGGTACACGCCTAAGTGCGTATAGCGCCTCCCTACTGGGTTGGATTGTCCCACTCACCGTTAACCGGGTCGTCGCGCTACCGTCCGTCAAGATCTGCAAGATAGGATAATCAGATCGGTGAGTAAAATACACAAAAATACCACAAAATACATAAAAATACTCTAAAAAGACCCAACACTCGGACAAGCGTACATACGGCCTGTACGCACGCGAGCCCGAGCACTCCGACTCACTCCCGAACCCTCGGCAACCACCCGCACGGCCACCTGTCCCCGGATGCACCACCGCGCCTTAGCCCGCGCACCCAGGCGCACCGCCGGGCCCCTGCCTGCACGCCTGGACATGCTGCCGAGCCACCCGGGTGCACCGCGCGCCCCATCGCAGCAGCCCGCGCGCACCCCGCACGCCCCGCGCTGGCCCGCGCGCACACTGTTATATATGTGTCACTTTTTGGCCTGTTGGTAACCATTGGAGCATTTTAGCAGTTTTTAAAATTTTTGCATTTTTCGATCGAACCGCAAAATTTTGGACTGTTAGCTATCGTCCTGAGCTAGAGGACTCCGATTGAAAATCTAACTGTATATTATGTGTCCTGGTGCCATTTTAAGCCACTCATGAAAATTTCATCGAATTCCGGCAACGTTTCCAAAATTTCACAGTTCCGGGGCGTATCTGGGTTTTTAAGTCACTTACTATATATATGTGAGATCTAAAAAGTGAGATGCACTATTCATCATCCCTACCAAAGTTTCCCTCTCTCCTCTCTCTCATTTTTCTCCCTTTTGAAGCCCTTAGACCCCTCAAACCTAAAAACCTAAAGCACAAGAAGTGTAGATCGGGTCCCGATCTACACCCCGGTGCTTTCAAATCCCGATTTCGACCAACCTAGCCCCTTCATCCACCCTTTCTTCTCCTCTGATCGGAGCCATTTCGGAGGTGGGAGTTGACCTCGGTGGTGGAAACCCTTGGAGAGGAGTTTCGGTGCGCGGAGAGCTACCGGACATCCTTTCCTCCCCTCGGTAAGCCTTCTTTCCCTCTTTTTCATGCTTAGATGCTTGATAGGGGGGGGGGGGGGTTTGGGGTTGGGTGGGGGTCGGCGGCTGTGGGTGGCCGTCGGAGGGCTGGGGTGGTGGTCGGAGGTCGGTGGGTGGTGGTAGAGGTGCTCGGGTAAGGTGGGAGGTGGTCTCGGGCAGCAGGCAGCACCGGCAGCAGCACAGCAGCGCAGCAGGCTGGGCGCGCGCGGGCGTGCGCGTGTGCGTGCGCGCGGGCGTGCGCTCGGGGGGAGCTGGTGGCCAGCAGGGCGTGCGTGCTGGGCGTGCTGTGCGCGTGCGTGCTGGGCGTGCGTGCTGTGCGGGTGCTGGGCATGCGGGCGCTGGGCGTGCTGCGCGCGGGTGCACCCGGGAGGAGTTGTGCGAGCGGCTGGTGCGGGGAGTTGTGCGAGCGGCTGGTGCGGGGAGTTGTGCGAGCGGCTGGTGCAAGGGGCTGTGCGAGCGGAGAGGCATCGGGGTGCGCGCGGGGCGAGACGCTGCGCGCGGGGCGTGCGGGTGTGCGCGGGCTGCTGCGCTGGGGCACAGTGGGCGCGCGGTGCACCCGGGCGGCTCGGCTGCGGGTCCGGGCGTGCGGGCAGGGGCCGGCGGTGCGCCTGGGTGCGCGGGCTGAGGCGCGGCGGTGCACCCGATCGCGGGTGGCCGTGCGGGTGGTTGCCGGGGGTGCGGGAGTGAGCCGGGGTGCTCGGGCTAGCGTGCGTGCGGGTCGTATGCACGTTTGCCCGAGTGTTGGGTGTTTGTTTGTGGGTTTTGGGTATTTAATTGTGTATTTTGAGTAATTGTGGATTTTTACTCACCAGTTGATACCCTGTCTTGCAGATCTCGACGGACGGTCGCGCGACGACCCGACTTCCGGTGAGTGGGACAACCCAACCCGTTTGGGGAGGCGCTACATGCACTTGGGCGTGTACCGTCCTCCCCCGGGGCACATAGTTAGTATTAACTGCTTTTATTGTAATACATGTAAGCATGATGTGTGTAGAATGCATGCCACCCTAGACTTGTATGTTAGGGACTTGCACCCTTAGGATTTGTGCATGAGCCGTGCATCCTGTCACCCCGTTATCATGCTAGGAAAGCCCTGACCTATGCATGCGTCCTATTAGTTTGATTTATTTAATTAAATGCAAGCTTTAATATTGTTAGCATGCTTTGGGGAATATAAGGGGGCCTTGCGAGGTTAACATTGAGACCCGGGTTAGGGTACTCCGTGTTCCTCGTTTGGTTGTCGGATGTCCTACATCGGGACCTCAGGTTACCCTCCCAAGGTCTCTTTTCCCCATTTATGTCTTATTTATTTCCCCGCATCCTGGTTATGCGCGCTGGTGGAATTATGAGGAATTCAAGACATTAGAGTTGTAGAGATGTGCTGTCAGCGGATCCGAGTGGATCATATGCGATGGATAGGCTGTTCTGTTCCCTCCGTTGGATACGTGTAGAGACTACCCCGGCGTTGGAAAGGTTGTCCCGTGCAGGGGCTTCCATCAGTAGGCGTCTCCTGATTTGGTAGAAGGACTGCGCCGAACGTGGGAGTGGCCAAACGACCTACGGAGTGGGGAGAGACTATCGGTGGACCTAGGGTGACCAACAGCCTAGTCAGTCCCAAGAGCCTAGGTCACCTGTTGAGAGGTGAGGGTGAGGGTATGGTGGGCCGGCGATGCGACGACCCACTGGATTGTGTAAGGATGATTATCAACCTGTTAAGTCCCAACATCCTTGGTCACCTATTGAGGGTGAGGGTGAGGGTGAGGGTATGGGGTTTGGCGATGTGACGAACCCCCCCGGATTTGTGTTGTTTATGCCGCTTTGGGGCTTGTGATTTGATTAAATATGGTTAATATGAACTATATGCATGGGTTGTGCTATTCACTGAGCGTGTGGCTCACCCCTCGCATAAAAATCTTTTTCAGTGAGCACTGAGGAGGACTTGGCGGAGGAGCATCCCGAGCGACTACACCAGTAGCGGAGTAGCGCCACGTCCCTCGAGTTTTGAGGCCATCAGCACCCTTCTCTTGTTGTATGTATACATTTCTGTGCTTGGGCACCTAGTTGGATTATGTATGGATTGTATTTGTGCACATGGACATGTTGGCTCTCACAGGACATATGATTATGTATCGAGTCTGTAGTATGTTTTGATTACAGATTCAGTCTTTTTAGCTTCCGCATTTGGTGTATATATATTATGTCAGCCCTGCTTTATCTGTGTTGTCATTTTAGCTGTCGTATGAGTATATTATTGAATTCCTGTTTACTGATATCATATATACACCTGCCGCGTCCCGGGGACGGCCGCCCTGGGGCGTGACACACACCACACGCCCCGCGCGCCCAGCGCCTCGCCCCGCGCGCACCCCCGCGCACCTCCGTTGCCCTCGCCTCGCTCCGCGCGCACCCCGTGCGCACCACCGGCTCGCACCATCCGCTCGACCAGCCCCGCACCGGTGCACCCGCGCGCACTGCGCCCCAGCGCAGCGCCCCGCACGCGCACCCGCTGCTCACCTCACAGCGCGCACGCCTGCGCCTCTACCCAGCGCCCCGCGCGCATGCCCCTGCACGGTGCTCAGCGCCCAGCGCCCCAGCGCCCAGCGTGTTATATATGTGTCACTTTTTAACCTGCTGGTAACCGTTGGAGCGTTCTGGCGGTTTTTTGTTTTTTTTCGGTTTTCGATCGGAACCGCTAATTTTTGGACTGTTAGCTATCGTCCTGAGTTAGAGGACTCCGATTGAAAATCCGACTGCATATTTGGTGTTCTGGTGCCATTTTAGGCCTCTCACGAAAATTTCGTCGAATTCCGGTAACGTTTCCGAAATTTCACAGTTTCGGGGCGTATCTGGGTTTTTAAGTCGCTCACTATATAAAGGTGGGATCTAAAATTTGAAATCACTGTTCATCATCTTCCTCCCCAAGCTCTCTCTCTCCCCTTCTCCATTTTTCTCACTTTTGAGCCCCCTAGACCCCTCAAAGCTTAAAACCTAAAACCTAGGAAGTGTAGATCGGGTCCCGATCTACACCCCGGTGGTTTCAAATCCCATTTCCGGCGAAATTTGCCCCTCCGTCCGCCCTCTCTTCTTCCCTGATTTGAGCCATTTCGGTGGTGGAGGTAGATCCGGGCGGTGGAAGCCTTTTGGGAGAGGTTTCGGTGCGCGGAGAGCAACCGGACTTCCCTTCCTCCCCTTGGTAAGCCTCTTTTTCCTCTCTTTCTTGCATAGATGTATGTTAGGAGGTCGGATTTGGGGTTGGGAGGCGGTTGGCGGCGGTGGGCGGCCGTCGGAGGGCTGTGGGAGGTGGTCGGAGGCCGTGGGGTGGTGGTCGGAGGCCGTGGGGTGGTCGGAGGTGGGTGGTTGAGGAGCTCGGGCTGGCAGGCTGCTGTCTCGGGCAGGGCAGCAGCGCAGAGCAGCAGGCGCAGCGGCTGGCGCGGGCGCGCGCGCGTGCGCGCGGGCGTGCGCGCGTGCGTGCGCTCGGGTGGCGCTGGGGGCCAGCAGGGCTGGGCGTGCGCACTGGGCAGGCTGGCGGGGCTAGCCGGGTAGGCTGGGAGCAGGTGCACCAGTTTGCCGGGCGCGCGAGCGCGTGCGCACGGGTGCGCGGGCGGGCGTGCGCTCGGGGGGTGCAGGGGGAGGTGTGCGGAGCAGGCTGGCTGCGGGCTGTGCGAGCAGGGCAGGCCGGCTGGGCAGGCCGTGCTGAGGCAGCTGGCAGGGGGCGCTCGGGCATCAGGCGGGCAGTGGCTGGGCGTGCAGGTTGAACGGTGCTCGGGCCACTCGGCGACGCGCGCAGGCAGGCAGCGCGGGCAGGCTGGCAGGCGCGCTGAGCGCGTGCTGCCAGGCGCGCTGGGCGCGTGTTGCGCGGGCGTGCGCGTGGGCGCTGGGTGAAGGTCCCGGGTGCTGGGCGCTGAGCGCTGGGAGCTGGTCGCGGGTGCTAGTCGAGCGGCTGGTGCGGAAAGCTGTACGAGCGGATGATGCGCGCGGAGTGCGTGCGGGGAGTCGTGCAGGGTGCGCGCGGGGCGCGGCGAGGCGGCTGGTGGTGCGCGCGGGGCGGGGCTGGCGGTGCGCGCGGAGTGCGCGCGGGGCGAGGCGCTGGGCGCGCGGGGCGTGCGGTGTGCTCGCGTGGTGCGCGCGGGGCGCGCGAGGGTGCGCGCGGGCTGCTGCGGCGGGGCGCAGTGGGCGCGGTGCACCGGGTGGCTCGACTGCGGGTCCAGGGCGGCGGGCAGGGGCCCGGCGGCGCCTGGGTGCGCGGGCTGAGGCGCGGCGACGCGTCCGGGGCTCGGGTGGCCGTGCGGATGGTTGCCGGTGGTGCGGGAGTGAGCCGGAGTGCTCGGGCTAGCGTGCGTGCGAGTCGTATGCACGTTTGCCCGAGTGTTGGGGGTTTGTTTGTGGGTTTTGTCTGCTTTAGTGTATTTTGGGGTATTTTAGTGTGTCTGTGGATTTTACTCACCGTATAAATGCCTGTCTTGCAGATCTTGACGGACGGTCGCGCGACGACCCGGATTTCGGTGAGTGGGACAATCCAGCCCAGTAGAGAGGCGTTATACGCATTTGGGCGTATACCGACCTCTCCTGGGGCACCATGGATTGATATTAACCATTGTAATGTGTATTTCATGCGAGCATGATTTAATGTAGAATGCATGTTACCCTAGACTTTGCATGTTAGGGACTTGCACCCTTAGGATATGTGTATGAGCCATGCACCATGTCCCTTGTTCTCATGCTAGGAAGCCTTGGCCTATGCATGTGTCCTACTAGTTTATTTATTAAATTAAATGCTAGTAAATGTTTAATTACATGCTTTAGTGAATATTATAGGGGAGGGGCCTTGCGAGGACAGCGGTGAGACCCGGGTTAGGGTACTCCGTGTTCCTTGTTTGGTTGTCGGGGTGTCCTATAACGGGAACTCACGCTGCCCTCCCGAGTTTCTTTCCCCCAATGATATTCCACCCTTGTTATAACTTTTATGCATGTTCCCCGCATCTTAGTTATGCGCCCTGGTGGAGTTCTGAGGAATTCAGGACGTTAGAGTTGTTAGGATGTGTTGTCTGCGGATCCGAGTGGATCATATGCGATGGATAGGCTGTTCTGTTCCCTTCGTTGGATCCGTGTAGAGACTACCCCGGCGTTGGAAAGGTCGTCCCGTGCAGGGGCTCCCATCAGTAGGCGCCTCCTGATATGCTAGAAGGACTGCGCTGAATGTGGGAGTGGCCAAACGACCTACGGAGTGGGGAGAGACTATCGGTGGACCAAGGGTGACCAACAGCCTAGTCAGTCCCAAGAGCCTAGGTCACCTGTTGAGGGTGAGGGTGAGGGTATGGTGGGCCGGCGATGTGGCAACCCACTGGATTGTAAGTCCCAATATCCTTGGTCACCCCTTGAGGGGTGAGGGTGAGGGTGTAGCGGGTTGGCGGAAGCGACCCGCTGGTTTTGTGTAGTTAGTCCCAATATCCTTGGTCACCCATTGAGTGGTGAGGGTGAGGGTGTAGTGGGTTGGCGGTAGCGACCCACTAGTTTGCGGAATTGATGCCATTTTGTGGCTTGAGTAATGTGAATTGTGGATTATAAAGATTATCTGGTTGTGGTCAATATTGTCTGTGATGCATGGGTTGTGCCGTTCACTGAGCGTGTGGCTCACCCCTCGCATAATATTTTTCTTCAGTGTCATCTGAGTCGGATCTGGAGGAGGAGCTCCCCGAGGGATTTCATCAGTAGCGGAGTAGCGCCACGTCCCGCGAGTTTCAGAGGCTATCAGCATCCCTTGTGCTTGTATGTATTATTTTCCGTGCTTGGGCACGCGTTTGTGTTGTATTTGGATGTCTTTGTATGTATATTGGCTCTCACAGGACATGTGATTATGTATAGAGTCTGTAGTATGTTTTGATTACAGATTCAGTCTTTAGCTTCCGCATTTGGTGTATATATCATGTCAGCCCTGCTTTTGTTGTCTGTGTGTCGTTCTGGTTGCTTGTGTATGATATATTATTGACCTCCTGTGTAGATTCTGATATTTTATATACACTTGCCGCGTACCGGGGACGCCCGGGGCGTGACACAGCGCCCAGCGCCCAGCACCCTCGCCCAGCACACCCAGCACCCAACATCCGCGACCCAGCGCTCAGCGCCCAGCGCCCAGCACCCGGGACCCTCACCCAGCGCCCATGCGCACGCCCGGCAACACGCGCCCAGCGCGCCTGGCAGGCGCGCTGCCCTGCCCGCGCTGCTTGCCCTCGCTGCCTGCCTGCGCGCATCGCCGAGTGGCCCGAGTACCGCTCGCCTGCTGCCCGAGCACTGCCCGCTTGCCTGATGCGCAGCCTGTGCTGCCTGCTGCCCGAGACTGCTAACCTCTCTGCCCAACCGGCCCGCCCTGCCTGCATGCGATCGCAGCCTGCCTGCCCGGCCTGCCAGCGCGCACAGCCAACATGAGCCAGCCCTGCTACCGCCCGAAACAGCCCTGCCAGCCCTGGCATCCTGCCCGGGACTGCGCAACACCTTGCCCGAGCCCCCTACCACCAACCACCGGCCACCAATGGCCTCCGGCCGCCTCCCAACCACCACCAACAGCCACCCACAGCCGCCGACCACCACCCAACCCCAAAACCACCCTCCTAACAAGCATCTAAGCCAAAAAAAGAAGGAAAAGGAGCTTACCAAGGGAAGGGAGGGAAGTTCGGTTGCTCTCCGCGCACCGAAACACCTCTCCAAGGGTCTCCACCACCAGGACCTCTTCCCACCTCCGAATAGGCTCAGATCTGAGGAGAAGAGAGGGCGGGAGAAAGGGCAAGACACGCCGGAATTGGGATTTGAAACCACCGGGGTGTAGATCGGGACCGGATCTACCTTTTCTATGCTTTGGGTTTTAAGCTTCAAGCACTCTAGGTGGCTCAAAAGCTTGAAAAAGAGAGGGGGAGAGAGAAAATGAGTTGGAGAAGACAATGAATAGTGCTAGGCAACTTTTAGATTCACTTAAATAAGTCAGGCCTCATTTAGATTAGGGTAAGCTAGGTTAATTAGGGTTTAAGCTAGCTTAGGGAGGCTTAAGTGTGGTTTGACCCAAGTCAACCCAACCACACTAAAATCCAAAACCATTTGACCAAGTCAAGGGTCCACATTGACCAAGTCAAAGTCTCCCAATGACTTCTCGCTCGGTCAAAACCCGGATACGCCCCGGAACTGCAAAATTCTGAAACGTACCAGAATTCGACGAAATTTTCGTGAGCGGCTTGGAATGGCACCAGGACACATAATATGCAGTTACATTTTCAATCGGAGCCCTCAATCTCAGGGCGATAGCTAACAGCCCGAAATTTTAGCGGTTCCGATCGAAAAACGAAAAAAATTAAAAAACTGCTAGAATGCTCCAACGGTTACCAGAAGGTTAAAAGTGACACATATATAACAAAAATATTTTCACATTCACGTGCCATAGATAGCTCATCTTGGACAACTTCATCTATGTTATTACCAAAGCCTTCAAGAGTAGTGTTCAAACATCTTGTTTATTTTTATTGCTGCATTCTCCAATGTTATCTTCCACATTCTCACCATGTAAGTACCATTCGTATATATTGGATTAAAACCATGTTTCATTAGATGTAACTCAGTATCATCATAAGAGATTGGAAGACGAAGATTTTGACACCCATTGCATAGACATGAGATGTTTGTTTTTGTGGACAATTTTTGCGCGCTAAGTTAAGAAATGTTTTTATGCCATCCATAAAGAGTGGATTTGAAAACTGAAGTTAAATTCAATCTTGTTCCATTAGGTGAGGCCAATGTAATATCTTGATGAATAATATGCAAAAAAAAAAAAAAAAAAATCAATAAAGAAGTTTTACAATGAGTGCCTTCAAATCTACAAAGACAATCACAACTTTTTACAATTACACTTAGAGGAAATCATAATTCATGTATGGAGTAGGTATTTAAGTCATCATCTTCCATTTTACCCGAAAAAAATAGAGTTCACTCATACAAACTATTACCTACGTCATTGAAGATCTTTAAGAACCTTAACACAACAAGGAGTATAAAACTAATCATTTTATCACTTAAGACAATAACAGAAATCTATCTCCAGTAATAAATAAAAAATTAAGAGAAACAAGAAAAAAACAATACAGTGATAGTCCAAAACCCTATTCCAATTAACTAAAAACTTATTTCAACCGAGTGAGATGTCAAATTCAAAAGAAGCAGGTATTTAATTCCAATATTCCATTACTAATTTTTTTAATATTATTTAATGATTATCCCAAACTACCACATTCCCATTAAAACAAAACAGACCTACCAATATGAATCTTCCAAACATGAAATGAAAAACCAATTGATTATAACTATAAAAAAGAATTCCATGAATCAAATCTGAGAAGAAAAATAAATAGAGGGAGAGAGGTTACCAAGTTGGGTCTGTGGAAGGTAAATTAAATATGAAAATAAAAAAACAAATACATCGAGAGTGAGAGTTTATCTCATCCGAATGTACAACCCAATATCTGAAAAAATCAAACCAATTGAGAGAAAGATAGAGAGGTCACCTCGCTGAGATGTAGATGGACATCAGAGACAAACATAATGGATCGCAAGATCTGGGGCTCCAAAGAAAGGGGAGAAGATGTGCGAGAGGATTTGGGGAAGACAGATAGAGAGGCCACCTCACCGGATTATAGATAGACCATAGAAACAAACAAGGTAGGATCGCAGGTCTAGGGTTTCAAAGAAGGGGGGGGGGGGGCAAGAAGATTTGGGAATGCAATCCTGTGAGAGGAGTTTTGATCAATAGAGGATATTTAGGGATTTTTCTTTTCAGGTAAGAGATGAGAGTTTGTTAGGATTTCAAGCGGGATGGGAATCATGGGATATGATATGGGTTGAGGACGAGATTTAATTAGGTTTTTTTTAGAAACATTTGGCAACGACTTTATTCTGTAGCTTATGAACAACAGCTAAAGGCCGTCGCCATATGTTGGGAATGGTCGTCAGGGTTGACCAATTTTTTGGTTGTGCCATGATATAACTCATCTCGAACTCCCTTGCAAGCATCATTTCAAATCCCCTTTTGTAGGTTTGCTCAATCATCAGGTCCCCTCATTGTACCTTAGTGCAATAATCAACTCGCAACAAATATAATCTATTTTAGATCTCCAAAATCTAGCAGAAGATCTTAGATTTCAGTCAATTTCCCCCTTTTAAGTTGAAGAACATATAGGAGTTACATTCTCTGTTAGAGGAAACTTCAGATCTCGATTTGGATCACCTAGGTCCTTCCTCTAATGATCGGCTCCCTATCAGTATCAGCATCCAGTGCTATCCTGTGAGGTATGTAAATTTGTCCTTCTATGAATGCCTTTCTCAATTGGCCTTTTTATGTGATACTTCTGTTAACAAGATGTACGAACATTGTTGGGTGTGCATGAATGGTGTGTTATTATTTCTTCTAATGTGAATGTTGTTTGACATATTATTATGTTCTTTTATATTTAGTTATCCAGTGTGAGATTGAATAATTTTAAACCCTTCTATCTTTTATATTTAATCTATGGGGTATTTTTGAACTTTGTTTGAGCATCTCTTAAAACCATGTTTACTGGAAGAGAAAGGGTATGATTTAGGTGGAGGTTGGGTCTAACATGATGAAATTTGATGCATTTTAAGAAGTCAGCGTATATAATGTGTCAATGTCTGCAATGTGAATATGTTATTCAAGATGGGGATCATTTGTATCTCCTTAAAAATGAATGTGATGAAAGATAATGTTATCAATGTTTTTGAGGTCACAAGGATTCCATGAATCTATTATATGTGCATGTAAAGCTTCAGCATATTATGTTGAGCAACTAAAAAAATATTATACAATTCAAGTTGCATTTTGCCTTGTGTACCATAATCTAGATATCATCTATCGGAATTTGAAAACCGTGGTAATGAGATCTGAAGTTTAAAAAATGAGATTCAAATGTTTTAAGGTGACCCCATATTACCCATATCCAACCCAAGTGCTAATTGTCATGGCATGCTGCATCATACAATTTTGTCCAGAGGGAACAAGGGAATGATATGTTCTTCAACATGTCTCAAGATGATATTGAAGACGCAGGAGATAAGGATATTGATACTTCCATTCTATTACATTTTGACGACATTAGGCGTGGGAATGAACTTCGGGGTATTATAATAGTCAGTTATGGGCCAATCGATAGGTATATTTTATGATGAACATGAACATTTCATACTTCATTTGATAGCAGTATATCATTGACACTCAATAATTTACTAACAAAATACAGTGGCATTGACTGAGAAAGGATCTCCAGAGTTGGTAAGAAATAGAATACAGATGCACCCCCTGTGGTTTGCCTTTCTAACACAAATGTGCCATTCCTTTATGTTATTTGATTCCAATATTTTCTCCTTACTTTATGTTGTTAAGACATTAACATACATATGACAATTTTCATGTGTACTACAAGGTCATTCCATTTCATTGATTAGTGTTTGTCCTCTCATTTTATCAGGACTAGATCAACGCATATTATGGATATTTTTCCTCTTTATGTTGTTCTGCGAGGGCTCAAACAAGGTGTATATCATTCATGGCCAGTATGTGAAGTGTAAATAAGTGGTTTTAAGGGCATTTTATACAAGCGAATGTTTAGCATTAATGAATCAAATCTATACCTCAATGCCAATAATTTTGTAGTAGTTACTCTGTAATGTACTAGGAACAATGTCCAACTCTGGAGTCCATTGGATCATCATTGCTTATAGGAAGCCAACTCACCCCAGTGCAGTTAACTCAACGAATGTCAACATAGGCCACGTAGGAAGAATATCAGATGTAGCTATTTTTGGTGCATGTCTGGCTTACATGCATCTAGCTTTGGTTGAATTACTCGTGCTTCTTGTTATTGTTATTTTACTTCTACTTATGTATTAATAATCATAGGTGTATTGTGAGCAGAATTAGATACATGTTTTGTATCTTGTGTTTTGAAAACTTCTACCCTACTACTTGCTTAAACTCTGGTCAGTAATCATAAACTGCATTTCTTATTGCTTTTTCATGTTGTTGGTTAAAAATACTCATATGTATGTTTTGCAATTGTTGGGAAAGTATATGGATTGTCTAAAAAAAAACAGGTATTTGATAAAGATGCCGTGTTTTCATCTTGATACAGTTTATTGACATCCATGTATGAATAATTGTATGAATTGTGTGAATCATAAATTACATTTCCTTAGTTAACTTTCTCGCTTTATGTTTGTTTTCTGCTTGAATAATTGTATGCATGGGATGCTGATTCATTCGTAACACATATATATAGTGCACTGAGTCTCCTCATCTACCATAATTTCATCATACAATGCATTGAGTCTCTCCATCTACAATAAATTCATCATTCAGGGTTGTTCTAAGTTGTTAGTCATCTTGATTAAAATCTCAACAAATTGGGCCCATGTAATATTACATAATGTCATACATGCACTAGTATATGTTAAATACGATTGCTCCATATTTTACAATGTCCATCCGGATGGACAGCCAAGTATGTGCACCATTTGTTTTAAATAATAAAATAACCTTTTTACAAATGCCAATAAAAAGCATTATTTGGAGGGTAAATTAGTCAATATGAAACGTACAAACCATCAACCATACTTTATGCGCATTTTATTCTTTCTCTACCAAACACTCCAATCTTATAATTACGTTTTCCAACTAAACTAATTGAAAACACAACCAAACATCACAACCAAACATAAAATCACCTATTCAATTGAAAAAGTTATTTTTTCCGCCTAACATGCGATCCCCGTCTGTTCCCAATACAACCCTTCAAAGGCGTCTTCAATGGAGAGTCCCCATGCCGATCTCCCCCAAATCCACTTCGACTGAAAAAACCCTTGTAAATATGTGCCCTATCATATACATCCTCACG
This sequence comes from Acorus gramineus, assembly GCA_030737835.1. Lineage (NCBI taxonomy): Eukaryota > Viridiplantae > Streptophyta > Magnoliopsida > Acorales > Acoraceae > Acorus > Acorus gramineus. Next base: position 45,604 of record JAUJYN010000066.1, on the reverse strand, counting down.
TATTGCTTGGTGTGCTACTTCTGATCGTCGTATTAGTTGTTTGTGTTCTAGTGATTAATATGAAACACCTCTTCCACTTCTTTTAGAACTTATCATCAACTTATATAGGTGACTGGTACCCACATTTGTTTTGGATGTATTGCATTAAGTTGATGTAATTGGAACATATGATGTGGGAGGGTTATGCATTATATGTATGTGTTTCTTCAAACCATGTAATCTGACTGTTGAAAGACTATGTCACAATAGGGTTGTATGTTAAAGAATCTTGGTGATGTGCAGATTTTGATTTTAGGTGCTTGTATGAGGACTAGTTTACATGGTCAAATGTACTACCTTCCAAGATATTAACATGGTGTGTGCATGTTTCATGAAATTTTCCGCTCCTGTCATATAGCGCGCTGTTGTTGATCCCAATAAACAAGATGTAGTTGGTTTTTTTGGTTGCATACAAAGCCATATGTGAATTGCTCCTAGGTTATTAATCCAATTCGAAGTTATACGCGGTCGGAAGATACACATTATATCATTCGGAATGTAGGTAAAAAATGTTTGTGATTGCTAAATGGAAGGTTATAATAATGCCCATTTGGTTAGAGGCTTTAATATTACATATATGACCTACTATTATCCCTGTCTACATCTTATTTCTACAAGCATTGAGTGATTAGAAGAGTAAAATATTTTTTTCCCTCAACTGGACATGAGTTAGGGTGATCTTTGCGTAGGAAAGAATTTTTGAAAAATACAGTACATATATTAGTTAATAATTTTTTAATCATTTTTAAAAAAATCATTCATCAACCTATTCATATCTTATTAACGCATTAATTCATTATCTTCCTCAACAGCACACTTATTATTCTTACGTTTTTCAGTAAGAATAACTGCATACTCAACCAAACAAAAAATCACCTATTTCAACTTTATACTCAATTGCTAGAATAAATATGCCTCCTAGCGTAAATCCAATTCTATATCCAAATACGGGCTTAAAGTAAAACCAAACGAATTTCAAATTCCAATATATAAATGCATAATCAAATCCTACATGCATGCCAAAGCTTCCTTGCAGGAGCTGGCACACTATGGGTAAACCCAAACAAAAAACATAGACATGAACATTACACAAACAAACGCATCCAAACACATGAATGAAACTCCAAAAAACCCCCCTCAATGTCAGTCTCTCAACAGTCGATCGAATTGCAGCTCTGCGTCGCCATTGTTCCGTTCGTCTTGCTCAAGAACGGATCCACCTTCACCCACAGAAGCGAAAACACGGACGCCAGCAACACCGACCAAAGAACAACGATCGTCGGAGTCCTGTTCTGCCTCCCCATGAGACCTTTCAAGAACGGATAGAGATGGAGTATGACCCACATTGCAAAAAAGACCTTCCCGAACAGAGGACCCCAGGCCTCGTATCCGCTGTTCAGGGCGTCCGAGAATCCTGCCACCACTCCTACGAGATTGACGACCAAGAGGGTGGTCGGAGGAATCAAAAGCGTGGTCCACTTGAACATGTAGAGCTCCCCGAACTCTGCGTCGTCGGATGCCTTGGCCGTGACTGTGAAGTTGGTGTCTAGTCCGGCGGCCATCTTTAGGAAGCCTTGGAAGACCGCGAAGAGGTGGGCGGACACACCTCCGATGACCCAGAATTGCTCGTTGCGCCACAACTCCTCGATGCCCACCCCGCTCCATCGAAGCTCGAGGACGCTCGTCAGGATGATGGAGATGAATAGGCCGAGGAACCATAGGCTCGCCAGATTGGTGAGCTGTAACAAATCAAGGGGATGAGTGAGTGAGTGAGGAGGCGGCCCTTTAATAGCTGGTTTATGGTACATTCAGCTCCAATTTTTAGCACCACTTTTATCCTCTGGCTATATATCTCTGTATGAAAGGCATATAGTAATGAATGCTTATATGAATGTATACATTCCCATATGAAGTTATATATACCTCTTTGGTGAGGCTAAAAGTAGCACTGAAAATGGGTTTGGGTTTAACAAAGCTGTTTTGATACAATGAAAGTGGGAAGATGTGGACAGTCATTGAATTCCTAACATTGAATCTTGCAATTAGTCAATTAGATTGTAGAATTTAGTCTTGTGGATTTTCTTATAACTCATTTGTCTTCAAAAGTTTGTGATAGATTAATGTGAATTGTATACTTTTCCTTAATGCAGTTCCATTGAAGGTAAATTTCAGACTTGGTTTGTAATAGATTAGCACAAAGAGCCGGACTACAAGATGTGATTTTGATAACACCCCATGTGAAAAACCTACTAGCAGAATGCCTAACTCAGAACTTGGACTTAAAAAAGGCGTATGATCATTGACAAATATATAAATATATATACTAAAACCAGAGATGCTTCAAGATTGCATTAAGAAATGAAGAAGCATGTCGTACCGTTGGTATGATGAATTTTCCAGTTAGGAGACATATGGCAGGAAGCGAACAATATGCGATGAGCGGGAGAGATGTGAATGGGTAGACTATGGTGTTTATGTAAGCCAGCCTCTGTAGCCATTTGAGGCGGCCACCACCGAATCCATACCAAAGGGGACAATGTCTGCTGAGGAAGATCTCTACGGAACCAAGAGCCCATCGCAGGACTTGGTGCAACCGATCAGAGAGATTGATGGGCGCTGATCCCTTAAAAGCAGGCCTCAGAGGCATGCAGTAAATTGATCTCCATCCTCGGCATTGCATCTTAAATCCAGTTAAAATATCCTCTGTGACAGATCCATATATCCAACCAATCTGTGAAAGAGCAAGTAAATGTGGTATTCATGTAAACTAATTAAAGGCAGTCAAGGTAAGAATTGAAGAATGAAACCTATACGGATGAAGTTAAAGACCATTTGTAGGTCTATATAGAAATTATTCAAATTAGGCTATTCACGTGGGTGACCAGAGTTTGTAGACCTCACTGGCTCAACCTTGATTTACAACTCTATGGTCGATGATCATGATACATACTGACTGAATTTTGCTCAAAAATAAGATCTGTAACAAATCCTTAGTGATTAACTATATGATAATCAAATATGAACCACTTATTAAATAACACGAGGGTCAGGTTCCTACTCAAATATAAGAAAAAAAAATTCTAAGTTGATAAATAATAAATAAAATGTAGTCTAGAAGTCTTACCTCCTTTCCCCATTCAGTTTTCTCCTCATATCCACAGCTAATGACATGGATTGCTTCCTTGATTAGTGTTGATGGGTTGGAGGAGGACTCAGCCACCCCCCCATATTCCATCAGAGTGGACTCAATGAAAACAGAAGATAAGCCAAAGGTCTTTTCAAAGCTCAATTGGGAGATTAAAAGGGACCTCTCATGTTCATCATAGTCTGCACAAAAGAAACAAAATAACTTCCATAAGATTGTCAACAGAAACTTATTCTCTATTACTAAACTTACTACTTACTATCAATTTCTCCAAGGTTAAAAATGGCAGCATTCAGATCTTCCCGCTTGGAATTTCGGTAAATCTCTGTCTTATCTTTAGAAGGTTTCTTAGGCCTGCAGCAACAGCAGCAAAATGAACATGATGAATCCTTTGGAAGAGTTGGCAAAGATGGTGGCCCATATCCATAGAGTGCTTGTCTGTTGAACATGCAACCAGTTCCTACATATACCGGCCCTTGAATTCCATCAAGGCCCTTCATGTTAACCTGGAAGAGTAACATGAAATTCATAAAATGGTTGTAATTTAACCTTTGAGAACATAAAAGCTGAAATGTCACAAAACATTGCTTACATCAAAGAATACTGTGTTTCGGTTGGCATATCGGTCACTGCGATCAATACCATCGAACCTTTGAGGAAACTGAACATAGCAAACATCTCTACCGACCTGTGGATCCATCATGAAGCACATCCCTTCTCGAACTGCTTTACTGTTATTGACATAGTGGTCACAGTCAAGATTGAGAATGTATGGAGCATTTGTGAGAATCGCCGATACTCTGATCTGAAGAATTCATAAGATGCATTAAAATTTGTACTTGTGCACTTTTATATCATGAGTTTAATGTATTGTTTTTTTATTTTTTATAAAAGAAACCATGGTTTGTACCAGAGCATTCATGGCACCAGCCTTTTTATGGTGTTGATAACCAGGTCTTTTCTCTCTTGAGACATAAACTAGACGTGGAAGCTCATTCCCTTCGATGTCATGGGCGCCACTATGTCCAAGAAATACCTTGAATAATAATTTAATAGAGTCAATTGATGTAATGAAATTGCACAATGTTTGATTTTCAGTGGTAAGAAAAGATGAATGTTCATGAACATTTGATGCTCTCTGTTGAACAAAATCATGATTAAAGGAATCAAATGGATGTATAAAACCATCCTGAATGTCACAATGAAAATCCAGCAAATTAATTAATCTTCATAAATGAAAAAAAAATGAACAAAAAAGAAGAGAAAATCAGGACTCAAAAGATGGGAACTGGTGGAACAGCAAACAATCAAATTGCTATAAGGATTCGGGCTTCTAAAACTATTATGTCAAGAAGTAAATTATATACTTAAACAACATGAAAACAACACAAATTCATTAAATCAGACCATAACAGCAAAGTGAACAAAATTTCATACTGATAAATATTATCTCAGCACATGTTGGTCATCAAAAGGGGCTAATGCTGGGAGCAATGGTAAAATTCTCTAGTTAATGGGACTACTTTCAAGTTCTGAGAGAGGCCACTTTGTGCAAAAAAATACCAAAGATGAGTCTCATCATCTCCGGTCTCTCCTATCCCAGCAACCTGCTATATGTGGGATCGTTCCGGGTGATGATTTTTTAAAAGTTGGTCAGCAAAAACATAGAGCTCATAATTCTAGTTTCATTTGCATAAAAAAGGTGAAAAAAATGAATTGGAGAATACTAATTTATAATAAAGAATACCACACAGACCTGAATCATGCCTGGATGATCACGTGGATTATTTCCTGGCCATGGAGTTCCATCTTGCATTGTCCAGCCTTCATCTGGTGTCTTTTGGGCCTTGGCTACCAATGCATTTACCCTGACTTTGTACTCTTCATAATCCCTCTATTAGATTCCAAAGACAAATCAAACATATGATGATATTTTCATGTAATCTTGTTCAAATCCAGATTAAGTCTAAATAGTTAAAACTAGACATTTGGAGTTGTACAATTTATTAGAAATTCCAAATTCTAGTCACAGGTACTTACTTTCATTGCTCTCCTTTCCTTAACAAAAGAAGGTTGAACTTTATCTTTCAAATAGTCAATCTTCTGTGAAAAATAGAACTCCGGTGCCCGTGGTTCAATTGAATATTTTTTGCAGAATGGAACCCATTTTCTAGCAAACTCTGATGTCTCAGCCAGTGACTCAAATGTAAGCATAGCAGATCCATCATCAGACACATAGCAGGAGACTTTCTCAACAGGATAATCCGCAGCCAGAATGGACAGCACAGTGTTTGCTGTGATCAATGGTGGTTCTTTTAATGGATCAACTGTACTAACAAAAAAGTCCACTGCTGCGAGTTCACATGGTTCACCCTCTTTCTCATACCTGGTAAAGTGACCACCATATGCAAAAAGTCAATATTGCATGCATATTCACATGGTTTGTCATTGTACCTTAGTTTGATTCTTTTTGAAAAAATATAGATGCATCATATGAATAAGAGAGATGCAACATCTATTTGAGTATTTTATGCTTCTGTCCATCATTGAATTTTCTAAAAGACATATTTGCGTATTTGACCGACCAGCTTTAGTTTTAATTACTATAGCCATATTGAACACAAGTAATAATGGTCTTGGGGTGCGTTTGGTTGTGCGATTGCAAAACTGATTATGCAAGAATCTGGGTTTTAAAATTGATTCTATAGGAAGCTCACTTCCCCCAGCTTTTGGAAATCGCAGCTTTTGAACACTATTTGCCTAAAATCTGTATGCGGGAAGCTGTTACAATAAAACTGTTTGATTGCACGGTTGCAAAAGCAGCTTCCTGCAACCGCAAACACTGTGCAATTGCGTAACCAAACGCACCCTTAGGCATTTCACAAGTAAGTTCAGATACATAAATTTATATCCTGCCAGGGTGGTATACCTCAATACTTGATCCAAGTCATGGATTAAATGTTTAGTCTATAAAGGTGTGATTCAATCATATTAATTGACCTTTCATCGTTTTTATGCTGACTTTTATCTTCTACTAACCTAATGATCTCAACATCATATGGCATGTATTTTTACTCTATTAGTTGTTGAAGGGTATATATGATGCTGCCATAGGACACAATACAATATGGATCTTAGTCCAAGACTAACCTGTAAGTCATGCTATGAGAGAAACCTTAAATATATAACAATCCACAGGCAAAAAAATAGGGAAGAACAGTCTGATAAATTCACAATGAGTACCGTGCTTAAAGAAAGGTTAGGTCCACAATTTGGTTAAGCTAGAGACACAAATTCTCAAAAATCTCTCATTAAGCTGTTTACCAAATTCTGTTGCAATATTTTGACTATGCCATGTCTTTACATACTTAGTTGACTGAAAATAATTTCATTAGAAACATGGATAGAGGGTGTCCTTATTCTCAAAACAATTTACTGCCAAGTATCAAATATCAAAAATTTAAAGATTAAGAAGAAATTTATAATATCCAAACAGATTGAAACTATTTTATTGTAGTCACAATTAAATTCTAGATAGTTCTATGATTACAAGAAAATTTAATGTCATGCATTATTTTATACATGTCCGTGCTTTAGTTAGCATTTTTTACTAATGAATAGCCTTGCACATGAATGCAGAAAGTTATAATAAACACATATTCTTCCCTCAACTAGAGAGCTGTCAGGTATAAGCTCCTTGCTGCTAACAATCAGCACTCATGAACTAATCACAACAGTTATCAGGTTAATGTCAAATGAAATTTGAAGGCCACTTGTGAAAGATATTTTAAAACCAGACATATCATAGTTTGATCCATATATACATATATACATCCCAAATTGAGGTAATAAGATTTTTTAGTTTTGTTTGGTTTTAGAAAAGCAGCCCCCTACTTCCCACCGCTCCTGCATTTCTTATTTCAAAGAGAACTGATCTGAAATTGTTTTACTTGTTGCAAAACAGAAATAAATTTTGTTCAATGATATTCAGGGTTCCCATGATTTGCATGCATACCTTGCAGAGAGAGTGTCAATATATGTCTCTCTTTCAACAGGAGACCACTTGGGGAATTGATCCAAAACCCAAGAAAGGGCAAACCAGATCTCACAAATGATGGAGGTGAGCCATAAACCATATGCACTATCAACAGGATTGGTTATTCTATAATGAAAGAATAGACCAAGAATTATCAGCCTCATCACAATGACAATCCTGTAAGGAGTGATCTTGTTAGAAGGAATTGGAACAGTTCTCGAAAGCGGTTCTGTAGCTTCTGGGGATCTGTGTAAAACAAATTTAATGTCATGAAAGTGCTAGAACAACCATCAGAAGATTTGAAAGATCTTTTTATCAGAAAAGTTTGTAAACTAGCAAGAAATGGTGAATTATCTGTCAATAATGTGCAATAATGAATCATTTTAGCATTGCATGAATTCATAGGAGCAATTAGCTGGGATCATGTCAAATTCACATTTGAATTACCCTGCTTTTACATGTCATTTTGGAATATCACTCGAGTGCTATTTAGATCCAAATCACATCCTTACTCTTTCTCTTCCATCTGCTGTTCCAATGGGATATTTGATTCTTTCGGGACCTTCTTAGCAGAACTCTTTGTTTTCTTGTTCTTTTTCTCTTTCCAACTCTCCACCCTATTCTTCCATATCTGATTCCCGGATTCACCATTCACTTCTTCAAAACATCAAATAATCGAAGTCAGACAATACGTCAATTCTTTCCAAAACATCAATAAAAACAATATGGAAAATGTTCGGAACAAAAATTTAATCCAAAAAAAGAAATATGGACAAAGATCCTTGCCACTTTCTATTGTAGAAATGCTGCTGAAATTTCTAGCATGACCACCATTATCCTGCATATTTTTTTTAGCAACATTACAAAATCAATCAACTTCCAGTCTTATGGAATACAACCAACGCATACACAGTAAAGATGTTGATCCATAAAACATGTGGTGTTTTAGTAAATACCTGGTCATTGTCGAGATATGTTTCCATTGTCAATTCTCTGTCTGGCTCCTTTTCAGAATCAGCCATAGTTTTTTCTGATTAACATCACACCCCATCATCAAATCAACAATGATTACATTTTTAATTGTGAATCAAAGATTCAACATAGGCTATTTAACATCATAACCGGACAAATAGAACTGATAAGAGACACATCATCAAGGAGTCCTGGATTTGAGTTTTACTCATGTTATAAAACAAAAACACTTGTCTAGTAAAACTTTTATGAACACGCGAAGCGACAAAGTTTAGGCAACTCATATTGTAAAAGCCAACCATGTTCACTTTTCATATACAAACTTTTTACGGTGGCCTTAAGATTAACTATTTTTCCCAATCAAAATCAACAAGAAATTAAGAAATCCAAAACAATGTAAAAAAAAAAAAAAAAAATTTAAAAGCTTTAGACAACAAATCATCTCAAAAACCCAAAAATCTTGGTGGCATTAAGAACAAAACAAAATCAAAATAAAACTTTGATAGAACTTCAACCCATCAAGAACTACAATTGAAACCATACCATGGTGATCATACGGAGTTTCGCACCGCGGGCAGCTGCTCCTTCCTCCATTAATTGTGTAATCCAGGCAGGATTGGCACAATGGGTAGTTGCAGCCATGGCAGGCGACGAACACCTCACCGGACGGAGACGAGCCGACGGACTCACCGCACAATTGGCAGAGGGGGGTGCCGGATTCCATCATTGCAACAAAAGAAAAGAAGCCTTAGTTTGGGGGTCTCAAGTGAATTGATGGGGCATTATATTGGGTGACTCTCCAGAGAGTGGTTGGGGGGGTGTTATTTTTTCCAGAGTTGGGAGGTTGGCATCAGAATGGGAAAGAAAGAGAATTGGTTGGAGGAAGGATAGATGAGAAGCAAAGTCTTTTTTTTTTTCATGTGTTTTTTTTTTTTTGGGTTTTGGAAACTTGAAAGAGTTGGAGATGGCGGGTTTTTGAAGGGATTTCGGTTTGGTTGGGAAAGGACGACAGCTTAACTAACTGATTTTTTTTTATTCTCTTCTCCTTTTTGGCGGGAAGTGATGAGTTAACTAAGAATTAAAAAAGGAAAACGTTTCCAAGCCCATTTTCAATTCCAAACACAGTACGTTCATATTTTTATCTTTTTAGGACTGGTTTAACAAGAGGTGAATGTTTTAAAAGTAAATTGTTCTAATTTTGTGGGAGTCTATTAATTTTGTCCTTATTCATATTTATCAAAATTGAGATTTAAAATGAGGATAAATTTTATTTCAGTTTTTAGGTAGAACAAAAAAATTCGCATTTTTATTTTAAAATCAAAACAACTGCTTACACTTTATCCGGATTATTTTTTATATCAAGTGAGATAAATTGTTCTTCCCCTAATTATCCTCATAATTACCCTTTTTCCCACTGCTTATCCCATGCCAAACCAACCCATATACCCCATTATATTGGAGTTAATGGTTGTCCCAAATTGATTATTATACCTATAATTTTTTTGAAAAATGTTACATTTATCAGCCCAAATGTAGTGCATCCCCTTTTTCTTTTCTTTTTTTTAAACAGCATAGTTATGTATAAAAAAATTTCTAAAATATATATATGGTTACAATTAGTGCAAGAGGCTAATGAGATATATGTGGCCAAATATAACAGTGCTAAAACGTTTTTAGACGAATTAAGGTGAACCTTCCCTTTTAGGCTGTAGAGTGTAAACTATCCGGAAAGAATCCTCATTGGACCCATATCTGAATTAGGGAATATTTATAATATATATTACCCGGAAAATATCTCCATTACATGAATATCTGGGAATTTGACTGGATTTAAAATTCAATGAGGCCAATGACTGGTGGATTTTTCCAATTTCCTAGTTATAATAGGGCAGGATAAAAAAATCCTGCCAAGATTAACAAGCAACACCTGAATTCAACCTTAGTTATTTAATTGAATGAGCACCATTTTAAACCTGGTTGACTTGACAAAAGAAAAGATATAACATTAATGGGGGGCCACAATAACCGAGTCGATACATTTCTGTCATATAATTACACATTTTCATTCTCCACAGAAACAACTGATTTGAGCAGCTTTAGCCTCCAATGACCGTCTTTTGTGAATGATTGAATGCTACAGTTTTGTCTTGAGTCCTCCCATTTCGATCCACAAGGGACCTGTGTTCTCAGAATTTTCTTTTCTATCCCACCGTGTAAATCTTCATTACTTTGGATGTATCACACACAACAAGGTTTTCTGAATCCATTGGTGTCGTGCATATCCAATTGACCTGCAAAGTAATAAAAACACAATCAATAGACACGATCATTACAAAATGGCCATATCAAGCTTTTCAGGTGCAAGAGTAATGTATAAGAATAACAAACAGATACATTAAATTGCAGGGGGATGATTTGGGCTCAACACTGACATATTTAAGTTTCGCTAGAATTCAATTTCTGAGAATTTGACCTCCGTGTAGCCAACAGAAGACTGCCCGCAATTCAATTTTGTAATGTATGTAAACAAAAGTAACTCGATAATGGCTGAAAAACATGTCATCCATGTGGCCCAAACTACATGAGGAGAGGGTAGACCAAATTGCAGGGGGCTGATTTGGGCTCAACACTGACATATTTAAGTTTCGTTAGAATTCAATTTCTGAGAATTTGACCTCTGTTTAGCCAACAGAATACTGCCCCTGAGGTGACTTTATATTAATGTCATCTAGGTGTATTAAGGAACTTTCTTTAATCTGAAGTCCAAGTGCCCAGGCCCCTCAGACAGGGTCCAGTGCCAGTCTAAAAGACACCAAAGAGGTCCCCAACCTTCGAACCTGTGTGCATATATTGAGCAAAATGAGAGCGCAAATGGACCACCATACATGTGTTCACATTTCTAGATATGTGGTGGCTAGTTATTTTATTTACTTCCACTTTCAACACATTTCATACAGTGCATAATTCAATACTATCTCAATTTTGCAATCTAAATTACTAAGAACACCAACCAGAAAAGAAATTCCTATGGATCTGTGTGCCTGTGTGTTGAGCAAAACAGGCGGAGGAAGGATCTACCACCGTACATAAGAGCCTAGATCTGTGATGACCTGTTATGTATTTCCTTCATTTTTATAAGCATATAATTTGACACAATCTCAGTATCATCAGTCCAAAACAAAACTTGCAAAATATTTTAATAATCTGTGAGATCTTCATAATTTTAACTAGAAAATTTATTTTTATATGTTTAAGTTAATACCATGGTTTGTGTTGTTTTTTCATAGTTTATTTCAGAGGCTCTAAAATATGGAGGGGTCCATGCCTAGGTCCCATCTATAACACCAACCACCTACAATATCACAAAGAGAAAATTGGAGAATTGAAAGTAGAAAACAAGCAAGTCCATGTTCTGACAATAATACATCAAATCAAACCCAATTATTCGAGCAAACATATATGACCTTATGAAAGAAATAAAAAATGATCTAGAACTCACCTTCTTTGTCGTATTTATGCTCATCAATAAAGGATCAGAACTGCAGTCATCTTGTCCAGCATCAAAATGTTGTGACCAATCCCATAACTTCACAAGTGCATCATTTGCGCCTGAGACAACAAATTTTCCTCTTTCCCCAAACATTGAAAACGTCCTGAGTGATATGGAAAAATTTAAGATTCTAGAAAGAAAAAAATTGATTTTCATTTTAAATCACATAAAATTCGAGTGACTCACACACAAGATACAGCAGCAGTATGCCCTCCAGAAGCATAATCCAATCTCAACCTTTTCCCCTGGCATTCATCCAGATTCTCTTTAGCTTTATCAATAGATCTCGAGTTAAATCCTTTCCTGGCCTTTGAACTGGTGTTAGCCAACTCAGACTCGATATCAATCACTTCAACAATACCATCACCCCTTGCTATAGCACAGATCTTGTTCAATCCAATTGACATATCTTCTTCAGGTACTGCTATTGAATGGACGAAAGCAGGATTGAAACACTGATTCGAACTATTTCCAGTCTCAGTCATCCCTGCAGAGAATTGCAAAGATCTTATCTGCTTGTAGTTTATAAACATATTTGTGCATGACAACAGTACAAATGAAAAGTGCATAGGAACACCCACCCTCCCTAAAAACAGGAAACTCAGAGGTTGTTCACATGTTTAGACATCCATACACTTATTCACATCTTTTTTTTTTAATGTTATCCCAGATAATAATGACATGACAACACTCACCTTGGTTCAACATGAAACTACATGCTTCCAAAGTTCAGCTATTTCCATTGTGAACTACTGTGATACATGTCTCAATTAAAAGATAAGTCATGAGTGGCATACCTACCAAAATCAATAACCTTGTATGGTCGTCCTTTGGAGAAGTCCCACATGGCAAGTTTTGAGTCTAGGCCACCAGAAATGGCTGACAAAGAAAGATAATTTAATGATCTTCAACATGAACATTGAAAATAATCACTAGCATGTTATATAACAATAACATTATTTAGTCCGAAATACCATGCAGTAGACTGCATCATAATTAGGGAGAGCAATATTGAAAAATCAAAATTCTAGATGAATAGCATGGCGATTACAATACTAAACAACCAGTCCTTCCTGAAAAAAGGAAGAAAGTAACCTCTTAATAATTCCACTTCAACTCCTTCAAACAATACATGTTTACAGATATTATTTAACTAGACCAAATTTTGTATTAATTATATTTCTTATATACAGACCACATTTCTTACATATGTCACACAGATGGAGAAACAACAAAAGAGTGCTCTGTAAACTTCATTGCATAATTAGAATTACCTCCCCAGGTTCTCCATGAAAGGAATTGTACACTGCTGCAGATCTAGCGAGCTAAAGTTAAGACCCAATTCGAGATCAAGACAGGTAATAGATTTGACCAGAAAAAAGGAGCATGTACAATATAAATATCCACTGGAGAAAAAGCAATCTTGGAAAACACTGGGCCTCTGACAGCTATAACAAATAAGATTGATGTGGAGGATAAATCAAAAAAGAGCTCAGAGATACAAACTTTTGCAATTAGATGAAAATGCTCATACCAACAAATTAGAAATAGGCGATGGGTCCAAGAGTTGACCGAGAAACAACCACCTTCGATTTTGTTATCATATAAAAAACACAAATACTAAAAAGGATACACTTGTATGAACAGATCTTAGTGTCTTGTAGAGGCATTTCTGACGTGTGTCAATTATCTGTCAAAGTGGTACAAGTTCATACTCAAAATTTCAATAGCAGGAACCTCACCAACATCTTTTCAAGTATTCCCACAGTACTACAGAATTTTTTTTGATGAAAAATATAAATTGATTACAGAAATTGATCGTGGAATAAATATAAAACTATTATGCGAATTCATAATAGAATTAGTGATGATATCATTCCATATTAGCCAGCAACCAAACTTGTGTTGTACAGTAACAATAAAGATCATCTGACATAAAAAGCACATGGAAACTTCAGAGGAATCACCTTATTTTAGAAATAAAAACAGAAAACACCGAGCATACATGACTCCTGTCAGTCTTTTTAACAATTGAGCAAGAACTCTGTTGCAAATAAGGGACTGAAAGTTGCAGTCTATTTGTCTGCACCAGTCTCTCCTAATCCAGACCCCCTATGCATAACATATGCATGATAAAAAAAACTAAATACCAACTAGGATGCTTTCCTCAGGCATAACTGTTGCAACACCTCTCGCTGGCGAGGAGGTTGAGCTGCACCCGCACCATGCAGAGATCCCGGGTTCGATCCCAGTCAACATCCCCCTGTGGGGAGTATTTGCCAGTGGGCTGTAGTTATGGGCCTTAGGCCCTGTTATGTACCTGCCCTTTTCTAACAAAAAAAAGAAATCATGGCACAACTGTTGCGACATTGTCAGGATGCCCCCATCATCCTTGGATCTTGTCAAATGCTTTCGAGATCAACAGAGCCTGTGTACAATCTTTCCGGGTCACTTACAAGTCCGCATAGCGGGCCAGAACCAGGAGCCGTCTATTTTCTTCCCTGGGTTCAACCAATGTGGTCAGCTCCCAGCTATCCAGCTTCAAAGGAGCTAATGGACCAAGACCTCGTTGTCATGTGTTCGGCCTGCTTCCGGTTGGTCCAAGTGAAAGTGACACATGGCATCATCCATTTGCCATGAAAATTTTCACCCCTACAACAGAACTGATAAAAGATTTTATTATATCCTAAAAAAGGATTATTTTGTACAAAGAACAACTCCTAATCACCTATCAACAATGAAATACATCTCAAATCCCTAACAATGGTTTCCTGGCTACCAAATAGGTGGAGGCAATCGGTTCTTAACGAGTTTCATTTATGTAGACAACACAATAATACTAATATCCTAACGATGCTAAAAAAAGGAAAAATAAGAAAAGAACAATACAACTGTAGGACACTAGCTCTGATACCACTTTTAAGACAGGATGACAATTTTTTAACACAAACTTAAAGCATAAAAAACTATGAAATATGAATAATAAAGGACCATATTGGGATTTCTACATGTTATTCATTACTGTGATGTTCACCATGCTGTAATTATGGTAACAACATAAAATACAAACAAAGGAGGGCAAGGATAGGACATGAGTCATATTCCCAGTCCACATTATATCTTTTTCCTTGAACACTTCCTTATATTCCTGATCAGCCAAAAATCAGGAAACTTTCCTTGAAAATGAAAACCCTTAGAAATCCAACCCGACGTAGAGAAGGCAGATATCCTGGAAAGGCATGGTATGCCACCACTAAACAAAACAAAAACATCAGCAACACAAATTCCCTTACTTCCTCTAAGTTCCTTTTTTTTTTGGGGTTATTTCTCCAAATAATCGTAAAATTTCCTTGAAAAAGACTCTTGGAAATCCCACCCGACCTGGAGAAGGCAGATATCCTGAAAAGGCAAGTGTGTCACCATTTATATTAGAAGGGCACGACCGCACGATCATGTGCCAAATCTGTAACTGTGGGCAGCATTTTGCTGCCTAGGTCAGCTAGAATCATAATATCACTTTCTTCTTTGATGCCATTATGATCCCTCAGGGATGATGTGATGCGCTTAGGTGGCACAACTTTGAGCCACCTGAATGCTGATATCAATAAGCTGATTTTGGATAGAAGATGTTCACCTTTAGAATGTGCTTAAAACACCTTCCATTCGAACAAGGTAATGTGAACTGAAAACTCATACAAAAAGTTATGACCTCTGAGTTAAGGTGGTTCTTCAATCTAGTCATGTCAAGGCTCACATAGCATTTTTTATTTTGCTCCACCGCTTATTTTCTGAAAAACAGGGCCCTCATACAGAATGGCAGAGGTCCAAATGTCTAGAGAAA
This sequence comes from Acorus gramineus, assembly GCA_030737835.1. Lineage (NCBI taxonomy): Eukaryota > Viridiplantae > Streptophyta > Magnoliopsida > Acorales > Acoraceae > Acorus > Acorus gramineus. Next base: position 30,021 of record JAUJYN010000066.1, on the reverse strand, counting down.
TTAGTTACATGTTCCTATTCTAACTTCATCTATTGTAATATTCACGCAGGTTCTCAATGATCAACAATATACTTATTCAACTATAAAAACACACATATCACCAGCATCACAATATAAATCCATTTTCCCATTCATACCAGCCAATAATTATATGATACAGAAATATACAGATTGGCAATGTTTTCTTCACAAATCCATGTTCAAACTCGTATATGTAAACACTTGACTTGTAATAGACAAGTAATCCAATGGTGGAGGAAATCAAAGAATTAGTAAAACCTGTGGATACCATATACATAGATTTGCAGTCTATATGATCCCCTCAAATGTGAATCTACAGTCTACACAACACCTAAAAAACTTGTGTGGAGTACAAAATCGACATGGAAACTAAATCCCTTACATGATAAATCATTTGTGATTTCATAACTAATAAATGGCTATATGAGAATGAAACAAAACCTGTCTGGGGAGTACAATATATAGGATAATTTATATATAGGACAGTTTTTTTAATTTTTTCCTTTTGTAAAAGAGAATGGTTTTTGTCTCCATTCTTTCCATTTTAACAGGTGGAAAGATCTCCACCCCCAATCCCTGCATGTAACAATGAAATTTCGCCCTTTATAAAGAGTAAATTAGTTATTGTCGCCTAGGATGTAAGGTGCAACAAGCTCCTCTTTTTTGGACTTGCCATGGTGGTTGCGTAGACCTCAACTTTCTCCTATCCTCTTTTTTCTTTATAGATATTAAGAAATGTCAAGATTCCTATTCTAATACTCATTGACGTATTATTTTGAGCCATTTAGAGGACTATACCAAGTTTGATTGGGAAAGAATTTTTCTAATTTTACTATCATCTAGACTAGAAAAATCATGTAATGATATCAAAGGTAGTTAGTTCAAACACACACCCCCCCCCCCCCCCCCCCCCAAAAAAAAAAAAAAAAAGAGAAAAGAAAAAAAAAGCGAAACATTACTCGAAATGCTGTTTTATATACGAAGTGGTAACTAATCAATGATTAGGTTCAACTACCTTTACGTCACCACTATCATCTGCAGCAGCAAGAAAAGTCGATCTTGAGCTAAAAGAAATCTGTAAAAAAATGTTAAATATAAGATGTTCAGAATTATACAGTTGCTCAAGAACTCAAAATACAACTTCTTTTCATCTCATTGTTATGTCATGAAACCATAACTGATTGGCTGCCTAACAATAGTTAAACAGTAAATTATAACATATAGCTCAAATATTACAGGTCCTTGAGCTGTATGTTATTTGACCTACATCAAAAACAAAATAAAAAAAATAAAAAAGAGTCTTGAGGACATTTGTGCTAAATTTCACTAAGAAATAAAAGCAACGATATACCGAAGCTTCAGAACATTGTAAATGCAACGAATGTAAGTTGGAGTGAAAAATATTTATTAAACCAACCAAATGCATGGATGCAAAACAAAATCCATAAGTGTAGTTTCCCAGAATGATGAATTTAGAGAATTCTCATCTTGGAAGAGCAAACACACAATCTTCAATCTGTAATGATATAAAAAATAAATAAAAAATACGAGAAGTAATAAACTCGCCTAAACATCTCAACATACAACTTCTTTTAGTCTCATCTCTGTGACATGAATGTGTAAATAATAAGTGGCCTAACAAAACACTAGATCATGCCACTTCATAGCTAAAACTTACATTTCATGCAAACACATAACTGAGTAATTCTTGTTAATGCAATAGATTGTGAGAATCCAAAACATAAATATATGACTTTATAATTTAGTTGTTTAAGGTCTACGATGCACCCAACCAATCTTATATCAACAGTTTGTTAATTCATGAACTCTACAAATCCCTGTGTGTGATTTTCATTAAACCGAATTCGGAAGAATGCCAAGGACAAACTAATTACTTCATACTGTGTTCAGGGGTCTAAGAAATAAAAACTGAAAGCAATTAGAGACTGAAATTCAGAACACCAAATAATTCTTTGACGGGTAAAATTTTGGAGAAAACATAATCACCTGACAAACAGTATTCCAGATACTAAGGGGCATGGTTCCTGCTTATGAAACAATTCAGAATAAGAGAACTCCTAATTGTACATCCTATCTCTAAAGCTTCTGCTTTTCCATTCAAAATCTGGAATCCACATAAACATTTCACACTATTCAAAGCTAAGCCAGAGTAAACACTAATCCTGGGAACAATTAGTGAGACATGTTTCAGGTAATTCCTCATTATTTTACCTCATATTTGTTCAGCATATGGTTCAAAGTGCTCCTTCTAACAGGACAAAATCCTGGGTTCGAGTTCCTAGAGCAGCTACTTTGTGCAAAATAATGTCAAATGATAGGACATCCTCGTATACTCTCCTGTGCTCTAAGGTGGCCTTTTTTGTTGGATAAAAAAATTAGATTACAACACTAAGCCACCACAATTGTCAGTCCAATACCTGATTTATTTCATCTTTGTTGTAATTGTATGTTTCCAATGGCTTCCACGATGAAGCCTGCAAGAGATGATAATCATACATTCAAAATTCCAATCAAAGAGTAACAAGACTTGATAAAAAAAAATGTAATAACCACCATTTATTAAGGTGTAACAAATCAATTATCATAAGAAATACCTACAACAATTTATCCAGGAGAGATGAATGATATATTACAAAAAAACAAGAAAGATTTGATCTTTAGTCCCTCCTTCAGCATCTAAAAAATAAAATTTTGTACATCATTACTAGTCCAAATTGAGACCGAAAAACAAACAAAAACAAAAAATATTGTATGATCTTTAGTCCCTTTTATGTTATTTTCCACCACCAAAACCATGATAAATCTAAAAAGATCAAACAAATCAAGTAGATCATTCCACAGTAATTACCATATGCACGTCAAAACCCACAACTTCTGTTCCCAGTGCGGCATACACAACATCTTCATTTCCTGATACAACAAAACACTATTTCAAAACTTACACAAATTCAAAAAAAAAAAAAAAAAAAAGAACAAAAACTGACCCATTATAAGAGATGGAACAATCAACAAAGACAATAAAAAAAAAATCACCTCCTTTATAACAAATCGAAGAAACAGGTCCCTTGCCCGCCTCCACAGAAAACAACAAGTCTCTGCACCTCAAGTCGAAGAAGCAAATTCGGCCGTCCTGTTTCGTTGGTTTACATGTTTTGGTCCAAATCAAAGGCTCTTCAAACACATTGAATGATTCTTTGAGAGAAGAGAGAGAGAGAGGTACCTCGGCAGATGAGACGACGACGCCGGGGCGAGCACGGGAAGCGATGCAGCACGTGAGCGCCGCCTCGTGCCCCTTCAGCCGCCTCGGCTTCGCTGGCGGAGGAGGAGGAGGACGGGCGGCTGGGCGGTCCGGCTCTCCGTCGGCCATCCACTGCTTATTCTTCACGGCCTTTGCAATCGGCCCTAGAAGGGTGTGGTTTGCTCTGTTCGTGCTCTGCAGATTTTTAGACTTTTTTTTAGACTTTTATTCGTGTAAAATATGCTGCGCTTTAAAAAAAAAAAAAAAAAAACCAACATACAAGTCTATGTTAAAGTTGTATAGACATACAAGTCTCTCAAAACCAACAAAAACCCAATTATCATAATGATTTAAATTTTTATCCAAATTTAACAAAATATTCTTATAATATTTTATCACATATAATTGTATAAACATTATCGTCCCTATAAACAATCATAAAAGCAAAATAATCCATCTGAAAGATAAAATTGTGCTTTTTGATAGACTTTTATATTTAATTGTGTATACATTATAATTTTTATAAACAATCATAAAAAAAATTAGTCTCTGTAAAAGATAAAATTGACTTTATATGTCTTTTATATATAATTATGTGACCTTAGAGTCCTTATAGATAATCATAAAAACAATTAGTATGTGTGTTGTGGAGGATCACAGGCTTACAAGAATTTGGTCTTTTTAAAATATGTTATTAAACAATAAAATAAACTGTACACTTAATAAAAAAATTGTAAATGTTGTGAACTAAGTAAAATATAACTACATAAAAGTATATAAACAAAGCACATAAGCATATAGAAGAGAAGTAAAGAAAGATTTCTTATTCAGTATTTGTTAGTTGATTACAAGAGAAAACCCCTCTATTTATAGGGTGCATAGAGGAATCCCAAAGGTGGAGAGTTACAAGTCTATAGAGGTGAGGGGGAGATAGTGGGGCAATAATGGGAGTGTTATGGAATAGAAGAGTGGGGGAGGTTATGGAGTTGAAGAGTGGGGGAGGTTATGGGTTAGAGAAGTGGTGGTTATCCACCATATTCACAACACTCCCCCTTGGATGACCACCACGCTAAGAAAATTGCCTCATTAAAACCTTGCTTGGAAAACCCAATGGGAAAAAACCAAAGCGAAGGAAAAAGAGTACAATGTAACTTAATCGTATAATAGTGTATGCGTTTGACACTGCCTCATTAAAACCTTGCCAGGAAAACCCAATGGGACAAAACCTAGGCGAAGGAAAAAGAGTACAGTTCGCAAAATGTCATCAAAATTACTCCCCCTCATAAGTACAAGATTTCAAGAATTTTGGTCGCAAACTCGTCGCATCCCGATTTCATACACCAGCTTCTTGAATGTTGATGTCGACAAAGCTTTAGTAAACAAATCTGCAAGATTGTCCTTTGACTGAATTTGTTGAACATCAATTTCATGTCTCTGCTGGAGCTCATGAGTGTAAAAGAATTTTGGAGAAATATGCTTTGTTCTATCACCCTTGATATATCCCCCTTTGATTTGAGCAATGCATGCTGCATTGTCTTCATATATAGTTGTTGGAACATCTGTAATGAGAGATAGTCCGCATGCAGTACGAATATGATGAACCAAAGACCTTATCCACACGCATTCCCGGCTTGCTTCGTGGAGTGCAAGAATCTCAGAGTGGTTAGAAGACGTGGCGACCAAAGTCTGTTTCGTAGATCGCCAAGAGATTGCTGTGCCACCGCAAGTGAATACATAGCCTGTTTGTGAGCGAGCCTTGTGAGGATCTGAAAGATATCCTGAATCTGCATAACCCTTTAGTTGTGCACCATTATTGGAATCCTTTGCATAGAATAGACCCATGTCTGACGTTCCACGAAGATAACGAAAAATGTGCTTCACACCATTCCAATGCCTTCGAGTTGGTGCAGAGCTAAATCTGGCCAATAAATTAACTGAAAATGCAATGTCAGGTCTAGTGCATTGGGCCAAATATAATAAGGCACCAATTGCACTAAGATATGGTACTTCAGGACCAAGAAGATTTTCAGTATCTTCTTTTGGACGAAAAGGGTCCTTCTTTGGGTCAAGTAACCTTACTACCATTGGAGTACTTAATGGATGACATTTGTCCATATTAAAACGCTTCAGGATTTTTTCAACATATGTTGTTTGATGAACAAGTATCCCATTTGAACTTTGCTCAATTTGCAAGCCGAGACAATATCTTGTTTTTCCAAGATCTTTCATTTCAAACTCCTTTTTCAGATATTCGGAAGCCTTTTCGAGCTCTTCAGGAGTCCCAATTAGATTAATATCATCAACATATACTGCAATAATGGTAAATCCGAGTTCCGTTTTCTTAATAAATATACAGGGGCATATTGGATCATTGACATATCCTTCTTTTATTAAGTACTCACTAAGACGGTTATACCACATTCGTCCAGATTGCTTTAACCATACAAGGATCGTCTTAGCTTGATTGAGTACATGTTTCGTGGTTTTGCTTCAGGCAATTTTAGTCCTTCAGGAACTTTCATATAAATGTCGGTATCTAATTTTCCATATAAATATGCAGTAACCACATCCATTAGCTGCATGTCAAGTCCTTCTGAGACTACAAGACTAATTAAATACCGAAATGTGATTGTGTCCATCACAGGAGAATATGTCTCTTCAAAATCTATCCCAGGTCTCTGCAGGAAACCCTGTGCCACAAGACGAGCTTTGTATCTAACAATCTCGTTTCTTTCATTTCGTTTTCTCGCAAACACCCATTTACATCCTACTGGTTTAACACCTTCAGGGGTTAGGACTACTGGTCCAAATACTTGGTGTTTTGCAAGTGAATCCAATTCTGTTTGAATAGCAGCTTTCCATTGTGGCCAACAATTTTTTCGTCTGCATTCATCCACTGAACGTGGTTCTAAATCATTATCTGAAATGATTTCTGTAGCTACTGCAAATGAGAATATATCATCAACAAGCACTTGCTTTCGATCCCACAATATTTGTGAATTTGCATAATTTATGGAAATTTCTTCATTTCCATGTACTTGTTCTTCATGCACGGGCGTCACTTCAGGGACGTCAGTCTCTTCAGGGACTTGTGTCACTTCAGGGACTTCTTCCTCTGTAGGAGTTATTATTGTGGGTCTTTCAAGTGTTTCATACTCTTCTAGAGAATTATTCTTCATTGTTTTTCTCCTTCGGGGAGCTGAATCTTTTGAGCCTATAGGTCTTCCACGCTTCAGGCGTGTTTTTGTTGATTCATTAGCCGGCATATTAACAGTTTTTCCTATTGGAACATTAATTCGAGCTGGAGTATTAGCAGCTGGAATATGTGATTTCATCACTTTTGCTGCATCATTGAATGCATCTGGCAATTGATGCGCAATTCTTTGAAGATGGGTGATTCTTTGCACTTCAGTTTCACATTGATTAGTGCGAGGATCAAGATGAGACAAAGATGGAGTTTTCCATGTAAGTTCACGTCGTTCTTCTGGCGACGGATTTTCTCCCCCTAACGACGGGAATATTGTCTCATCAAAATGACAATCCGCAAATCGAGCGGTAAAAACATCCCCTGTCAATGGTTCAAGATATCTTATAATAGAAGGAGAATCAAAGCCTACATAAATTCCCAATCGACGTTGAGGGCCCATTTTAGTTCGTTGTGTAGGGGCAATAGGAACTTGTACAGCACAACCAAAAATTCGAAGATGTGAAATATTTGGTTGATGACCCAGTACGAGCTGTAAAGGGGAATATTGATGATAAGCAGTTGGCCGAAGGCGAACTAATGCTGCTGCATGCAATATAGCATGACCCCAAGCTGAAACGGGTAATTTTGTCCTCAAAAGCATAGGACGTGCAATTAGCTGAAGATGCTTAATAAATGATTCAGCTAATCCATTTTGGGTGTGCACATGAGCAACAGGGTGTTCAACATCGATGCCATGCGACATACAATAGTCGTTAAAAGTTTTCGATGTGAATTCACCAGCTCCATCAAGACGTATTGACTTTATATGATAATCCAAAAATGAGACTGTAATCGGATTATCTGAGCAAGTAGTCTTGCAAATGCAGCATTCCGAGTGGATAATAGACAAACATGCGACCATCTAGCAGATGCGTCTATCAATACCATAAAATACTTGAATGGTCCACATGGGGGGTGGATTGGGCCACATATATCCCCTTGGATTCTTTGCAAAAATGTTGGTGACTCAACATTGACTTTTGTAGGGGATGGTCTAACTATCAATTTTCCTTGTGAGCACGAAGTGCATTGATAGTGATTAGGTAAAAGAATCTTCTGGTTCTTTAACGAATGCCCAAATGAATTATCAATTATTCGACGCATCATTGTAGATCCTGGATGCCCGAGACGATCATGCCAAAGTGTAAAAATATCTGAATCATAGAACTTCTGGTTCATTACAGCATATGATTCGATTGTTTTTATGGTTGTATAATACAACCCAGATGAGAAAGCATGAAGTTTCTCTAATACATGTTTTTGGCCTGAAACAATTGAAGTAATACATAAATACTCCATATTGTTTTCATTGATAGTCTCAATATGATATCCATTAAGACGGATATCCTTAAAACTTAGCAGATTTCTTCTGGATCTTGCTGAATATAATGCATCATTAATACAAAATTTTGTACCTCCTGGTAATATTATATTTGCTCTTCCGGAGCCTTCAATTAATTTCGTAGTACCAGAAATGGTATTAACATTTGCATTGATTAATGTCAATGTCGAGAAATATTGTTTATTTCGTAGGATCGTATGTGTTGTAGCGCTGTCTGCTAGACAAATGTCACCAACCATAGCCATTCTTGTAAAAAAAAAAAATGAAATAAATAAGATAAATATAAAAATAAGAAAAATGGATTTTAGATAACAAAGAAAAATTATAATTATAAAAATTATAAAAGTCTGATCGTACATCAGGTACGTGACCATATTTTTAAAGCACCAAATACATAACAATCATTTTCCTTGTGTTAGGGGTTTGTTCTGCAACCCTTTTCCCTTCAATTATGCTTTTGTTTAATAGCAAATCACTTCTAGTGATTTGAGATATTTTACAAACTTTATGATTGTTGTGCTTTCTCAACTATATAAATCATGATCTCATCATTCATGACCACAACTTCCATGGCGAACATAAAATAAAATGCATTTACTTCGGGTAATGATGCTATGCCATTGAGTTGAGTTACATGATATTTTAAAAAAATCGTTGTTCGGCAACGAGAATATATAAAATTGATGCTCTCAATATTGCTACAACTGGAGCATATTTGAGGCATAATGGCCGGTGGACCTTTGTCAATGAGGTATTAATCTTTAAATCCTCTTCATTATGATGATGATGATGAAATCTAATCATAATTTACATGTTCCTGCTGGGATACATGGATCTTTTTTTTATTATTATTATTTGGTCCTTCAAGGACCCGAAAAATATATCATATAACTTTTGTTTGGTCCTACAGGGACACGAACAATCATGATTTTTGTATAGTCCTTCAGGGATAGAACAAAATAAAATTTTACATGATCCTTCAAAGATTCATATAATCATAATTTTTGTACAGTCCTTCAGGGATAAAATAAAATAAAATTTGTATGATCCTTGGTGTATACAATATAATCATAGTCCTTCAGGGACATTTTTAATCATATCTTTTACATGATTCTTCAAGGATCCATGTAATAATTTTTGTAGTCCTTCAGGGATAGAATAAAATTTGCATGGTCTTATTAGAACACATTATTCATAACTTCTACATGGTCCTTCAGGGATCCATGTAATTACAATTTTTGTATGATCCTATAGGGACACATGACATTGTAACATTAAAATGAATTTCAAATCAAATATAAATATCAAATTAATTGATATTTGTGAGAACTTCTGGTTCTACACATAAATGTATAATATTTAAATTTTAATAAAAGATGACAAACATGGAACAGTTACATGAAAAATAAATAATCAAATGATAGATGCCGCATACTGTTGCATGGAAAAATTGCATACTAGTTTTCATAAATTAATCATATCATAAGATATGTGTGGAAAATTTTTACGGGGATTGCATGCATGGAAAATAAAAGATAGATGTATGCAGTACATCAGATGAAAATAAAAGATAGATGTATACGGGTTCTACACATAATTTGCATACGGTTCCATGCATATTGAAAAAAATTAATCATATGTATGTAGTAGATGATTTACATAAAAATACATAACATCAAGGGAGAGTATATTGTTGATATAGATCATAAGAACCCATCGATACAAACCTTTCTCTTTAACAAAGAGCTTCTCGTGCTGATAACGTGTTGTAAACTATATAGAATATGATATATAAGAGTATATAACAAAGCACACAAGCATATAGAAGAGAAGTAGAGAGAGATTCTTATTCACTATTTGTTAGTAGATTACAAGAGAGAACCCCTCTATTTATAGGGTGCATAGAGGAATCCCAAAGGTGGAGAGTTACAAGTCTATAGAGGTGAGGGAGAGATAGTGGGACAATAATGGAAGTGTTATGGAATAGAAGAGTGGGGAGATTATGGATTAGAGAAGTGGTGGTTATCCACCATATTCACAACAGTAAATAGATTATAGTTATATATGTATTTCAACAAATCGATTTGAAAAAGCGACGGATGGGTCGCTTCCTACAAACTCTACCAAAAAAAGTGGATGAAATGGACAACTATACCCCCATCAATTATTAGTATTTACCGTCCTATGTAAACCAAAAAAATCGTGCACTCTCTCTTTTCTATTCATTGTTTTTAAATCATCGGTTAGAAACCCTCGTGGCCTCACCTTCTCTAGCTCTCCATGACTTCTTTCTCTATTGGTGTTGGTGGCTTAATCCTCGAAGCCTAGTTTGATAAGGAATTGGGATAAGAAAATAATTAGATTAAATCACTTATTATCTTATATAGCATAAGAAAACAAAAGGATAAAGCATTGACAATTGTCCGTATTTTGAGAAAAAAAGTGAGGATAATTTTGTTCTATGTAAAAGGTGAAACAAACTTTATCCCCATTTTTTAACTTCATTTTGTAAAACGGGTTTGGATCATCTGCATGTTTTTTTTATACTTGTTTTGTATTTTGATCAATCAGACGGTCATAAATTTATCATATAAAATGGATCTATTTATCCATTCATGATTTGATATATTTATAACCGTTTGATTTTAATTGTGATGATGTAGCAATCCCACAATAAAAATCAAGTAAGATACAAACAAGAAAAAACAAGCAGAGGATTCAAACCCTTGTAAAACATGGATAACATTTATGATTGCCTCCAAAAAAAATAAAAAACAAAAACTCCATGATACCAAAACCTAATAATATTAATGTCCCATTAATAGAAATGATAGACTTGATATTTTTAAATTTTTTTTTTGAAGTTATCTTATATTTTAGATCATGTGATCCAAATGCAAAATTAAGGATAAGAACACAAAAATAATGCATTACTAAATATAAATTTAGATAAAAATAATGATCTTTTTATCCTCATAAATTAGGTTAATTTATTCTAAATTTTATCTATTTATCAAACTAGGCCTTAAGGTAAATGTTTAATGACTTTCATACCCCTCTCTCTCCTTCTGTTTTTCTCCAATCTTTCTTTCTTTGCTTATTTTTTTCTTGGTGATTTTGCTTCATGGGTTCTTTAGGGTTTCATGTTTTATGGTTTATTTTTTAGTGGGTTTTGTTGGATTAGTTTTTTTTTTGTGAATTTTATCATGATTTGAAATTGGTTGAAGTATTTACAGAATATCTACCTGAGCACATTGAGTTTCTTTTAACAAGATGATCAAAGATTATCACATCAGATGATCCAATCAAAACTATCAACAAAATCGATACAAATTGATAATTTCTAAACAATGCATGATTACTCTGAAGTAAGAATTTTTTTTTTTAAAAATGAGAACCTTATAATTCATTATATATTTTGCATGCAAGAATATAAGCTATAAGACATGTTATGAACAATAAAATAATGGGTAATTAGCACTTTTAACCCCTGAAAATTGAAAATTTGTAAAAATAGCCCCGCCACCCGAATATTTGCAAAAACTAGCCCCGCTGGTATTTTACACTGGAGACGGATTATATATAATCCGTCTCCAGTGTAAATGGGCCCCCATATGGATTTACACTGGAGACGGGTTATATAACCCGTCTCCTGAAGACGGATTGTATATAATCCGTCTCCTGGAGACGGATTATATACAATCCGTCTTCAGTCTTTATTTTTTTTTTTTTGGATTGTATACAATTTTGGCTATCTCACCTGTATAAAAATTCCTGCTTGAACATGCATAAATATAATAAAAATGCATTGATATTTACATAAATCCATTATAATCACTTGACTCCTGTTTCTAAACACCAATGAAAATACATAAATACAATACACAGAAATGAAAATGCATGAATATAATAAAAGTGTTTTACATCCAACAGAAATACAATCATCCAAATATTCTCATAAGTCCTTTCTTTTTAGCTTTTCTCGGAGCAGGAGGTGCTGATGAAGAGGGTACGTCAGTTGCTGTGGATGGCGGATATGAGAGAATTGGTATGAGAGAATTGGTGGATGTGATCCAATCGTTGGTCCCAACGCTCGATATAAGTCTGGTGAAAAACTATCCAATTCACATCCTGTCTACCTCGTCTGTTTACCCGGTCGATGGCCTCTACATCAGATGGAATGTCCTGATGCCATCCAAATTGACGTGCGACTCGATCCGGCACGTGCATCTCCACAATGTCAAAGCAAATCAGTGGGACCCTAGCCGTCCACAACTCCATATGATCCATACATGCAGGTGGTAGTGTCTCATATGTCCCAGAATAAGGCTGCCATATAACCTACCAAAAACCAAATATATAATTAGTATGACAATTAACGTAGAATATATCATTTGTGAAATATATGGCTAATTGTATAGTCACCTGCGACTGAAACTGATAGTCCAGTTGTGCTCTATAGTATATCAGAACACGCGAATTTTCATCAAACCTCTGAGTCACCTTCCACCTGAAATATCGAATTTAATGATATATGATCTTCTATGAATTGACAAAAGAAGATGAAAATATTGACATTACCTTGCTCCCAAAGGTCGATCTCCAAGAATAAAATCCGGATCATGCAATGACGGTCGTCCCACATGTAATCTCTCCCACGACCATAGCTGCATTGGAACAAAATCTTTAGTAACACAGGAAAAAAAATAAATTTAGTATGTATGGATGAAAATTGAGGTTTGCATATTACCTGTAGCAAAGAATAAAAACCATGAGATCCTGCCAACATCCTCTCTCCAAGCACACTACCTCTGTACAATGCTCTATATAAGTGGGCCAACGCAGCTGCACCCCATGAATATCGACCAGCATCCTCAAAATCTCTGAATAAATGAAGGTAGCACGCATGTATCTTATTTCCTGTGCCATCGGCGAAGATTGTTGATCCAAGCACAAATAAGATGTATGCACGTGCATACTGCTGGAGGATATCGTCGTCCAATTCAACATCTGGTACGATGCTGAAGGTTTCTTTAAGCCACGAGAGAAAAATTCTTCCACCCTTGATCTTATCTGCAGGGGGGCCAACACCTAACAGCTCCTCACAAACGCTAGCCCAATCATCGTGGTCTGTGATACCAGTCACGGGCTTGCCATCAATGGGTAGTCCAGTCAGAATAGCAACGTCCTGAAGTGTAATTGTCATCTCGCCATGTCACAGATGAAATGTGTTGGTCTCTGGTCTCCATCTCTCAGTCAGTGCTTGTAGAAGTCGATGATCTGATCTGGTATATCCCATCTCTGTCAAATAATACAACCCCGATGCCCTCACGTATGGCTCGATGCGTGGATCCATGACCCAGTGACGCAATGCCACCATGTGGATCGTAAACTTGGAGGAGTCGGTCTGTTTAAGGAAATTATATATTCAAGTAAGAAAAAAATCATATATGAAGAATAACATTAGAGAAAAACACATCATTTGTCATACCTTGCCCTGGAATCCATGATGAGACCTATGAGATCCCTGAAAATACAGCAAATCATCCACGACGGGTCCATGCCACTCACGGATGTCCATCACCTGTAATTTGAACACAAGTTAATATCTACTCAAACAATTGAACATTCATCATCATATCACAATCATATTTAACATCAATTACCAGCATTTGTATTTCTACGTGGACATTTATTTTTTCTATGGCCTTTCTCATGACATATTGAACATGTATATCTCAGACTTGGATCCCTGGAGTCCATATGCATACGTCGGCGAGTTGATACAGGGCGCCCCGCTTGTCTCCTAACATTTGGTGGGATGAAGATGGGATCGTTTTCCGTAGGAATCGGCCAACGACTTTTATCATCAACGGAGTGGAATCGGGGTTCATAAGTGTGTCTATATGACTCTGAGGAAAGCCAATGTGACACATATCTCCCAGGACTAATACGAGCATACCCACAGGCCGCTATGACATGTGCACATGGATAGTGAAACAACTTCGGAACATGACATTGACATTCTGCATTGTCAGGATATAGGAAAACAATGTACATAACCGCATTCTTGTCTTGGACATTGAATTCTGATCTATCAAGCCTTCTTACTAACATCGCCCTTGCATCATGTGCAGTTCTCTCCAAATGTTGCTGCATAGATGGCACATGTTCACCTGACATGCTCTCGGCCGATTCACGCCTTGTATAAAAATACTCTGACACTCGTATGAATGTCTGTTGTAATATGGCAGTGATTGGCAACCCTCTTACACCTTTCAAGACACTGTTCATGCTTTCAGCTCTATTGGTGGTCATCGTGCCATGACGACGGCCATCGTCATAACAAAGGGCCCATGTTTGTGGAGGGACTTGATCAAGCCATGTGCGAGCTTGTGAGGAGGCAGTAAGAATCTTTCGCATTTCATCAGCAAATTGATTTGGACATTTCAAGGTGGCAGCCCTCCACACCTGGTCACTCAACTCCTTTGATTTTACATGTTTTTTGAAGTTGTCTATCATGTGTCTCATACAGAAACGATGGTGCCATGTTACATTGCTTGATTCCTCAATATCCTTCATGCCTGCTATGATGCCCAAGTGCCGATCAGATATGACACACAAATTGTTTATACCACCAACAGAAAAGAACAAGTTCCAAAGGAAGAAGGTCCAACTGCTTCTGTTCTCAGATTCAACTATAGCAAAGGCTATCGGAAGCAAACCATTTTCTGCATCGCAAGCAGTGGCTATCAGGAGAGTTCCTTTATACTTTCCATACAGATGTGTTCCATCGATGCAAACCAATGGACGACAATGTTTGAAAGCCTCTAAGGCTGGACCGAATGCCCAAAAAACACGTTCAAACTGTCGGATCGGTCTGCCCATGTTATTCTCTTGTATGACAGGGCCTTCGAAGAACACAGTTGTTCCTGGATTAGACCTCCTCAAGGCATCAACATATAGAGGCAACTCAGCATATGATTCCTCCCAATTTCCAAATATCCTCTCCATAGCCTTCCATTTGGCACGGTTTGCCTTTGATCAGCACGTATCCTGTCCATTATCTCAGTAGCACTGATTCTCAAATTATGACGAATCGTTGGCATAATCAGCTGTGAGATATAATCAGAACTAAATTGTCTGTGATTTGAACTGAGAAGAGGATCCAAGCATGTATGAGGAACTCTCAGAGTGGAAATCTTGAACATTTCTGAACCACCGACCCTCCTCGCATATAATCTCCAATTACATTCATCATTTATGCACTTAACGGCGTATTTTTCTGCATTTGATTTCACCACATGACATTGTGCGCATTTCTTTATGCTCCAGGTTCGGACAGCATTAATGAGTGACTTCTTATTCGCGAAAAGCTGACCAACCTCAAGTTCATTACACGAAGAAGATCCGATTTCATAAATGCATGGATGGACATTTTCAGCCACCGCCTGCTCCATAAGCTCACGTGTAGGAAACATTTGAGGAACACCATATTCACTGATGGCAGTTCTCCTCACATCATGGTCCTCCTCACTATCAGGTTCCTCACTATCAGGTTCCTCTGCTTCTTCTTCTTCTTCGGTATCTTCATCATCATCCTCTTCTTCTTCTTCCCCTTCTTGATCTTCTTCTTCTCCCCAATCTTGATCTTCTTCTTCTCCCCCTTCTTGATCTTCTTCTCCTTCATTGTTCACTTCAATTCCTTCACGAATATCGTCCCAACCCATGTCATGAAATGGGGACCTATAAATGCAAACACAATATACTTACATATATGAATACACCCACCAAAAACATCCTATAAATTCACAATACTTACAAATGTGGTATATTCACACTCCCATAGGCATTGGTCGGTGTTGCATCAATCATATTCTCTTGGGTGCACGGAACAAACGACGACGATGAAGGTTGATATGGTTCACGAACAATGGAAGGATATGAATCTTCTGCATCATAATTCATCGCGCCACGGCCTCTTTGTATGATCTCTTCCTTCTCTAACCATATTTGAATGATATGCGCGTGCTTTGGGTACATCATTATCATAACTTTCACCCCCATATCATCTTCGAGAGGGGCACCCAAACACTTTCCGTCGTGAGTTGGATGCACAGCAGTCATGGACAATTTGTAAAGACTTGGATCGGTCCCCGTCAAATGGTACATCATTTGGAGTAAATCGACATAAGAGATCTTCTTATTTATGATGGTGGTTTTCATGGTACCACCTTCATAAAATGAACTATCTTCGCGTCGAACAATCCTCCCGTTAAAAGAGTACATTAACGGGACATCGGATTTCTTTACCATCTAAACCATAAATTATTCAACTTAGTAAATATATTTCTAAATTCATAATAATAAAATCCATCCAACACATACACATTAAACACAAAAAACATTCATGCAACACATACAAAGCATATTTCCTAAAAATAGCCTTTAATTTTTTAAAATGTTTACTAAGAGGCCATTGAATTATTTCCTAAGGCCATACAATTTTTAAAAAAAAT
This sequence comes from Acorus gramineus, assembly GCA_030737835.1. Lineage (NCBI taxonomy): Eukaryota > Viridiplantae > Streptophyta > Magnoliopsida > Acorales > Acoraceae > Acorus > Acorus gramineus. The sequence continues at coordinate 13,633 of JAUJYN010000066.1, read as the reverse complement.
TTCAAATTTTTTTAAGATTTAAAAGTTTATTTTGACAAATAAGACATTTTAAAATAACCAAAACCCTAAAAAAATTCGCATTTCACTTAACAAAACATCATACAATCAACATTCCAATAATAAATAAATTCAACATTCAACATTTAGGATTTTTTATAAAAACCCTAATTTATTCAATAAAATCAAAACAATTGACAAATAAATAATAAAATTCAAGAACATTTAGGGTTTTGATGTTTACCTTCGGATTCAAACTTGTTTTTGATGATTTTTCGGGGTTGGCAACGGGTGGGTGGGTGAAAGAGGGAAAAAAAGGGTGAAAATCTGTGTGTTTTAGGGCTTGGCAGCGGGGACGGCGTATATATATGCCGTCCCTGGAGACGGTATATATATATACCGTCTCCAGGAGACGGCATATATATATACCGTCTCTAGGAGACGGCATATATATATGCCGTCTCCAGTATATATGCTTTTTTTATGATTGCAACACTGGAGACGGATTATATACTCCGTCTCCAGTGTAAAATGTCACCGGGGCTAGTTTTTGCAAATATTCGGGTGAGGGGCCTATTTTTGTAAATATTGAATTTTCAGGGGCTAAAAATGCTAATTACCCTAAAATAATGGGATTTTTAGTTTTAAGTCCCCACAAACCATCATATTTAGTGATTGATCCCTCCCTTCTTCGTATTTAGGTTTTAGTCCCCAGATTTAAATGATAGTTCCTTTTTAATCCCTGAGAGGGACCTATCCATAAATTATTTAATTTAATTTTTAGTCCCTGTGAGGGACCTATCCATGAATTATCCTTTAAATCAGGGGATTAAAACCTAAATACGAAGAAGGGAGGGATCGATCACTAAATATGATGGTTTATGGGGACTTAAAACTAAAAATCCCAATATTTTATTGTTCATAACATGTCTTATAGCTTATATAAATCACATTAAACGTTACGAATACTAACTAAATTTATTTTTTCAACATATACAGAAACCCTGGGCTGAAAAGTTTGCTGATAAACCTCTACTGCTTGAGGATGAAGTGGATATTCTATTTGGAGGTGTAGTGTCCAGGGGTGATATCATATTTATTCTCTCCTCCAATTCATATGGATTGGATGGCATGAACTTCACACATAAGGAAAATGAGATTGTTGCAAATTTTTTAATGGGGCCTGATACATTTTATGAAGAAAAATCAACTCCGAGCACCAACCCAAGTGCTGCTCCTTCTCAGTCTAGTACTGGTGTAGATATTTCTAGTCCTCATCATCCTAGTCCAGGATCACGCGCTTGCGGCAACATTAAGAGGGCTAGAGTCAAGACTGGACATAAATTAGAGTGATATTTGTGATGTCATCGAAATGAGGGTGAAGTTAATGTGCCCTTCTGGTTTGGCCTCAACAATCCTCTCCATTGCAGAGGCAATGGATTTGTTGGCGACGTGATGAAATTCCTCTGAAGTTTCCTTTATGGTCTTATGCCATTATCCTTTTGAAAGATCCAACTAATCGTGAGGTCTTTTTCAAGATGGTTGATAATGCTTGTAGGGCGATATGGTTGGCTGCCGAGTACAACTTGGTTCATCGTCAATAGATCCACCACTCCATATCCTATATGGTAAATTTTTGTAGTAGTGATCTTTTTTTTTTTTGTAAACAGATGCTTTTTGTAAACAACAAACAATGTCAATTGCCAGTATATGTGTTGGTGTGTTGAATGACTACTATGGTAGAACTTTATGCTTATGATAAAATTATGTGTACATGCTTATGTTCATTATTGTGGTATGGAATTATGATGTCTATTATGTTTTTACAAAGTTTTCTTCATTTAATATAATATTTGGATGTTCATCATTTGTTTGTTTTATTATTAATGGTTGCAGGCTATTACATTATTATTCTTCAATCATGACAACCCCAAGCATGATATACGTATCTTGTGAATTTTTTTATTCCATCAGTAAATTAAATAATTGTTATTATAAGTATTGAATAATTTTGTTTTTTTTTAGGAACATGAATGAACATGTTGAAATTGAGATTGATGTCCGTTACTTCTAGCACAAGTCTCATCTTATCAAGCAACATTTATTAATAAGCAGCTTGTGCATGACCAAACATACACTGGTAATTAGAAAATGCATGACATGTTAAATGGTCATTGTAGTTGTGTTTCAACAAGTGTCGTGTGATGCCTCTAGTATTTGTTAGATTTTGCATCTTACTTAAGGAGAAGGGGCTTACTCGTAGTTCCTGTAATGTGTCTCTTGAGGAGCAAATGAGAATTTTTTTGTAAATAATTGGACACAGTGATCAGAAAGAGCAATGCCAGACACCTTAACACACTCTGGAGAAACCATTAATTGTTATTTTAACCAGATATTGGACGCCATTTGTGAATTGGTAATAGATATCATTAAGCTCATTGAACCTTTACATAATGTCCCTAAGCACATAATGGAGTACCGAGGTGGGAAATGTTATCCATTTTTTAAGAATTGTGTTGGTGCACTCAATGGGACTCATGTTCATGTTTTTGACCACGTCCATGAGCATCTAGCATTCAGAAGTGGAAAAGCCAAGAACTCTACTCAAAATGTACTTGAATTATGTAATTTTAACATGCGTTTCACATTCATCTCCACAGGATGGGAGGGAACTGCACACGATGCAAAGTTGCTGGGTCATGCCGTATATAATTCAGCTCATAATTTTCCACACCCTCCCAATGGTTGGTATGATGAAAGACCCATTATTTACATTTGTTTAGTAATAATGCTTAGAGCACCTAAATATTATGTGATAGATGCTAGTTATCCCAATCGAAAGGGTTTTCTTGCCCCATATCAGAATACAAGGTATCATTTACCTGACTTTCAACGTCTTCGGCTCTGAGGTAAAGAGGAGATGTTTAATAGTTTTCATTCATCCCTGAAAAACGTCATTGAGAGATCATTTGGGATGCTTAAAAAGACATGGACCATCTTGAACAAGATGTCAAATTATCCTTATAAAACATAAGTTAAAATTGTGGTAGCAGAGATGGTTATTCACAATTTCGTTATCGAACAGAGGAGGCAGGATGAAATAATTGCTAAATTTAATGAATAAAATGTAGATGTACAACAAGAACAAGTGCCTGATGAGGTGAGTCCGAGGACCTCAGATGAGGGTGGTATGTCACAAGCCCGTGACATGATTTGTAAAGCAATTGCTGCTACGCATAGGTTGGTATAATATTTCTTCTCCTAACTTTTTTGTACATGATGTTCTTGTCGGTAGTCGTTTTTCGGGGGTTGGGGCCCGCTCTGGTTGTTGGGAGGCCTCTAAAAAAGGAGAAAGGAAGACTTGGTCTTCTTTCTTTTTGGCGTGTGTGGGGGTTTCTCCGTGATTTGGATCCGATTGTGTCATGCGGGCCCGGGTGGATCATCTCTTAGAAAGTTGGAAGGGCGTGGTTCCTTGCTGGGGTGCTCGACAGCTGCTCAGGAGGATTCAGGGGGGTGTTTGTGATCGTCACCTATGTTATATATGTGTCACTTTTAACCTGTTGGTAACCGTTAGAGCGCCCTGGCAGTTTTAAAAATTTTTAGGGTTTTCGATCGGAACCGCTAATTTTTGGACTGTTAGCTATCGTCTGAGCTAGAGGACTCCGATTGGAAATCTGACTGCATATTTGGTGTCCTGGTGCCATTTTAGACCTCTCACGAAAATTTCATTGAATTCTGGCATCGTTTGCAAAAATTTCGCAGTTCCGGGGCGTATCCGGGTTTTTAAGTCGCCCATTACATAAAAGGAATCAAAAAAAATTTGAAATCACTATTCATCATCCCCGACCTTGAGATTTCTCTCTCCTCTCCTCCGTTTTTCATCCGTTTGAGCCCCCTACACCACGAAATCGAAAACCCAAAGCACGGGAAGTGTAGATCGGGTCCCGATCTACGCTCCGGTGTCTTCAAATCCGAATTCCGACGATCCTAGCCTCCCCGACCTCCCCTTTTCGTCCTCTGATTTGGCCCATTCCGAGGGACAAGCTAGATCGGGGCGTGAGAAGGCTTTTGGGAAGGGTTTCGGCGCGTGGAGATCCACCGGACGCCTCTTCCTCCCCTCGGTAAGCCTCCTTTCCCTCTTATTTCTTGTCTAGATGATTGCTAGGGGAGGGTTTTGTGATTGGGAGGTGGTGGGTGGCAGTGGGGGTCGTCGGAGAGTGGTCGGAGGTGGTTGGAGATGGTCGGTGGTCAAGGGAGAGGTGGTGGTGGCGCTCGGGCAGTGGCAGGTCGTCCGGGCCAATCAGCAGCAGCAGCAGCAGCCCAGGCGGCGCGCAGGTCGGGTGCGCGCGGGCAGGCGCGCGTGCGTGCGCGGGCGTGCGTGCGCGCGGCGTGCGCGCGGGCGTGCGCGAGTCTGGTGCGAGCTGCTGGTCGCGCTGGGCGCACGAGCTCGGGCTGGGGGCCTCAGGCGGCAGGCGCGCGGGCGTGCGCGGGTCTGGTGCGAGCTGCTGGTCGTGCTGGGCGTGCGAGCTCGAGCTGGGGGCCTCAGGCAGCAGGCGCGCGGGCGTGCTGGGCGCTGGGTGCGCGCGGGTCTGTGCGCGGGGCGGTTCGGGCGGCTGTGCGCGGGGCTGTTCGTGTGGCTGAGGCAGCGGAGGAGCGTGCGCGAGGTGGTGGCCGAGTGCAGGGTGCGCGCGGAGGGCGCGGCGAGGCCGTGGCGGTGCGCGGAGTGCGCGGCGAGGCCGTGGAGGTGCGTGCGAGGTGCGCGCGGAGGGCGCGGCGAGGCCGTGGCGGTGCGCGGAGGGCGCGGCGAGGCCGTGGCGGTGCGCGGAGTGCGCGGCGAGGCCGTGGAGGTGCGTGCGAGGTGTGCGCGAGGCGCAGCGGGGCAGGCGAGGTGCGTGCGAAGTGCGCGCGAGGTGCGGCAAGGTGGCGGAGGTGCGCGCGGGGCGGGGCGCTGCGCGCGGGGGGCGTGCGGGGTGCCCCGGGAAGCTCGGCGGTGTGTCTCGGCGGCGGGCAGGGGCCCGGCGGTGCGCGGGGTGCGCGGGCCGAGGCGCGGCGGTGCGCCCGGGCGGTCGGGTGGCCGTGCGGGTGGTTGCCGGCCGTGCGGGTGGTTGCCGGCCGTGCGGGTGGTTGCCGAAGTGCTCGGGCTAACGTGCGTGCGGGTCGCGTGCACGTTTGCCCGAGTGTTAGGTGTTTGTTGTGGGTTTTGGGTATTTATTTGCGTATTTAATAATATTTGTGGATTTATACTTACCAAGTAATACCCTATCTTGCAGATCCCGACGGACGGTCGCGCGTCGACCCGAGTTCCGGTGAGTGGGACAATCCAACCCAGTAGAGAGGGGTCATACGCATTTGGGCGTATACCGACCTCTCCTGGGGCGTCATGGATAAATATTAACCTGCAATGATATGTATATCATGCGAGCATGATTAAACTGTAGAATGCATGTTACCCTAGACTTTGCATGTTAGGGACTTGCACCCTTAGGATGTGTATGAGCCATGCAGCATGTCTCCTGGTTCCATGTTAGGAAGCCCGGCCGATGCATGTGCCCTACTAGTTTATTTATTTGATTAAATGCTAGTATTTGTTGAATTGCATGTTATAGTGATTATTTTAGGGGAGGGGCCTTGCGAGGACAGCGGTGAGACCCGGGTTAGGGTACACCGTGTTCCTTGTTTGGTTGTCGGAGTGTCCTATAACGGGAACTCACGCTGCCCTCCCGAGTTGCTTTCCCCCAAGAATATTTCACCTTGTTATAACCTTATGCATGTTCCCCGCATCGTAGTTATGCGCCCTGGTGGGTTCTGAGGAATTCAGAACATTAGTGTTGTTATAATGTGCCGTCTGCGGATCCAAGTGGATCATATGCGATGGTTAGGCTGTTCTGTTGCCCTTCGTTGGATCCGGTAGAGACTACCCCAACGTTAGACAGGGCCTTCCTGACAGAGGGCTCCCATTAGTAGGCACCTCCTGATTTTGGACGGACTGTGCTGAATGTGGGAGTAGACCAGGCGGCCTACGGAGTGGAGGAGAGCCTATCGGTGGACCAAGGGTGACCAACAGCCTAGTCAGTCCCAAAATCCTATGTCACCCATTGAAGGGTGAGGGTGAGGGTGTAGCGGGTAGGCGGAAGCGACCCGTTGGTTTTTGGTGCAGTTAGTCCCAATATCCTGTGTCACCCATTGAAGGGTGAGGGTGAGGGTGTGGCGGGTTGGCGGAAGCGACCCGCTGGTTAGGTGTAGTCAGTCCCAAAATCCTATGTCACCCGTGGTAGGGTGAGGGTGAGGGTGTAGTGGGTTGGCGATGAGCGACCTACTGGATTTGTGAATGGATTATTATCAGTCCCAATAACCTATGTCACCCATTGATGGGTGAGGGTGAGGGTGTGGTGGTTCAGCGAAGTACGAATCACGGGATCATGTTGTTATATCTTAGAGGCTGGATAAATAATGGAATTGTGGTAAATATTGTCTGTGATGCATGGGTTGTGCCGTTCACTGAGCGTGTGGCTCACCCCTCGCACAATATATTTTTCTTCAGTGCCATCTGAGTCGGATCCGGAGGAGGAGCTCCCCGAGGGACTTCATCAGTAGCGGAGTAGCGCCACGTCCCGCGAGTTGCAGAGACTATCAGCATCCCTTGTACCAGTATGTATTATTTCCCGTGCTTGGGCACGCGTTTGTGTTGTATTTGGATGTCTTTGTATGTATATTGGCTCTCACAGGACATGTGATTATGTATGGAGTCTGTAGTATATTTTGATTACAGATTCAGTCTTTAGTTATCCGCATTTGGTGTATATATCATGTCAGCCTTGCTTTTGTTGTCTGTGTGTCATTTTGGCTGCTTGTGTATGATATTATTGATCTCCTGAGTAGATTCTGATATTATATATACACTTGCCGCGTCCCGGGGACGCCCGGGGCGTGACAAAAAAGGTGGTATCAGAGCCTGGTCCTGTCAGAGCCAATGGTCTTCTTTTTCGTAGAAGTGAGTCCTAGGATTTCGAGATGAGTATTCTGATCCTAGTGTCTGGTTTTCTTAGGATTGCTGATATGTCTCCTCGTGGAGGACGGCGCGGACATGGTCCCTCTCGACCTTTGGAGGTTTTCGGACCTGCTAGAGGCGAGGATGCTACTGGAGAGTCCACGGCTGTGAGGCCAGGATCGGCGCAGGAGCCTCCCGCACGGGAACGTGCGTTCGCTCGGATAGCGGATTCGTTGGAGACTCGCATCAAGGCACTGGAGGCGCAGACCAGAGCGTTGGTAGAGCAGGCGCGGGAGATCCGGGAGCTGAGGGCGGCCCGTGATGCAGTTCCACAGGTCCCCTTGGCAGCAGATCCGTCTGTGGTACCCGAAGTACCCCCAGTCCCCGTGGTGATTCCAGCGGTGAGAGTTCAGGATCCCCTAGTGAGGGAGGTGGAGCTAGAGGCTGCAGCGCGAGTATTGAGTGTGGTTGTTCGAATTGAAGAGGCTGGGTTGTAGCCGTCCTGGCAGGAGGCTCTCATTCGTAGGTACCGCCGCCGATGCAGTCGGAGGGGTACTGATCGTGGGAGTATGTCAGGTAGGGGCTAACCCGGAAATGGATTAATGGATGGTGCCGCGAGCGTGGAATCGCTCTCCCCTTCGTCGGATCCGCGTAGTACAGCCCCGGCGTTAGACAGGCTCCCGGTCAGAGGACCAGGTGAGCTACGGAGCGGGGAGAGGCTACCGGTGGACCAGGGGTAGAGAGCAGTCTAAGTCTCTCCCAAAGTCCCAAAATGTCTCCTTTCGGGAGTGAGGGTGTGGATGAGGCGAAGACGGGTCGCTCGTGACCAAATGGTTTATTCGACCATTCCCGATGATGTTGGGTTCGGTCTTGTAATGGATGATGTCGCGAGTATGGTGTCGTTCTCCCCTTCGTTGGACCCGAGTAGGGACCCCTCAGCGTTAGAGAGGCCTTCCTGACAGAGGGCTCCCCTCAGTAGGCACCTCCTGATTTGGTTTCGGACGGTGCTGAATTGTGGGAGCGGACCAGGCGGCCTACGGTGTGGAGGAGGGGCTACCGGTGGACCAGGGGTAGAGAGCAGTCTAAGTCTCTCCCAAAGTCCCAATATGTCTCCTGATGGGAGTGAGGGTGTGGATGAGACAATGACGCGTCAACTCGTGACCCAAATTGCTGTTCGACCATTCCCACGGAGGTTGGGTCCGGTCTTGAGAAGGATGTTGAATGACATCGTTGGGTGATCATCTAGAGGTAGATGATCCGGAGGGGTTAGTGGTGTTCTTTTAATGATGTCTTCTTTTAGTGTTCCTTTCTGGATTAAGGGGCCTTGTGAGGTCGGCGTTGAAACCCGGGCTAGGATACTTCGTGTTCCTTGTTTGGTTGTCGGGGTATCCTATATCGGGGTTTCATGCTGTTTTCCCGAGGTTTCTTTTCCCAGGTAAGGGATGCCATGGAAGCATCAGAAAGATGAGAGATCAAGTGCGAGTTTGGTTAGAGATTAAGGCCCTTTGGGCTGAGTGATTTCTGGTGAAGGCATATCTGTGGACCCGGGTAAGACGCTTGCTATGTCGAATTGGCGTAGGCCGTCGAACCCTGCTAGGATTCGGAGCTTCCTGAGTTTTGGCGGGTTATTGCAGGAAGCTTGACGAGGGTCTCTCGAAGATAGCTGTTCCTCTTAACCGCTTTACTTGGAAAGATGTCCGGTTCGAGTGGTCCCCTTCTTGCGAGGAGAGCTTTCTGGAGTTTTATCGGAGGCTCACCTCAGCGCCAGTTCTTACCTTCCGTCTGGGAGGGGTGGGTTCGCAGTTTGCTCTGACGCATCGCGATTGGGTGTGGTGATGCGTTTGATCGGAACCAGGTGCGTTCTATTGCAGCTCAGTGGGCGATCGCTAGTGGACAGGGTTCCATAGTGGCATCTGGAGTCGCTTCGATAAATCATTATGTGTTGTAGCTGCCCGGTTGAGGCCAGAGCCCTACGAGGTGCTCCCAGATGCTATGCTTGTTGGTGCGCCCATATGGCAGAGATAGCGGGCTTGGGAGGCTACCAGGTAGAGGCCACACCGGGAGAGTGCTGCTAAATGATGACGAAAGCATGGACTCCTCGTGATGAATCTGCCCATGAGTGCAGGATGCCGGAGTTCCAATGGTTGTGATGAGCGGCCTATCTCTGGCGGCATGTAAGCACAGTTGTAGATACTGTCGCGTTTTGCCCCACATTGGTCGCAAATAAGGAGGCGCGATGCTAGCGTTCGTGATGGGACTTGACCGCCATATCAGATAGATGACGTTGCATAGGCATTGTCGAGGTCCGACGACCCCTTATTGCATGTCTCGTGGATTAAGTGCGGTTAAGCGGCTTACCGAGCGTGTAAGTGTTATCATGAGCGCCAGCCATGCTCGAAGAGCAGAATCCGAACTTGATTGTTCATGGTGTTGTTTTGATCTCCCCGTGGAGGTAGAAGATCAATTACCTTTGTCGCGAATGGATGATCTATTTGACCAGCTCTGAGAGCGAGTGCCTGCTGTTAGATCGATCTTCGCACAAGGGTACCACAAGTTGGAGATCCCAGAGTTGGACATCCCATAGATGGCCTTTCGTGACCGTTCAGGCACTACGAGTTTTAAGTACTGCCGTCGGGGTGGACGAATGCGCCGGATGCCTTCGTGGATCTCGAAAGTTTTGTTGGGTTGTCAGGGATTGTTGCAGACTCGTTAATGTCATGTTCGGGTCACGACGCCGTCTGGGTGATCATTGACCGACTGACTAAGTCCGCGACTCCCTCCCTATCAGACTGATTGAGTCTCTGGACGTCTTGACGTGGGTTTCCACCTTCGCGATTGTTCGTCTTCATGGCACTCCAGTCGGCGCTATTTTCGGTTGAGACGCGAGGGTTACTTTGAGGTTGTGGCGCAGCCTTAGGCGCGAGCCTCCATTTAAGTATAGCGTTTCATCGCCGATGGACAGCCAGTCAATGAGGGCGATTCGAACCTTGGAGGACATGCTATGTGCCTGCGTGCTCGATGTTGAGGGCAGTTGGGTGAGGCACCACCAATTGTTGGGGTATGCCTGTAAGCGACTGCCATTCGAGCACCCGGATGGATCGGTGATTGGCACTCTACAAGCGCAGTTCCATACCTCCCTTGTGTTGGGACGGTAGTGGAGCGCCAGTTGGAGGGGCCATAAGTTAGTTGTTTGACCTCGCGGTGGCCGGGTTGGTTAGGGTGTACATCTGCACCTCCCAGAACCGACAGAAGGGCTACCCGGGTCATCGTCGCCAGAAGCTTACCTTCGGGTTTGGCGACCATAATTGCAAGGAAGTGTCCTGGTTTAAGGGCATCCTCTGTTTCGACGTTCGGGGCAAGCCGAGTTGCTCTTTAATGGGACCTTGTTCTCGTCATTGAGTGGATTGGGGAGGTGGCTTATCATGTAGCCTTTCCCCCGCAGCTGGTTCGTGCCCACGACGTCGTCCTTGTCCCATGGCCAAGGCGTTATGACCACGATCCTGCTCACGTCATCCCGTTCGAGCCGCTTGTCTCTGAGCCGGACAGTCATTCGTGGAGCAGTCGATTGAGATCATGGACCGCCGCGTGAGGAGGCTCTGCACCAAGACCGTCCAGTTGGTCGAGGTGCGATGGCAGCACCGTTCCGGTGTTAAGGACACTTGGGAGCTCATGGAGGCCAGGTTTGACGCGTATCCGCATCTTTCCCCTCCTAGATGTTTTTGGCGAATTTTGGGGACAAAATTTCCTAAGGGGGGAATAATGTTATATATGTGTCACTTTTAACCTGTTGGTAACCGTTAGAGCGCCCTGGCAGTTTTAAAAATTTTTAGGGTTTTCGATCGGAACCGCTAATTTTTGGACTGTTAGCTATCGTCTGAGCTAGAGGACTCCGATTGGAAATCTGACTGCATATTTGGTGTCCTGGTGCCATTTTAGACCTCTCACGAAAATTTCATTGAATTCTGGCATCGTTTGCAAAAATTTCGCAGTTCCGGGGCGTATCCGGGTTTTTAAGTCGCGCTCTACTTAAAAGGAATCAAAAAAAATTTGAAATCACTATTCATCATCCCCGACCTTGAGATTTCTCTCTCCTCTCCTCCGTTTTTCTTCCGTTTGAGCCCCCTCCACCCCTCGAAATCGAAAACCCAAAGCACGGGAAGTGTAGATCGGGTCCCGATCTACGCTCCGGTGTCTTCAAATCCGAATTCCGACGATCCTAGCCTCCCCGACCTCCCCTTTTCGTCCTCTGATTTGGCCCATTCCGAGGGACAAGCTAGATCGGGGCGTGAGAAGGCTTTTGGGAAGGGTTTCGGCGCGTGGAGATCCACCGGACGCCTCTTCCTCCCCTCGGTAAGCCTCCTTTCCCTCTTATTTCTTGTCTAGATGATTGCTAGGGGAGGGTTTTGTGTTTGGGAGGTGGTGGGTGGCAGTGGGGGTCGTCGGAGAGTGGTCGGAGGTGGTTGGAGATGGTCGGTGGTCAAGGGAGAGGTGGTGGTGGCGCTCGGGCAGTGGCAGGTCGTCCGGGCCAATCAGCAGCAGCAGCAGCAGCCCAGGCGGCGCGCAGGTCGGGTGCGCGCGGGCAGGCGCGCGTGCGTGCGCGGGCGTGCGTGCGCGCGGCGTGCGCGCGGGCGTGCGCGAGTCTGGTGCGAGCTGCTGGTCGCGCTGGGCGCACGAGCTCGGGCTGGGGGCCTCAGGCGGCAGGCGCGCGGGCGTGCGCGGGTCTGGTGCGAGCTGCTGGTCGTGCTGGGCGTGCGAGCTCGAGCTGGGGGCCTCAGGCAGCAGGCGCGCGGGCGTGCTGGGCGCTGGGTGCGCGCGGGTCTGTGCGCGGGGCGGTTCGGGCGGCTGTGCGCGGGGCTGTTCGTGTGGCTGAGGCAGCGGAGGAGCGTGCGCGAGGTGGTGGCCGAGTGCAGGGTGCGCGCGGAGGCGCGGCGAGGCCGTGGCGGTGCGCGGAGTGCGCGGCGAGGCCGTGGAGGTGCGTGCGAGGTGCGCGCGGAGGGCGCGGCGAGGCCGTGGCGGTGCGCGGAGGGCGCGGCGAGGCCGTGGCGGTGCGCGGAGTGCGCGGCGAGGCCGTGGAGGTGCGTGCGAGGTGTGCGCGAGGCGCAGCGGGGCAGGCGAGGTGCGTGCGAAGTGCGCGCGAGGTGCGGCAAGGTGGCGGAGGTGCGCGCGGGGCGGGGCGCTGCGCGCGGGGGGCGTGCGGGGTGCCCCGGGAAGCTCGGCGGTGTGTCTCGGCGGCGGGTAGGGATCCGGCGGTGCGCGGGGTGCGCGGGCCGAGGCGCGGCGGTGCGCCCGGGCGGTCGGGTGGCCGTGCGGGTGGTTGCCGGCCGTGCGGGTGGTTGCCGGCCATGCGGGTGGTTGCCGGAGTGCTCGGGCTAACGTGCGTGCGGGTCGCGTGCACGTTTGCCCGAGTGTTAGGTGTTTGTGGTGGGTTTTGGGTATTTATTTGCGTATTTAATAATATTTGTGGATTTATACTTACCAAGTAATACCCTATCTTGCAGATCCCGACGGACGGTCGCGCGTCGACCCGAGTTCCGGTGAGTGGGACAATCCAACCCAGTAGAGAGGGGTCATACGCATTTGGGCGTATACCGACCTCTCCTGGGGCGTCATGGATAAATATTAACCTGCAATGATATGTATATCATGCGAGCATGATTAAACTGTAGAATGCATGTTACCCTAGACTTTGCATGTTAGGGACTTGCACCCTTAGGATATGTATATGAGCCATGCAGCATGTCTCCTGGTTCCATGTTAGGAAGCCCGGCCGATGCATGTGCCCTACTAGTTTATTTATTTGATTAAATGCTAGTATTTGTTGAATTGCATGTTATAGTGATTATTTTAGGGGAGGGGCCTTGCGAGGACAGCGGTGAGACCCGGGTTAGGGTACACCGTGTTCCTTGTTTGGTTGTCGGAGTGTCCTATAACGGGAACTCACGCTGCCCTCCCGAGTTGCCTTCCCCCAAGAATATTTCACCTTGTTATAACCTTATGCATGTTCCCCGCATCGTAGTTATGCGCCCTGGTGGGTTCTGAGGAATTCAGAACGTTAGTGTTGTTATAATGTGCCGTCTGCGGATCCAAGTGGATCATATGCGATGGTTAGGCTGTTCTGTTCCCTTCGTTGGATCCGGTAGAGACTACCCCAACGTTAGACAGGGCCTTCCTGACAGAGGGCTCCCATTAGTAGGCACCTCCTGATTTTGGACGGACTGTGCTGAATGTGGGAGTAGACCAGGCGGCCTACGGAGTGGAGGAGAGACTATCGGTGGACCAAGGGTGACCAACAGCCTAGTCAGTCCCAATATCCTATGTCACCCATTGAAGGGTGAGGGTGAGGGTGTAGCGGGTTGGCGGAAGCGACCCGTTGGTTTTTGGTGCAGTTAGTCCCAATATCCTGTGTCACCCATTGAAGGGTGAGGGTGAGGGTGTGGCGGGTTGGCGGAAGCGACCCGCTGGTTAGGTGTAGTCAGTCCCAAAATCCTATGTCACCCGTGGTAGGGTGAGGGTGAGGGTGTAGTGGGTTGGCGATGAGCGACCTACTGGATTTGTGAATGGATTATTATCAGTCCCAATAACCTATGTCACCCATTGATGGGTGAGGGTGAGGGTGTGGTGGTTCAGCGAAGTACGAATCACGGGATC